>MNCI01020774.1:695982-764774 GCA_015680685.1 Gnetum montanum | reverse complement strand
TACAAGTAAGTCTGGGAAGACAACGAACGATTAACCTTAAGTGTTCCATAAGGCGTGTAGGCACTTAGTCTGCGGAGTTCGACCAGATCGCGCGTGTAACACTCGTATTTGTATGGTTTAGTGTAGGGGTACCTCGCCACTCATCAGTGATTCAACCACATTATCTTTAAAAGAGGATATAAAAGTGATCACATATTTTAATTATTTTTTAAAAAACAACATATAATTATCATAAACAAAGACATCTATAATAATACCATCTTTGTTAAATTTTGATAACAAGGCCATCTGGAGATTCCAAAGCAAACTAAATAGTTACCTCGATATAATAAGGCTTTGAAAAGTTTTCAAGTCGATCATTGATGCATCATAAGAATGACATCTTTAGAGGGTTATAAAATTGAATTTGGAGGATTATAAAACTAAATTTTTACACAAGGTTGGTGATTAGAATTAAACCTATGACCTAGTCACCTAGGTTAAGTAATATAATTTAGCATTAATGGCCCTTTCCTATGATAAGTAGTGGACCTCTAAACTAGAAAAAAAACCTAGCCTTTTTAAACAGTTACTTAAAGTGAACACATCTTTGGTAAATTATAGGAGTAACTTTTAATGCATCACTTAAATTTCATATGATTTATAGATGACTTGATCCGGTTAGTACATTTATTTACCATTCTTCCGATCTTATGAAACAAATATTTATGCAACTTTATAGACATTGGCTCATGGACTTTATAAACATTATTTCATGTTTTGTGTAACAAATGTCTTTCAAAACGTAGAAAGAGTTTCATTTTTTACCTAACACAAGTATTTCATTTTTTCAGTAACATCTTCAAGAAATTGCATGACATAAGTGTGTTATTTTTTACATGATGAAAATGTAAAAATGTTGCATGACATAAGTGTGTTATTTTTTAGGTGATGCAAAATGTTTTTTTTATTTTTATTTTTTGCATGAGGACTTCAAATATGTTGCATGACATAAGTGTGTTATTTTTTAGGTGATGCAAAATGTTTTTTTTATTTTTATTTTTTGCATGAGGACTTCAAATATGTTGCATGACATAAGTGTGTTATTTTTTAGGTGATGCAAAATGTTTTTTTTTTTTTTTGCATAACGACTTGACATATGTCCAAGAATAATGACTCTCTCAACTAAACATAGATGGTCAAGATCATGGAAGATACATGGATAGATTACATAGACATGGATGAGTTACATGGAATGACCCATGAACCGTTGTGAATCGATGCTCCGACCCTACATCGTGACAATCAAAATGGGCAGCGACTCATTCAAACAGGCAATAGCTCGCTATCAACGACGCAAAGCACATCCGACCCCAAATAAAATAGCTCCCTGTTACAGAGCAAGTCGTCAATGGAGAGACACAAAGTCCTGGTCTGGGACGCAAATTTCTCCGTGGCTTTCCGTCGTTAGCGGTGATAAAGTTCTCACGTAACTTTTTGTTGTTTTTTTATGGCAGCGGTGCCGTACACTGCGCTAGTGCTCTTGACTTTGCGCAATATAAACGTCACTTCTCGTACACTCACGGTGAAGGTGTCAACTACGCCGCGACTTCCCACTGCAGCATGCACCTGTAACTTTCTTATTAATTCAATCAACAGGACGATTGTATCTCGCTCTCAGGTCTCCGTATTTTATTTATTAAATTCAGTTATATTTATTTCATCGAGTCGATTTCAATGATGTAAAAAGCCTTTTCTAATAATTTTTTATGGACGCCTGCAGAGAGTTTTGACAAGATATTTTGTTTATTTTTCTTAAAGTTAACATTGATTCCCTGGCCTATCTCAGCTTCATCTTGAATTTATGGTATATGGTGTATTTGATTGGATTTCCAGTATACCTCTGGAACTGGATTGAGTTGTCTCTGTGATTCAGTGGCTTCTTAGTTTTACACTACAGATGGTAGGATTTCAATCCTTGATTCTAACGGCAGTTGCAGTGGAGCATGCAAAGATCGTTTTGAAAGCAGCGGCAGAGAATATTTAAAAATTGGTTGAACAAGCGTCACTTGTTCTGTGCTCGCCAATCCGCGTTTGGGAGGTGTGAAACCTTTTGCATGAGCTGCAACTCTATCTCAAAGATGCTGGTCACAGAGCGCTAACGTGAAAGGCCAAGCCAATCCCACGTTCAAAAGTTGGATTGAAGAGGTTTATGATGCCACCATGGACACGCAAGATTTGGCAGACATGTATGCTCATCTACAAACTCAAGGTACTACATTCCGCCTTCCTAGTTTTTGTAGAGGGTCTCCAAACCCACCGCAGCCTGCTGTTCTATTTTCTAGTTCAGAATTCGGTTATAGGCTTAGAAATATAGAGTCCAGACTGACCGAAATAGAAGAGAAGACAAGAGCCCTTCGCCTGTCAAATCAAGGTGCTACACTATCTTCTTCCTCTTCTAGTCCCCCTGCTGATCCAAAAAGTTTACGGAAATCGTCCAAATCCATTTTTGAAGGAGATACTTACGATGATGTGGATGCTTGTGTAGTAGATCATGTCTTTAGTGCGTGAAAACAGTGGTTGCCGTAGTGAGAATGGATGGATTCGGTAAGACTCAACTTCTTCGACATGTATTCAACCGCATCAAATTCAGCCGCATGAGATTTCAGCGTAGCCCAGCAATTTGGCTTTGTCTATCTCAACAAAGCACAGTCAGGGAACTGCAATCTGATATCTACGACCAAATATGGCCATTAACCTATTTTAGAAGATGCCCTAAAATTCCATATCTACGACCAAATATGGCCATTAACCTATTTCAAAAGATGCCCTAAAATTCCAAATCCATGTACATAGGAGGAATTTTTATATTCATAAAGCTAGCACCATGCAGATTGAACTCCTTGATGGTGGTAGTGGATGAAGCATGGCGTGGGATATAGCATAGAAGGATGGAGGCCACTGGGTTGTTAGCCTCTAACGCTGTGCATTGCTTGCTTGTGCATTATTAGTCTTAGATAACAAAATAGAACAAAACAGGGGCAAATAGAGGCAACTAAATTTCACTATTTTATTCAACTGAAAATGACCTTTAAATAGTCAAATACATCAACGGAAAATAGCAACTTCTATAACGGTCTACTTTTTAACTTTTCTAATGATGGACCCTTCAACCTCTATAATGGTTGACCCTTCAACTTTTATAACGACTGACCCTTAAACACATTTAAACTGAAACTTTGCAAACTATCAGTTTAACAAGAATCATTCAATGTGTAGTCTCCAAGCTACTTTCTCAACCTCTGGAATGTTGATAACTTGAGGGGTTTGGTTAAAATATCAGCGAGTTGATCTTCACTCTTACAAAACACCAAATCAATAACACCATCAATGCATAGATCACACAAGAAGTGAAATCTCACATCAATATGCTTACTTCTTCCATATAGCATAGGATTTTGGATAACTTTATGGCAGAATTGTTGTTATAGAAAATTGTAGTAGCCCCCTCTTGCTTGAAGTATAGCTCATTAAGAATTTTTCTTAGCCAAATAGCTTAGCAAGCACAAGATGTTGCAGCAACAAATTCAGCCTCTATGGTTGACAATGTGACAATTGATTGCTTCTTGGATGACCATGAAATAACCCCTATGCCCATCATAAAAACATATTCTGAGGTGCTCTTCCTATCATCTTGATCTCCTATATAATCATTATCAATAAATTCCACAAAATCAGATTTCTCACCTTTATTGTAAAACAACCCAAAATCTTTAGTCCCTTGCAAGTAACGAAATATTTTTTTAGTAGCCAACAAATGCATCTTCTTTGGAGACTCCATGTATTTGTTGGTAAGACTCACAACATGCATTATATTAAGTTTGGTTGCAGTTAAATACATTAGACTCCCAATAATTTGTTTGTAAAGTGTAACCTCCACCTTGCTTCCTTTAGGATCTTTGTTTAACCTCAAGCCAATCTTAATTGGAGTGCTTATAGGATTGCAATTCTTCATCTTAAACTTTGATGAGTGATGATGTACCCCTATGCCCAACCATGTGAATACGAGTGCGTATGCGCGATCCGGTCGAACTCCGTGGATGGGCTAATCATGAATTCTAAGATAGTTATTGTGCTTTGTTGTTCATTATCTTCCCACGTCGAACTAGTGGAAGCTTTGTCACATATGGTTTAGTCCAAAGTGAGGTGTATGATGTAATGTTTTAACACTATTCCTACCATGGAACAATAATAAAGAGTTGATTAACTAAGGGTATGAAATAAATCCTACATTTAACCTAAGGCAATGAGTATCTGAACCCGATTGTCTGTACGCAGCTTGGGCTTCATGTAGTTCCCACTAGGATTCCCAAACACTAATGACTACTGGCTTACCAGACAATACGCTTATGTGTTCGCAATTGGTCGTACCCATTCTTCTTAATGATGAGGAACGTAAATAACGTTAATTAGAAATAGCAATAAATAAAGACATTGAAATTTTAATCTAAGAAAATCACAAATGCAAAGTGGATGCTGCAGTGATGTAAATGATCTCGATCTTTATTGTCGAACATGTAATGTGCCTAAGTACATTGCACTCGAATAAGGATGCTGTGCAATCATAAACATCACATTGCGGGCATACACTTGAACTAAAATTGAAAAAACTCTACCGACTTTCCCTATCTATCTCCTCGATGTGATATTTATAGGCAAGTATGGCAAAAATGACATCGAATATCTGACATTGCCTATTGACCCCAATATTAGAGCCCCGATATCACTTCTAATGGCTCATCATACCCCCATGACTAAATGAAAACTCATCCTTGAGTTTTATACAAAATGATGAAAGGTATGATATTATTGACTGACAAGACAATCATTGCATTGCAATGATGTTTTATTACAATAGAATGATGATCCATTACAAGAATAAGAATTAAGAATAAAAAGAAGAATGATGGATTCACTACATTGTGCCAGGAGGGAGTGGCTCTTCCACAATCTCCTTCCCTTTACCTTTGTCTCCTAGTTTTGGAGGCTTGTGATGATGTGGCAATGATTTAAATTTCTTCTCCTCTATTCTGGGATCATGCACATTCCATGCAGATGATCTAATGTGTGAGGGAACTAGCACATCCCATGGGCATAGTAGTTGTAGAAACATTTGATTGGCTTTTACATACCAAGCCGCAAACTACTATCTCTCCTCTTCAAATGCCTTGGCCTTATCTCTCAACTCTTGACAATCAACAAAGTGTCTGGCTAGGTCTATAGCTAGATTTTTCTATCCATGGTAGCTCACCTTAACTGCCTCCAATTTTTAAGTTGTGATCGCTAACTTATCAAGAGCTGCTTTGTGGTCAACAACCTCCTTTTCATACAATGTGTATGTGGCAGCTCTCTACCTCTCGAGCTCATTGCACGGGTGCCCTGCTATCAGCATGGCCAAGTTGGCATATTGAAGATTGGCCAACTACATGTACTCTTTCAGATCAACAATATGCAAGTCTTGACTTTTAACCTCTGCCCCTTGAGCAAGGGCATATGTATCCAAGATGTTGCTCCGGTCGAATTGTTGGGCCACAAAAGAATCTATGTGGAACTTTGCCATTCGGATTTCTTTTTCAGTGACTTCTTTGTACATGCCCACCTAGTCATGAAAGTGCTCCTTGAGGCACTCATGCTTTTTGGCCTTGTTTTTCCACACACTTATTTCAATGACCAACTTTTGTTGGATATCATGTACCTCCTCCATAGAGAGGGTTTGATTTTCTTAGGTGAGGCAACTCATGTCATGTTTAATCTGCACAAACTACTTTCTTAGTTGGTGGACACTTTCTTCTAACAAATTCTTTTGCTGCTCAATGGTGGTCAACTTATTCTTTGTTGCAGCTATTTTCATATTTTCTTCTTGTAGGGTGATAAGGGCCTTGAGATGTACAAGGGTTTATGCTTCTGCGGCAGAAGCATTCCATACTGCCTACTCTCTTTCCTGTGCTAGGTTTTTATTTTCTTCTATCAACTAAGCCAATTGTTCATTTTGGAAAGCCTCCATTGTCTTAGGTGGGATCAATGAATATGGATCCCACCTTTCTACCTTTAAGGTTGCAAGCTCTTAATGAAGCCTTTGGGCTTCTGCCTCTGCATGCTCGACCTTGTGCTCAACAATGACAAGTTTTCCTTTAGTTAAAATTAGTTTGGATTGTGCCTTAGTGACATCGTTGGGGATGCCGAACAAGGAGGTCATTACCTACCCTATCTATAGTAGTCTATCCAACACATCCTTGTGTTTAGCCGAAGTCATGGTGGGATCAACCAATGTTTGTGCATCTTGTGTGCCTATGAGATCTGTTGGTGGTACAACAAGGACGTTAAAGGATATTTTAATGTGATCCTTAATAACATCCACTGCACTCGCCACATCTTGGTGTTGCATGACTACCACTGTGGCCCCTTCACCAATTTTGAGCATTCGTTGAAATGATGTAGCGTTCCCAGAGATCTATTGTGACCACTAGGCTTCTTGTCTAGACTGGAGTGAAACCTACCCTGTGGCAGGATCAGCAGACACCATGGGCTGGACTACATCATCAAGAACTCGAAAGAGGCTTAACTCATCAGGTTTTTCCTAGCTCATAAGGTCTAAGATCCACTAGAGGTGGCTAAGTGCAAGCCTATAATCATAAGTTGGTGGTTGTTGCTAAGGTGGTTGAGATGGCTATGGTAGTTGTTCAAACTGTAGTCTATGGTTGGGTCCTGCTTCTTGCTGTTGCTTGGCCTATGCCAACTAGTGCCTGAGCTATTTGATTTGTTACTCAAGTTGGGCGATATATCCTTGCTCTAGTTGCTACTCTTCTTGTTCTTCCTCCTCTCCAAGATCTTTCTTTGGTGGTGCTGGTTTGAGTAGTTTTGCAAAAGAAGGATTTTGAGCTTTGCGGGATACATCATTGGTATAACCAAGGATTCCAACATGTTGACATAGTTTCTAGATTAGACAAGGAAATGACAAGGTGAGCTTCCCTGTCTTCGCCTCTTCAAATTGTCGCTCAATCTCCATGAAGTATAGTTGGGAAATGTTGGCTTGAAATTTACCCATTAACACTACACATCCCCGAGCCACATAGGTGGACAGACGATTGAGCCCCTTCATTGGAAACAAATGATATGTCCCAGTTTTGAAACATGTACGTTCTTCTAGGCTCATTCTATTGTATGACTTATTCTCATCATCAAAATCATGTTTCAACCATAGCTTACAGCTCTCCAAATCAGGTTAAGTCGATAGAACCGGCAATTGTGCTCCAACATTTGGCAAATTTAAGGCTTCAGTGATTGCCTTTACAGAATAAGAGACTGTGATCCCACCAATTCATACAGTGGTACCTTCTTCTCTACCATGCCAAAAAGAATAGGTCTTCTCAAGTACCATTTTACATTTTTAGACAAAATTGGCCAAAATGGAGACACTTGCAACTATGTCCTCATTGCCTGACGGGCAAACTCCATGAATGGCCTGAAGTTCATTTCCATGATGACCAAGGCCAACGTGGGACGTGCTTGAATGGCTAAAAGGCATTTTGATGACAACCTGAGTCGTTGTCCTTGCACTTGAGGTGCTACCTCTGCCTACACAGATTGAGCTTCAGCAAGGGCTTCTTGATGAATGTTGAATGACTGGGCCTCCTACTCAATTGGTGGCCCTTGTTGGCTAGTTCAACCTCAGTTTTCTCGAGGGCATTTGCTTGGTTCATGTGATGGATCACCTTGGGTTGCTCGTTTGGGGGCCATCTGCAATTACACAGAACATTAGGTTACTAAGGGATTCTTATATTGATCACATTACTCATCTATACCTTAGTCAACCTTCAATGTATATTATGGCATGTTATATTACAGAGTTAAGGCACTTAGGGATACATAAAAAGTATCTTTGGCATGGTGGGCAATGTTTATTTACTTTAATTAGCTTTGATTTTTCTTAGTGTATTCCTTATTTACCCTTATAATACCTTTCGGGCAATAGCAATTTTTGAAAAAATGTGACATTAGGTGAACACAACCCCACCCCCCCATGACTAAGATGGACACTTTGGGGATAGACAGGGGCAGAAAAATGAAAAACAAAGTGAGAATGAACGAGATATAGCAGTGGACGAAGGCCGTGCAAAGCATAAATCGCCAGAAAAGAAAACTACAAAAACTCTCCTAACGTTGTGATGCGAAATGAGTTTGGAATTGCAGCCAAGTGTCATATATATAGATTTTATGGCCCCAATATTGGGTACTTGACATTGGGGATCCGATATCAAAGTGCCTAGAAAAATGTTCAACCGACATTCTGACAAAGGAGAATAATCTGAGGGTAAGAACAAAAGAGTTGGAGGCACCCAAACATTAGGAACTTGGGAATCTCATTATGATAACGTGAGGGAAAGGAATAATGCACAAAAGTGAAGAGGGTATATAGTTAGGGAAAAGTGGAAGGTGCATAAATCATGTGGTATGGAAAAACAAGTAAAAGGAACAAAAGTTACACAAGTAGGTCCTCCCTAAGGTAGGCATATGCCCATGATGCCCTTACATAACCATGCCAGAAGGTATCCATAGGCACCTAGGGAGTTAAATGTGACTAGCACCTGTTACCTCATCAGTAGAGAATTATGACTATGGACATTCAAATCATAAATGTAAACACAGTGAATAGTGAGGTGAGGAATGGAAAACATGGTGGAAAGAGAGAACACAGAACAGACTCCTAGTATAGAGGTCGTACGAAGCCCCTTGTGTGTTTAGTGGTTAAGGTGACTTGACAACAACCATCTTGAATCCAGACCAAAAACAACCACATCTAGCAATCTTCCATCAACACACTAGACCAGTTCATCCTCTTAGGCAACATGGGTGTTCTCATAAACCAACCACTATTCCATCGAAAAGAAGAAAAGAATAACAAGAAGTGCAGAAGGACCTTAGTTAGAGGGAATCATGAAGCATGGATACATGTCTTTCTAGTTCCATAACTAGTGCTTGTAGTCCATACTCCATTATTTCATCTAAGGGGTGTGCTTTAAATTCCCATCAAATTTTTTTCGTTTTGGTTATTTTTAATTTTTTCCGTTTCCCCCCCCCCCCCTTTTTTTTACTTTTCTCTTTCATCTCTCTCTCTCTCTCTCTCTCTCTCTCTCTCTCTCTATTTTTAATGGGAACCACACCATGCAAAGAAGTCTTTGACAGGTTCAACTTCCTGGTGGTGTTCAACACTGGAATGGTAGAAAACTAATTACAACATCCATGCTTTCAAGTGAATAACCCAGTACAAGTGCATCAAATCCCCTTGAAGTCACACCCTTGTCAATTCCTTTGAATCCTTCTTCAGGGTGGAGGATACCAAGCCACAGATTCATTATAGTTTAATTAGAGAAAGGGGCTCCATCCTTCCAAAATAGAGGGAAATCATAGAATTAAGCAGATGGATGGATGACGTGGACTCATCATTCACACAGTTAAAAATTTATGTTAGAACAACATAGGAACAAATCCCCACCCCAAGTGGGCCAAAGTAAAACTAACTTATTGATTGAGAATATTTAGGAGTGGTAAACAAGATAAATCAAAACAAAACTAAAAAAAATAGAAATGAAAACAAAAACAAAAACAACGGAATAGGGAGGATGAGTTCGTAGTTAAAGAGGAAGATGGCCCTAAGGACTAGGCATTGGAGGATGATACAAACTAGCGAAAGGATCCATGCATTGTGGATACATGGTATAGGGCATGCTTCCTGGTGGTGTCACACATATGGCATAAGGGTTGGGTCAATATGACGGTGTGGAAAATGGAGTAGCTTGAAATGTTCCTGATGTCCAACTGAGGTCGTGACAACTCAATGGCATGCATGGATTTTGTTGTCTCAGCATAAGATCGGAATCCATGGTAGTGGTAAAAATAGAAGTAGAGACAATCGGTGACTTTGGTGTATGTACATAAGGTGGTATATCCAAAGGAAGGGACACATCACTAGGTTGCCCTTGCACAGGAATAGTAGATAAAATGGGTGATGTTTGGCCTTTACATTTTTTGGTGTGAATCATCCTGAAGAAGGGATGTTTGTGTGGCCATAAAGTATTCCATCTAATTGATTGTTGGTATGCACAGTTGCTATGCAAGTAGTCACTTGTGGCTGTAAAAGATGTTGTGCTAAACCCTTCGAAATGGGTGATGATGTATAAAGGGGAAAAACATGAGAGCTTAGAAAAAATGACAAAGAATGTGTGGCATGCAATGGTGACAATATGGGATATGGCACATAGCGATGGTGTTCGAGTGAGTGGTACGCATGTGGTGAAGAAGAAGAAGATGAATGGAAACTTGTCGATGAAATAGGTTGTTGAATGTAGTACCCACATGAGTATGGATGGGGAGATGGCTGCCAAGTGGGTGATTGTCTCCCCCATGACTATGGTGGTTACCACTGTGGTTTAGGTTGATCATAAGGTTGAGGATGGTTCCTACCCACGTGGTTATAGGATGGACCATAACCGCATGGATAGAAAGGTATTCTTCTAGGCTTGTGTTGGCATAAGAACTTTGGATTTAGCGCAGAAGTCCAATGCTCCTGTAGATGTCACAATATTGGGCATCGACCCTTTGGATGATCATAAAGGCAAAGGTCACATTCCTCATCTATGTTTGTAATGAAGCTATATACCTTATTGTCAAGAGCAGTGTATTTTTCTTGTTAGCCTTTCATCTCGCTTGTTTCACGATTGGTTCCTTTATGTTGAGATTATTCATTGAGACTGTGTTGTGCCACACTCACTTTAGTGGGCTTGGCATATGATGAAGTACTATCTTGAAGCCATGTAGACATTCTATTCAACCTTGCATGGAATTCATCAATCAATTATTGTATTGGCAAAGGAGGTTGGGACATCTCCCTATGAAAAGTTGCCTTATCTTGGCTAGTGACCATTTTTGTTACAAACATTGATTCCTATTGGTGGTTTTCCAAACTTTGTTGTTTACACAAATCCCCTTCTTCTTTAGCAAACTGAATTAGCCTTAAAATTTGATGGCCTTCTAATTCATATAATCAGCCCTTAGCATATGTTCCAAGGGTCTCTCGTGTTTGGGTCCGAAGCCCATCTATGATGTGGTGAAGTTATTCTTCCTGGGAAAAGCCATGGCCTGGACATTTATGCAATACGAAGTAATAACGGTTCAGGGCCAAATCCAAGGGCTCATATTCTATTTCCTAGATTTGTTTCTGTAATTGGGACACTCTTGCATAAGTTTGGTACTTATCATTAAACAATTCTAACATCGTGGACCAATACTTACTAGAATTAGGTTTCAATGATTGATACCACATGGCAACTTGATTAATGAGTGTTTGGGGGAAGAGTTTCAACTTCTGCCACATGTTGTCAATGTTCTATAAGGCACATGCATCATGGAAGGCTTTCAAATATTGTTGTGGATCGAAATTATAGCCTCCTCTAAACCTAGGGATATACTCCATTTTGATTTTTTTAATACGACTATCCCGTTGATGCTTTTTGGGGATTCTAACAGCCTCCTAAATGTTCGCTAAGCTTCGAGTCGATAACAAGGGTTCACTTTCTTCATTAGACATCTCTATATATGAATGTTGAGTTGCATGAGTCTAATAACCTTGTAGGTAGTTGTGCTAATGATATGAGCATTGCATTCTTTGGCATCTGTCATTGTGTCTAGGATGATCACTCCATTCTATGTTGCTATATATAATATTGGTTTACTAGTGAATAGTTTCACCACCGAATAAATCACTAATGTCATGTGCATGAGACATGTTGGAAATGTGTGTGTGACTTGTTACTCCTTGTTAAAAGATAGAGCATGGAAACACCTACAATGAAGTTCTATGATATAACTATCTTAGATAATTAAAACCATCCCTGACAATGGTGCCAATGATGAGTGGCGAGGTACCCCTACACCCAACCATACAAATACAAGTGCATATGCACGATCTGATTGAACTCCGTGAATGGGCTAATTGTGAGTTCTAAGATAGTTATTGTGCTTCTTTGTTCATTGTCTTCCCACATCAGACTAGTGGAAGCTTTGTCACGTATGGTTTAGTCCGAAGTGAGGTGCATGATGTAATGTTTTAACACTACTCCTACCATGGAATGATAATAAAGAGTTGGTTAACCAAGGGTATGAAATAAATCCTACATTTAACCTAAGGTGATGAGTATCTGAACCCGATTATCCATATGCACCTTGGGCTTCACGTAGTTGCCACTAGGATTACCAAACGCTAATCGCTACTGGGTTACCAGACAATATGCTAATGTATTCGCAATTATTCATACCCATTTTGCTTAATGACAAGGAATGTAAATAACATTAATTAGAAATATTAATAAATAAAGACATTGAAATTTTAATGTAAGAAAATCACAAATGCAAAGTGGATGCTGTAGTGATGTAAATGATCTCAATCTTTATTGCTGAACATGTAATGTGCCCAAGTACATTACACTCGAATAAGGATGCCATGCAACCATAAACATCATACTACAAGCATACACTTGGACTGAAATTGGAAAAACTTTATTGACACTCCCTATCTATCTCCCCGATGTGATATTTATAGGTGAGCATGGAAGAAATTACATTGGATATCCAACATCACCTACTGACCCTGATATCGGATCCCCTATATCAAATCCGCGATATTGGAGCCTCGATATCACTTCTGACAACTCATCAAACCTCTCCAAAATTTCTTTGGCATACTTATTTTGAAAAATAAAGATTCCAATGGGGGATTGCACTACTTCCATGCAAAGATAGTAATGCATTTTTCCAAAATCAGTCATTTCAAACTCATCCATCATTGACTTAAATTTTTCAAACAAATCACTATCATTCCTAGTGAAAATAAGATCATCAACATATAAACATACAATGAACACTTTTCCTCCATCAATCTTTGTAAAAAGTGTATGCTCACATGGATATTTTTGAAATCCCTAAAAAAATAGGTATTTATACAACAATATCAAGCTCTTGGAGCTTGTTTTAGTTCATACAAAGCCTTTTTAAATTTATAAACCTTGTGCTCACTACCAAGCTTCATAAAACCAAGGGGCTAATCAATAAACACCTATTTCTCCAAGTCTCCATGAAAGAATGTAGACTTGACATCCATTTGGAAGATAGGCCATGAATTTTTTGCTGCCAATACAATCACCAATTTGATTGTATCATGCCTTGCAACAAGAGCAAAGACTTCTTTATAGTCAATCCCATATTCTTGCTTGTATCCCTTAGCCACCAATTGTGCCTTATACTTGTCCACTTCACTAGTCTCCTTTAGTTTTATTTTGAAGACCCTTCATACCAATGGTTTTGTGTCCTTTTGGAAGATCAACAAGCTCCCAAGTACCATTTCTCTTAATGGATTTAATTTCATCCTCCATTGCCTTTCTTCATTTTGATTCTTTAATAGCACTTTCAAAGGTTGTGGGATCATAATCTACAAACAAAGCAAAGTGGGTGATTGGGTCATTAGATTGGTCAATCCCAATTACCTCATAATCCATCATCCATAAGGGTCTTTTTTTAATATGGTGAGATGTAGCTATTGCTAATGTTGGTGAAGTCCCAGCCTCCATAGTTCTTGGTGCTTTAGCCTCTGTGGCTTTTGGGATCTCAACCTCCATAGTTCTTGGTGCTTCGAAGTCTATAGTTTTAGGTTCTGTAGTTTCAGGTGTTGCGAAGTCTGTAGTTTCACTAGTGAAAATAATTAAAGTAGGTTGCTAGCCATTCCAATTCCAAGTGCTATCTTCATTAAAGATGACATCTATGCTAGTCACAATCTTCTTTGTTAGAGGATTATACAATTTATATGCTTTGGATGCTTCACTTATGCCAAGAAAGACACATTTTTCACTCTTGTCCTCTAACTTCTTCCTCTTCTCATTAGGGATATGTGTGTAGGCAATGCAACTAAAGATTTTGAAGTGATCCACTACTAGTTTCCTCCCATTCCAAGCCTCTTCTAGTGTCATGGTTTGAATAGAAAAGGTGGGACTTTTGTTCAAAACATGAATGCTCCAATTCATAGCCTTTGGCCAAAAACTGTTTGGAATACTTCCTCTTACCAAGAGGCTTCTCACCATATTAAGGATGGTTCTATTTTTCCTCTTTGATACACCATTTTATTATGGTGTATAGGGGGCTATGAGCTCTCTCTGAATGCCATGATTCTTACAAAAAACATCAAACTCTTTTGAATAATATTCTCCTCCATGATTTGTACGAAGAGTCTTAATGATCTTTCCAGACTTGTTTTTAACATGTACCTTGAAATTTTTAAATGCATTAAAATCTTCAAACTTCTTCTACAAAAAATAAACCCAATATTTTCGAGTATAATCATCAATGAAGATGATCAAGTACCTCTTACCTCAATTTGAAGATGGTTTTATTGGCCCACAAATGTTGAAGTGAACTAGTTCAAGGATATTCTTTGCTCTTCATGATTTTTCTTGAAAGAATTAAGAACGATGTTGTTTACTAACAACACATTCTTCACAAACTCTAGAAGGAATTGTAATTTGAGGAAGAATAGTCACCATATTTTTCTTTTGCAAAGTCTTTAATTCTCTAAAATTTAAGTGGTCATAGCAAAAATGCCAAAGCCATGTTGGGTCTTTTACCTTAACCTTTAGGCAAGATTGAGCACTTTCAATCCTCAATGGAAATAATTTGTTGGAGCTCATTTGAACAACTACAATAGCTTCTCTTGAAGGATCATAAATTTCATAGGCACCCTTTTGAATGGTTATTACATAACCCTTCTCTTGCAATTGACCAACACTTAACAAATTGTTTTTTAAATCAGGAACATAAAAAACATTGGAAATTGTTTCTATAAAACCATTCTTGGTTCTAATGTTAATATCCCCCTTTCCCATTACATTTATAGTAGAACAATCACCAAAACTTACTGTAGAATGAAAGCTTTTATCTAAGTAAGAAAAAGAAGACTTACATCCACACATATGGTTGTTGCAACTAGTATCCACATACCATTCATCTGACTGAGACTCTTGGTTGGCTTGAACCACCATCAACAAAGTCTCAGACTCTTTCTCTTCTACAAAATTTGATTTCTCTCCTTTGTCATTGAGTAGTTTAGTGTAGCATTTGGAATGATAGTGTTCGTATTTATGACTTCTAAAGCATTCCACCTTAGATTTGTCAACTTGTCCTCTATCTTTACCTTGAAATTTATCACCATCCCCTTTGAAATGTTTGTTGCCATCTCTATTGCCTTGATCTCCTCTTCCTCTACTTGTACCTCTAACTCTTCTTCTTGAGGAATAACTAAAAGTATAAGCTTTCAAAGCTTGCCCTTTAGAAGTTGAATTTTGAGTCATCTTCTATTCATGAACTATTAAAGAACTTTGAAGTTCATCAAGGGAACTTGCATTAACATCTTTCGATTCTTCAATTGAACAAATAACATAATCAAACTTGGGGGATAGGGAACACAATATCTTCTAAACAATAATCACATCCTTTATCTTCTCATCATGAAATTGCATGTTATTGGCTATGCCCATTGTCTATGCATAATAGCTAGTAACAAACTCCCCATCTTTCATTTGTAGAGTCTCAAAATCCATTCTCAAGGCTTGAAGTTGTGCACGTTGTACTCTCCCCTAATATTTCTTCTTCATAGAATCCCAAATATCTTTGGAAGTTTCTTGTTAAGAATAGTCTCCAAGATAGAATGATTAATTGCTTAAAATAAATAATTCTTTACCTTCAAATTTTTTAGCCTCAGCCCCTCTAGCTTCTTTCTTTGTTCATTTGTGAGTGTAGCCTCACCTATGGGTGCTATTACACTATCTTCAATAGCTTGCTAGTACTTCTTAGACTTCAATAAATTTTCCATCAACATGCTCCAATGGTGACCATCAAAATATGGGATGACAGACTGTACAAAATTTTCAAAGGCTATTTATGCACTACTATGCTGTTCTCTTGAGCCTCCTAAATTGGGTGCACTAATGTGCTTCTCTCTAGCCTCTTGAACTAGGCTTTCTCTCTAGAATCCTGAATCAAGCTTTGATACCATTGTTAGGCTCTAAGGCTATGCACTACTAGCCTCAAATAACAAAACAAAACAAAATAGGGGCAAATAGAGGCAACTAAATTTCACTATTTTATTCAACTGATAATGGCCTTTAAATAGGCAAATACATCAACAGAAAATAACAACTTCTATAATGGTTGACCCTTTAACTTTTATCATGGTGGACCTTTCAGCTTCATAACAGTTGACCTTTCAACTTTTGTAATAGCTAATCTTTCAACTTTTATAATGGTTGACCGTTCAACTTTCTATAACAATCGACCCTTCAATCCTTCAACTTCTGTAATGATCTACTCTTAAACAAATTTAACATGGGCAACCTTGGAAGAGAAATTGAGAGCAGCTGGATTGCTGCTTGATAAGCCCCTATTGAAAGTTTTAATTTTCACAAGAAACTATGATGTGGGCTTAGATATAGATGCCCAAGTCTATGTATATCACGTGTCCTTCTTATCAAAAAGCCGAAGCCAGCAGCTATTTCTTCAACATCAGTTTCCTCATTCAATTTCAGGGTTTACTTTTGCTATTTTCAACGATAGCAATAGCCATGAAACGCTAATGAAGAATTTTGTGAAATTAAGTTGGGGTTTGCTGCTTACAATCCTAATTATTGTGGGCATATTGAAGCATCAACATCTGAATGAATGACCATCCACTCTGCAGTAAATGGGATGTCCAGAAGATGCAGAGCATGCCCTTTACAGGGCGTTGATGCTAAGCTTCAATGCTATGGAACACAAGGTGAAGCCCTTCTTCAGGTACCTGGGTGCTCTCTTCTTCAGGTACCTGGGTGCTCTCGTAGAATATGAAGCCATTGATATTGACGAGTTGATTGGCATGTGGAAGGCTGAAGGTCTAGTCGTAGCTCACTCTGACGGTGTTTTAATGTTGATGCACTTAGCCAATCGATCCTTCGTGCAACTGCTACATCAAGATTGGAAACTACAAGCAGCAGCTATACAGTACAAGTTTATGATATCGTGCATGCTTGGCTGGTAGTGTTTTCATAGAAAGAAGAGGCGCCGGACAAATTTTAGAGCAACAATTCCGCTGCAAAAGAATTTCTAGAATTAGTCTTTCGAAAGCCAGAGTTTCAGACATACCCTCAGCGCTTAAGTGCGCTGTCTCTAAGTGTGCCTTGCATCTGAACAAAAATCCTGAGCTGCACCATATTCCTTCACAGTTTTGGAAAATGTCAGTAGTGGTCTACAAACATTAGACTTTAGCTACAATAATCGACTGACATTGGCTGACGCGTTGGGTGGGCTACTGAAGTTTCTTGATTTAACATTGGGGGTGAGCAAATTAAACTTTGCTAAGTTTTTTGGTTCAAGGTTAATATTATTGCCAGTGTGTGTGAGGAACTTGAGTACCTTTATACCTCCTGTATCAGAGTGCCAGCATGGATCCATGAACTCTAATGCCTCACCCACTTCTCTGGCCATAAATCATGCCATTGGACACACGTTGATAATATCAGGTTTGGTGGTGAGAGGAAGCAATGTAATGATTTCTGGAAACACAAGAGAATCAAACGTCTGGACATGGCATTCACTTTCACAACTCTCACAACTGCATGAGGTGACTCTTTACTGCAATGAATTCCTGAGATGAATTCCTGACAGCCTTGTTGCATTAACTGTACGTGTCGGGAACGTAGGAAGCCGTCGTGGGGAAGAGGGCTGTTTGCATCTGCCTTTGGAATGGCAGGAGAGAAAATTATAATATCTGAAGGTTCAAAATGTTAACTTGCCTAGGCAAGTAATAGGTTTTCAGGGCCTTTGAACTCTGCGACTTAAGTGTGTGGAAGAGTACCCTGCAGCGCTGTGTCAACTTCCTCAGTTGAGAATTCTGCATTTGAATTACAACATGAGGGGTAAGGAACTTCCAGTAGAGTTCGAAAATCTGGGAGCCTTTCCTCGTCTACGTACATTGGGACTCATGTATTGCAGATGCTGCCAAAGCTGGAAAAAGAAGGCATGCTAAGTCTAGTACAGGTAGAAATAGAACTGTCTAGAACTGAGAGAACCAATTCAAGGATAGGAATACAAACTATTTTTAGAAATGAAATTCTTTCAAAATCCTTTATGGGCTTAAAGCCCTTGCAGTTGTTGTTTGTTGTGTTTTTCCTGTGTTTGCAAAGCCCCATGTAGTTTTTGTAGTTTTTGTAGTATTGCTTGTTGATGTCTAGAAATTTAGTTGCTCAATATTAATTTGCACTGCACATGATATTACTGTATGCATAACTAGATGTGAACCGGTCCATGGAAATTTACCCAGAAATGGTGGCATATATTATATTGGCTGTCTTCTGTGACACATTGCAGATTTTGAAAAATTTCTTTTCTGTCATTTTGTTCCAATATAAATATGTTTATTGAATTTCTACCTTATTTGTATTTAATTTCTACCTTATTTGTATTTAATGATCCACTTGGAATGTAGTTTTTAAAGATCCACTTGCAATGTAGTAGTTTTTAAAGATCCACTTGCAATGTAGTTTTTTTAAAAATAGTGTGATTTTAGGTTTTTAACTTTCACAGCTCACAAATTTGCAGGTTAATTACAAGGCCTTTATTAGAAACTTTATTAGAAATTTTATTATCAGCTTTGTCATTCAATCAATGTGTAGTGTACAGTTGAAAGATTGGACCAAACAAAGACGGGTAAGCTTGGCAAAAGTTACATCTGTTCTCTTTAGGCGATAAAAAACCTATGTATGTAAAGGAAATCCAAAATAATGTTATGCAGGACCATCCCTCATGGCATGTCCATCCTCCGATTTGCATCCATGATGTACATTCCATCGTATAATGCCAAAATCCGATTAAACGAAACGTGAAAAACAAAATTTTTACCCAGTAGCAATGTCCTATGTTCACACCCCTTTGCCATTTCTTCTTCGCAGCTGCAATGAATGTTTACACTTACTTGCTGCTGTTTGCCTCTTTCAGCCCAACAGTGCATCGTTTTGCTTTGACCACTGTGGGGCCTAGACTATCTCTCTGACTCTTAGCGTCATCGGTATGGGCCCAAATCCACTCCTCCCTGCACTTTCCTCCATAAGTGTTCAACACCAAATTTTAATTTTGTAATTGCTATTTTGCTATTGAATCATTATTGCTATTTTGTGCCACGATTCACTATTCCTTACGATGTCTTGTAGTTCCTTGTTATGTCTCGTTAAATGGGCTCGCATTATTGTGAGAAAATTGATTTTTTCTATTGTCTCAAGTATCACTGCGAACCAATGCAACTCACAGGAGAGAATATAGTATTATGGGAGTGCCTATGACTCACGAGAATCCTTCATTTGAAATATACTGGTACGAAGTCCTGCGTTGCGCAGGACATCGTAGTTATCACGAAAACTGTTCAATGTTTTGCCGTACGCAGCCCTTTGCACTTCTCAACTTCTGATGTGCGACGACTTGCGAGAAGTAGTTCGAACAAAATTTAGAGATCCAATGTGTTGTGTGATGCCGAAGAGTGCACTGTGTGCAAAGCACTGCATCTCGGAGTTTATTGGAAAAGTAGGCTACCATGACATGTGGTTCATAGGTTTGCATTTTTTTGAATATTAGTTGCAAACATAATTCTTCATTAATATTATTTATGTTATCACTACTTAATGTTTAATTCATTATGATGCATAGAAAATATTATCAATGCTAAGATCATACTCCATTTATATTAATTTCATTGCAAGATTAGTAGAGAAGGCTATTATTGTGATTACATTTTCTTTGTTATCGAGGGATATTGTTGAAGTTGTGTTTGAACATGGAGCTTGTAAAAATGATGGGCATTAGCAAAAGGGATCTTTCGCGTAAGTACTTTGTGCTTTATATGAAATAATCTCAGAATTGATATTTGCTTTATTTTATGGTAACGTTTTATTTATCTGCATGAATTGTAGCTATTGGTGTTATCTGTGAACATAATTTGCAAACAATTCTAGACTTGCCAGAAATGTCTATTCTTTTCCAAAAATTGAACAAAATCATAATTTATTAATGGATGACAATGGATGGATGTTATGACAAAAATATTATTCACAACTTTTATGAATGGTTCATTGATAGTGTGTCCATTGCGAGAAGTACTCTACAAGCTACCATGTAAAGACAAAATTTCACCTTTAATGTTCATGACATTATAGATGTTATACAAGTTCCGTGTTGTAAAGAGGTAGTCATCAAGGATCAAAAGTGAAAAAAAACTGAGATTCACCTAATGGAGTATGCCCAAAAATTTGAGATGAAAGATGATAATTCCAATGATTATCCAGAGTTATTATTTCAAATTTATGCAATGGTCTTTATTTTCAGTGAAGGCAACAAAAATGAAGATTTCCAATAATGTAATATTACTCATGCGGGCATTGAAAAATAATGAAAGTGTTTTATTTGATATCCCAATGACTATCATGTCTGAGATGAAGAAGGTGGCAAGGTTGTAGCAATTACATGATGTGAAAGAGTCCCTTGGCTTTGCAATTATAGTAACAAAAATATTGCTAAAAAATATTTATTATATGGTGATGAGTGGCGAGATACCCCTACACTCAACCATACGAATACGAGCGTTCTCACGTGCGATCCGGTCGAACTCCACAGATGGACTAGTTGTGGCACCTAAATCGTTAACCTTAGGTCGCAGTTCGTTGTCTTCCCACCTGGACTAGTATTTATATTTATCACGTATGGTTTAGTCTAGAGTGAGGCGTATGATATGTTCCTAATTCTAATGCTACTCCTGAAGGTAGTGGAAAATAATATTAACTAAGCTAAGCTAGGAGGAAAAAGGGGAAGAAAATCTAATCTAGCCTAAGTGAGACAAGTAGCTGATTCCTTGATTATCTGTACACATCTTGGACCTCGTGCACGACTACCACTGGGATTACCAAGCACAGATCCTAGGTACGCCACTAGGATACCAAGTAGTCACACTTAAATGGTCGTAATCAAGTCGTACTCGTTCCACGTTCTAGGAGTTTAAGGGTGAGAGAGAAAGCAGTAAATAACATTAAATAAATAAACAATTAACTAACAAAGTGAATGCTGCAATGATGAAGTAATCTCGATCTTTATTGCTGATCATGTGCATGTCCAAGTACGTCACACTCAAATAAAGAATGCCGTACAATTACATTCACCACACTGCAGGCAAACATTGGAAAATAATCTAACTTTGGAGGGATCAAACTGCTAGAGTCTAGCTACAATCTAAACTAGGATATCCAACAAGGGAGAGCTGCTTCTTATTTATAGACATTGCAGTGGACTACGATATTGCGTACGTGATATTGCGGGGAATGCAATATTGCGAAGGATGCGATATTGCATACGTAATATCGCGTCCCATCATACCCCCATGACTGAATAAAAACTCGTCCTTGAGTTACAAAGAGAACAAGTTCCATTAATTACACAGTGGATAGGCATGGGATTATTAACTGAAAAAAATGAAATAAAACAAAACTGCAGTGTGGAAAGAAACAACATAGAAAAAATGCTACAATTACAAAAATATGGAACTCATGTAGTTCCTGGTGGTAGTGGCTCCTCCATGGGTGCTTTCCCTTTGTCACGTGCTCCAGGCTTTGAAGCTTGATGATGTTGAAGTATAGCCTGGAGCTTCTCCTCTTCAGTCTGAGGATCTTGTGCTGTCCATGTGAGTGTTCCTATGTTTGATGGAGTTGGCACCTCCCACAAATAAGGTAGTTGCTGGAACATCTGGTTGGCTTTGACATACCACACCACGAACACCCGTCGTTCCTCTTCATAGGCTCTGGCTTTGTCTTTGTATTCATGAAGATCTGTTAGCTATCGAGCCATGTCGATTGCAACATCTTTTTGCCCTTGGTAGCTTGCTTTTACCACATTGAGTTTAGAATTTGCAACATCCAATTGTTCAACCAGCTTCTTGCGTTCTGCAAATTCTGCCTCATATTTGAGATGGGTGGAAGCTACCTGCTACTCGAGCTTTATTCTCGGGCGCCCTGCTGTTAACATGGCAAGGTTGGAATATCTGAGGTTTGCCAACTCCATGTATTCTGTTAAGTCTTGGATTTGTAGGTCCCGATTTTTAACTTCCGCTTGGTGGACGAAGGCGTAGGTGTCCAATATGGCCCTCCAATCAGTGTGTTGAGCACTGGTAGTGTTGATTTGAGCCTTGGCCATATGGATCTCCTTCTCTAGGATTTCTTTATACATCCCCACCTGATCACGGAAATGCTCCTTTAGCTTCTTGTGTCGTTTAGCCTCATTCTGCCACGCGCTTATCTCAATTGTTGATTTTTGGCGAATAGCACGTACCTCCTCCATTGAGAGGGTTCGATTCTCTCTAGCTAAATGGCTTACATCTCGATTGACCCGAATGAATTGTTCTCGTAACTAATGAAAGTGTTCATCAAGAACATTCTTTTGTGTCTCCACAGAGGTCAATTGAAGGTTATCTACAACCAACTGCTTATTCTCTTCTTCTAAGGCTCTGAGTGCCTTAAGGTGCGCATGGGTTTGCGCTTCTGCTGCGGAGGCATCCCAAACAGCCTTCTCCTTTTCTTCTGCCACCTTCTTATTCTCTGAGGTCAATTTGGTTAGTTGCTCTGTTCTAAAGTTATCCAGCTGGTCTGCGGGAACAAATTGTAAAGGATCCCACTGTGCTGCTTGTAAGGCTACGAGCTACTCTTGTAGTTTCTGCACTTCAACTTTAGCATGCTTGGTCCTTACTTCGAATATGACCAGCTTTCCCTTTGTGGAAATGAGGTCTGATTGAATTACTGTGACATCCTGAGGGATGTCAAACAGAGACATCATTACTTGTCCTGTTTGAAGTAATCTGTCAAGTACATCTTCATGTTCCGTAGGAGTCATTGAGGTTCCGGCAAGAGTTTGAGCATCCCATGCTCTTGAGAGATTTACCAGTGGCACAATAGGTACATTGAAGGATTCTTTGATGTGGTCAGCAACCACTTTAGCAGCTCCCACAGCATTCTGGTGTTGCATGACCACCACCGTGGCACCTTTACCAATCTCTAACTGCACCTGAAAAGATGCTGCGTTTCCAGAGATCTGTTGCGACCATCTGCTTTCCCCTCCTCCTGTTTGAATTGATAATTCATCCCTTGTACGATCCATTGAAACTATAGGTTGATCGGCATCATCGATGACATGGAAGAGGTTTGCGTCATCACAACTTCCCCAACTGATCGTCTCAGTGATGGCCCTAAGATGGCTCATCGACGGTTTGTAGTTTTGCGACGGCGGCAACTGATCTTGGCCCATGCCAAGCCCTGCTTCTTGTTGTTGGCTGGGATCCGTGGCTAGAGGTTGACTGGGTCCTGCAAGTTGAGTTGCAGGTGGTCCAGTCATCTTTTCTTCTTCTTCTTCAGGTCTCAGCTCTTCGCCAGTGCTCTTTCTTGGAGTTGGTGCCATTAGTAGTTCAACATAAGAAGCATTCTGGGCTTTTCAGAGGACGTCATTAGTGTACCCCCAAATACCAGCCCATTGGCATAGTTTTCTGATAAGGCAGGGAAAAGGAAACGCCATCTTCCCTGACTTCCGTTCTTCAAATTGCCTTAGGATCTCTATCAAATATAGACGGGGAAGGTTAGTGTTAACCTTTCCCATCAACACTGCACATCCTCTAGTCGCATACATTGATATTCTTTTCAAACCTTTTGTGGGGAAGAGGTGATAGGTTCTAATTTTGAAGTAAACTCTCTCTTCCGTCGTTAGCTCACCAAAAGCTTTATCTCTACCATTAGCCTTCTCTAACCAATCTTTTCGCACATCGGGGTCTGAATGGGTAGATAACCGAGCGACATGGGGTTGTGCCGGAATTGGTATGTTTCACCTAAGTACCAGGCACCACTTTCAGAGAGGACAGGCCATAAGGGAGATCCTTTGAGGTGATCCCTAAAATCCTCAGGAAAGAACTCTACAAAGGATTCAAAGTTTAGCTCCACAATCACCACAGTGAATGTGGACTTCTCATGGATAGCCTGAACACATTCCGAGGGCAACGTGAGTTGTTGTCTCAGTTTAGGCGCAGCAGCAGCTCCTCCTTCTGCCTGCCCGGACCGTCTGGTAGGAGGTTCTTCTTAATGAATGTTGAATGATTACACCTCCTGTTCTGTATGTTGTCCGGTAGGGCCTTTTCTTCCACCTCTCCGAGGTTGTTTCGCTCCACCTTGAATAGGACCCTCCTGCTATGCACGATTCGGGGCCATTCTGCAATCACACGGGCCAAGTGTTAGTAAGGTTGTTTTGGAAATCAAGTTATACCTTACTACTTGCCTTAATTGAAGATCTTATGTTATAACATGTGATCGTGCCCAAAATTTTGTAATGATGAGTCCTATGACTTAGGTGGTTGTCATTTTAGTCTCCCGGTGTACTTAAGGTCATATGATTTTTGACACAATTATTCTAAGTGTTAACTTAATTACCCTAACTGATGTCCTTTGGGCGATGATAAATTTCAAAAAATTTAGGCACTTTTCGGTAAGTGTCTCTCCCCCATAACTAAACTGAACACTCCGGGTTCAAGCAGATTCAAACGGAATTAAAATCGGAGCACCAGTGCACGAGATATGAGTGAAAAAGCAAGGGTCATGCAATCACAAGTCGTAGAGAAAAATTTCAACAACTCCCCCCACGTGAATGACAAAATGATGCTAAGTGTGGCGATGGGGGTTCCTATTTATAGGTAAATAGGATGCAATATCGCGTACGGTACATCGCAACGCGATATCACGTGGGACACGATATCGTGTATGCGATATCTCGTCCCTAGTGATGTGAGACATATGAAAATATCGAATTTTTAAAGATTTTTCTTGAAATTGATGTGAAAGATTGAGGACATTGGCAAGTATTAAGATGTCCTAGGGTAATTTCATTAATTCAAGAGGCACTATGAGTGATAATGATGTGAATTTGAGCAATTAAAAATTTGGTGGTTATGAAAAAAGGGAATGTAATGGTACATTGGAATGTTAAAATTTAGAGGGAGAACAATAGGGAAAGAAAATTAATTAAAAAACAAAATTGAGGGTAAGAAATTGTGTGTTTGAGCTAGAGAATTAGTGAAGATTACAAAAAATTACACAAGTGGGTCCTCCCCAAAGTAGGTTTTAACCTAGAATGCCCTTGTGTAACCACACTTAAAGTGTCTGTGGGCACTAGAAGGGTTAGATGTAATCTGCACTGACTCCACAAAACACACACATGTAAATATCACTAGAATGAGATGAAAATTCTATGTTACATGGGACACAAGCAACAATTACATGAACAGTGAGATGAAACGAAGTATAGAAAAGGATCGTAGAGATTGGGACATGAGGTAACTGACCTAGGGCACAATGAATCTTGCATGTAAAACATGATTAATATGTCATTAACCCATCGTTCCAAGATCAGGATCAAGTCCATTCCTCTAAACAATAACATCGCATTGTTTCATCCCATGATGAAAAACTATGAGCGTACCATAACAACAAGGCATACGATCACTTGGCGTTGTATACAAGGGAGGAGTGACTTTTGTTTTATGGTACTTTGTTTTTCTTTTCTTTTTCTCTTATTCTTTTTTTTTCCACTTTACTGAATCCAAAGAAGCCGCCAACCTTTAGGCATGGGTGCATGTCTTTCTAGTGGGACCCCCTAGAACAGCATTTGATTTTCGAGTGCCCTTTTGATTACTCTTACTCCCACTTTTGTTAGATCTACAAGGATCTTAGTACAACCACATTGCATGATAACTCCCACAGATGTTACCAAAGAGAATCCACAAGTCCCCTTGATGTCACACCCTAATCATTCCCTCTTGGTCCATCCTTCTTCATTCTAGGTACAATGAACGCAAAATTAATTTTAAGTTTTTAGAAATATCAAGAATATCACTATACCCTCGAAAAGAATCTCTTATTTGTAGAGTGGATGAGTGGGTGTAATGGGCTCATTGTTCCAAATAATTTATTACTCATGACTTAATAACATAAAACACATCTCAACCAATGATCCACATGAGTGTTTTATTCGTAGATGAGATTACTTACAAAAACGTGAAAGTACAAACACACAAAAAGACAAAAAAAGTTGAAAAATGAAAAACTGGAAAACAAAAATTTGAAAAATTAAAGAAAATAAAAAATATTTATTAATCCTACTTGTTATTGAAATGGGAGATATCCCCCACAACTAATCAGTTGAGGATGGCAAGGATTAATAAATGTAAGATAAGGATCCTTGCATGTTGGAAGTATTGGGGCTTGGCCATACTTAGCCCCTCGGGGTTCAAACACTTTATTATAATAAGCATAGTGGGGCACTTTATACGATGTAGTTCCCAAATAATAAGTTGACCCACTATGATGTTTGTGACCGTTAGATGGTATGCAAGGATTAGGATGATGCCTCTCATGGTTGTGTTCATTGGGCTGTATGGTTGTTGGAGTGTTAGTTGGTGGCCCTGATAAAGTTACATGAGGCGTTGGGTTCGAAGGTAAGGGTGCACCACAGTGTGGGACTTGTGATGAGTTGGAAGATGTAGTGGCCTCTGGGTTATGTTGTCCCTTCTTATGGCTGTGTTTAAAGAAGGGGCACTTTTGATGTTGAGGAGGTTTCTCACTGCTGTTGGAAGTAGTAGCACAAGTGTTGTTCGTGGGTTGTTGCTATGGCACAAACACCTTAGGAACAATTGGTGGCATTGTGCAAGGAGGGAAGGGATGAGAATGTTGAAAGTTAGGAGGAATATAAGGTGCACAAGGTGGTGGTTGTGTTGGAGGTATGGGTTGATAGTAATGTGGAGAATGGTATTGTGGTGAGATAGAGTATGGTACAGGATGTTGAATGTGATAAGCATTTGGATTCAGAAAATGTGAAGGGTGCCTCCAGTCTAAGGGTGGTTTCCCCCATGATTGGGATTGTTGACACTATGATCTAACATAGTATCTTTGTATGAACTCTGGATGTAACATGTTTCCCCAATGCTCATGTAGATGTAACAATATTGGGCATTGGCCTTTGGGGTGATCGTACAGGCATATGTTGCATTCATATGTATAATTGGCAGTTGAGCTCTTCTTTTCTTTATCCCTTCTTTCTGATTGTCTAGTGTTTTGTCCTACTTCTTGGGTTGTCAAAACTCTATCTCTAATATTGTTGATATATTCTCCACACTTTTGATATATCCATTCCAACATCTTATTGATCGTTGCCTCAGCTTCTTCTAACGATTGTTGTATTGGCAAAGATGATGTTTCCACCTTGAGATTGGTTGATTTCTCCTTTTTATGATCATGGACCTTTGTTGAGTTAATATTTTGGTCCCATTTATGTTTTTCAACATTCTCCCATCTAGCTAATTCTCCTTCTTCTTTTGCTACCCGCTTAATAAGCTCTTGGATTTGATGGGTTTGTAAGTTGTATAGTTGACCTTGGGCATATGTTCCTAAGGTCTCTCTTGTTTCATTACGTAGCCCATCAATGATATGGTGCATTAGCTATTCCTCAGAAAATCCATGGCTTGGACAGTTGTTCAACAGTGCATAATATCTTTCTAATGCCATGTCCAAGGGTTCATGTTTTGCTTGTTTCCATCCTTGGATTTGTTTCCTCAAGGTTGACACTCTTGCATAGGTTTGATATTTTTCGTTAAAGACTTCTATCATTGTTGACTAGCGTCGTATTGAATTTGGTTTTAACGATCTATACCATACTTTTGCTTGGTCAACGAGTGTCATGGGAAAGAGCTTAAGTTTTTGCCAACCATTATCAATGTTGTTCCATGCATAGGCATCGTAGAAGGCTTGTAAATGTTGATACGGATCTAAGTCATAGCCTCCTGAAAATTTAGGAAAGTTGTTTAAATTGAGCCTGGGTAACGATGCCTTTGTGAGATTCGAACAACCTCTTGTATTTGCGTTAGGCTTGTAGTGACCAGTGGGGGTTCATCATCATTAGGTAAGCTATGTCTTCATGTTTTGGAATGACGTTGTGTTCATTCATTCTTATAGGACACTTTAGGTTGTATCCTCCAATCTTCATCGTCATATAGTTCGTTGGTCCTCCAATGAACTTCCTCACTAAGTGTAACGTTATTGTCATCTTGTAGGAGAGACATTGTTGTGAAGTTGTGTGTGAATTAGATGTGACTTTTTATAATTATTTCTTCTTTCTAAGAGATATATCGTTAAGTCCTTATACAACAACCTTGTATGATCTAACTAATCTAGATAACTAGCACCGTCCCCGGCAATGACACCTATGATGAGTGGTGAGATACCCCTACACTCAACCATACAAATACGAGCGTTCTCACGCATGATCTGGTTGAACTCCACAGACAGACTAGTTGTGGCACCTAAATTGTTAACCTTAGGTCGTAGTTCGCTGTCTTCCCACCTGGACTAGTATTTATATTTGTCACGTATGGTTTAGTTGAGAGTGAGGTGTATGATATGTTCCTAATTCTAATGCTACTCCTAAAGGCAGTGGAAAATAATATTAACTAAGCTAAGCTAGGAGGAAAAAGGGTAAGAAAATCTAATCTAGCCTAAGTGAGACAAGTAGCTGATTCCTTGATTATCTGTACACATCTTGGACCTCGTGCACGACTACCACTGGGATTACCAAGCATAGATCCTAGGTACGCCACTAGGATACCAAGTAGTCACACTTAAATGGTTGTAATCAAGTCGTACTCGTTCCACGTTCTAGGAGTTTAAGGGTGAGAGAGAAAGCAGTAAATAACATTAAATAAATAAAAAATTAAATAACAAAGTGAATGCTGCAATGATAAAGTAATCTTGATCTTTATTGCTGGTCATGTGCATGTCCAAGTACGTCACACTCGAATAAAGAATGTCGTACAATCACATTCACCACACTACGGGCAGACATTGGAAAATGATCTAACTTTGGAGGGATCAAACTGCCAGAGTCTAGCTACAATCTAAACTAGGATATCCAACAAGGGAGAGATGCTTCTTAATTATAGACATTGCAGTGGACTACGATATCGCGTACGCAATATCACAGCCCATGCGATATCGCGTCCCATCATATGGCTACCCAACTAAATGGAATAGTCCTCTTGGATCCTACAAGTATATTGAAGAGTACATCAATGTCCAACAAGGATGAGACCTTCTATTTTCTAAAAGAGCGTAAAAGCCAAGTTATCAATGATAGTTTCCAACATGAAAAATTCTCTGACCAATCCATCGAGGATAAGTTGGAACAAGTGATGGAGACATTAAATAATTATTCTTAAAGAAATTCAGCAATTTGGAGTGTTTTGGAGGAGTTGAAATCAAACAAGTCATGTTTGATAGAAGAAAACATGCAATTGAAGGCCAAAATTGAGAGTTATGCAGCTGAACAAAACATTTGTAACTAGAAGTTGCTTGTTGAGATTGAACAAATGATGAAGCAAATATTCACATTGAATAAAGAAATTATGTCATTAAAAAATGCTATAGTCACCATTTCTAATAGTAAAGACATTTATGCTTAGGGGGTCAATACTATCATAGGTTTGTGCCATGTTATAAAACCTTGTAGTTTTAATACATTGTTTATATCTTTTATAAATTCCAAAGGTTTTTGTATTGTACATGTGTTAAATAGAAACAACTGATATGCTAGCCATGAAAGTTACCAGAAGATTATTTGATTCAGTTGAAGGAGACATCAAAGAAATATCTAAACAAGATAATCCAAACGAAGAAATATGTGTGTAGACTTGTTTTGATCACTTGTTTAAGTATGTGTATGTTCATCTTATGAATGTTCACATGTAGGTGATGTAGACTTTAACAACCCCATTGATCAACCTTCTGGTATGCTTTAGACAATGAAGCCTACTAATGAGTTGCAAATTGGCTACGTCAACGAGGCCTCGTTGATGCATTGTTTGATGTGTTGACATGGCCTCATTGACATAGGGCCTGTTCTTGCCTATAAATGCATGTCAACTTGCCATGTTTAGACATCATCTTAATCATAGTTATAGCAAAGCTCTTGTAGCTTTTACATTTGAGAGTTAGAATATTTTCTTGAGTGCCTGCAATAGGAGTCATTGAGTGTATGGATTTTTATTCGAGCACTATTGTACCTGAGCATGATAGTGTGTGCAGCAATAAAGACAAGATTCTTGATAAACCTTGCAACATTTGGGATATTTTAAATGTTTTATTCATACATCTAATGTTTTTAGTTATTCATTTAATGTTCTTGAATAATTAGCTAATCAAGTAATTAAGTAAGATAAGCTAAATAGCGCTTAAGTAAACACATAAGTATGACCACTTCGTGCATGTGTATGATGTTTAGTAATCCTAGCGATGCTTAATGCTCGGTAACCCAATGATATTGTATGTGTTTAGGATGTGTACACCAAGTGGGATATGATACTTATGTTAGGACTAGTTGAACAAATAGTTAGCCAATTAGATTAAAGTAGACATTAAATTACTTTATTCTCTATCTAGTTTATTTTAAGCACCCAAGCCATAAATATAAAATGATAAAAATCCTATGTCCTAATTACACTTAAACCATACCCATGAGCTTCACAAGTCTAGTTGGGTAGACAACGAATGTCCTCAACATCTAGTTTACTTTCTAGAGAACTAGTGCACCAAAAAACTATAAAGTCCATAGAATTTGACCTGATCGTGCATGAACGCTTCATGATTCGTATGGTTGAGCATAGGGGTACCTCACTACTCATCACTAGCGCCATTTTCGAGGACTCTTTTTGTTTGAAACATGCGCTATCTAGGATTAGTGAATATCATTAACATTATTGGATGAACCCTAAGGTCAACATCATTCTCACATGTAATATAATCAGATAAGCACATTGATTTTTTATTTATTTTGCAAAATGCCTTCTTCTCACAAGTGCGATAATGGTAAACTGCCAATTCCTCAAGAACACAAGATGGTATATACTCATCTACATGAGTATGTACCTGATTTCACCTTTATCCTACATCAGGATGAACAACTGCGATGGTGTGACATGGAAGGCAATATTGATATGCCTCTTGATTGATTTGTGTTCATGATGCTACTTCAAACTCTTAAGAAGTTATGCATCCAAGATCTTCAAGAGGAGTACATTATGCATGATTACAACTATCAAGACTACCATCCCATTGAAACAAAATGTCAAAGAGATTGACACCAAGAAGAGCATCATGAGTTTGTAAAGGGAAAATGGTTCACCAATCCCTTGTTCCTACTAAACTAAGATAACAACAAGGATCCTCCATCTGGAGGCTCTCAACATAAAAATTCTCTATCCCTTGTTACTGGTGATGAGGGTGTGGCCTTCAATTTGTGATTCATTATCAACAATCTAGGTTCAAGTAAAGATGGCAGTCAAGGCAGGGGCTTAAATAAGCATCAAGACAATATGAAAATTGATGAATGTGGCCATGACAACCAAAGGGGAGTTGGTAGATACCATGGTGGAGGCAATCCTCCCCCTTCTTCTTCCTTTGCATATGCATCTTCTTCTTCCTCTTTTGGTTTTGAAAAATGCCATAGAAGAAACAACCATGATGGAGGTGAACAGCAAGACAATAATATTGATTGCCAGGCCCACAATGAATGAAGAGGTAATAGAGGACATCATCAGCGACAACACAATAATGATGATGATGAGCCTTTATTGGAAACTTGAAGTATGTTAAATATTGCAGAGGATATAAAAATTCTATCCAGGCATGTGAGAGATAGTTCGATCAAGCACCTAGACATGAACAATATCCCAGGATTTGAGGGGGGATATAACTTTGATCCATAAAACCATTCAAAAGCCTTTCACAATGCCCGTGCCTTACAAAAAATAGAAAATGACTAGCAAAAATTAAAGCTATTTCCTAGGAAACTCATCAAAGAGGCAAAAAGCTAGTATCGATCCTTACAACTAGAATCCATTCATAGATGGAGTACCATGTTAGAACTATTTAATGACAAATACCATACGTACTCTAGAGTGTCTAATCTAAGAAGGAAAATCTAAGGTTGGAAATAAGGAACACATGAACCCTTGGATGCTGCCATGGGTAGATATTATTCTTTGTTACACTGATGCCCTAGCCATGATTATTCTTATAAGGAACAACTTTTCCACATCATAAATGGGCTTAAAGTAGAAACTAGAAGAACTCTTGGGGTTTATGCCCAAGGGAGATTGTCTAAACTAAGAGCTCATCAAATCTAAAGGTTGATAGAGTAGGTAGTAAAAGAAGAAGATGAGTTGCAAAAGAGGGAAACTGCATAAGAATATAATAGGAACCCTTCCATCATGAAAAGAGAGGTATGATTTTGTGACAATGAGGAGTCACCACTTGATGAGGTGGTGAACAAGAAAACCTTGCCCATCCAAAAATTTTTTTTTAATATTTTGGCAAAGATTGATAAACTATGGAACTCTTTAGATGAAAAATTCCAAACTGCTATGAAGATTACTTAAGAATCCAAAGAGCAGAATAGTGGTCATGGCCATAGGAGGCAAAAAGCGACTGAACGTGCCTACTAAAGAGGTAAAGGAAAAGCTGCAGTAGTAGAAGAAGTAATGAAGATAGACTCCAATGATGATGTTGGATGTGACATTTGTCAATATGAACATCCTAAGGGATGTTGCCCTATGGTGTCACACTTACAAAAGTATGAGGTGTACACACTGAATCCTTGACTAGCAAGGAGACAAGCGTCCATATCATTGTCCTATCCTCAAGGCAATCTAAGGTAGTCCACCAGCATCAACAATCTTACTATCCAAGTGGAGATACATCACAATTGTATGAGCAATACCAGTAGTGGAAGCAATCATAGTCATGGGGGATACCACCACTGAGACAGTAGTACCCTTATAGGCAACCAATTCCATATGGGTACTATGTTCAACAATCCATTTTTCCACGTGGCTCTGCCAACCATGCCTCATTCCAACATCACTATTATCCTCCAAAGCACCATCAAACTCATTTACCATCTACTCAAGGGAAGCCCCCATATCCATACCACCCTCTACATCTATCTGCACACACATCCCTCCACCCTCAACCTAGTTACCTCTTACTCTATCTATACAGGGTGAAATTCCCCCATAACTATACCAATGAAATGCTACGAGGGATGTAAATTTACAACCAACCTTCTAGCCAGGTGGTTTAGACAATAGATCTAAGAAATGACCATATTTCTGACCCAACAATCCTTCAAAAACCTCACAACCTAATGTAGCTAGTCACCTTATATCTCTAGCACCCCCATCCTCTACACCAAACACCTTTGACGATCCTTCAAACCAAAATGCTGCCTTAGATCTGCATTGTGATGTTAACTCATGCTATCTCTAATTGGATCAATGCTAGCAACCTTTCCATGAAGAGATCTGACCTAGGAAGTCCTCTTATTTACTTACAAATATAACTGGATATGAGCCATGTAAGGCTCTTCTTGATTCTAGTTCCAATGTCAGTTTCATCTCCCATGACATGTACCAAGCTTGGAACCTACCACCTTTCAAGAAGAGCAATATTTGTTTGGAATTGGCAAACTAGTCAATCATTGTCGCTTTGGAATTAGTGCACATTGTGACTACATTTTATGGCTGGTCCTATTTTGCTTATAATCTGATGATCAAGGTAGAAAATTGTAAAGGTGACTTTCCCATCATTATGGGACATGCCTAGTTAAGCATTATTGATATGAGAATGAGCATTAGGGACCTCTCCTTGGAAATCTCCAAAGAGAATGAATTTGGATGACTTGAGAAGAAGCAAGTTCCATGCATTGTGTACTACAATAATGGGTGCAATTGTGTGTAGAAAATTTGGTCCATTAAAAGTACATTCATTAAAGTATGCAATTAGTGTGCACATGAAATTGATATTCAAATATACCTATACTCAGTAGTCATAAAACAAGAGGGCACCCAGTGGCTAACATCTGACTCTAATAATAACACACTATGCATAGAACCTACTAGAGCCTGACATGTGCTTATGTTGAGGGCATGGATGAACTTGAGCAAGTTCATCACCAAATATTTGATGATGAAGTTGATGATACCTATTGGGGAAATTTGGAAATCCCTAATCATTTCATGTTGAAGCCCCTAGAGTTAAAAACTCTACTAGCTAGCATGAAGTATGCATTTTTTAAAAATGGTAAGTTGATTATAATGAATGCAAATCTTGCTCCTAAACAAGAAGACAAGCTATTGCAGGTGGTCAAAAAATGGCTAATAGCCTTTGCTTAGTCATATCCTGAATTGACTAAAATTGATCCAAGGATATACCAGCATTGTATCTATACCAAGCTAGCCATGAAGCCAAATAGGTAGCTGTAGAGGCAGCTGAAGCCCAAGTTGAAGCAAATCTTTATAGAGGAAATAGAGTAACTCCTCAAGGTGATGTTCATCTATCCCATCATGGATAGTGAGTGGGTTAGACCACTTGTAATTGTGCCAAAGAAAGGTGGCAAGTGGTGGGTCTACATTGACTTTAGGTTGTTGAATATGGTGACTTTTAAAGATCATTTTCCATTGCCATTTGTGAACCAACCAGTGGCTATAACCAAATCCAGATTGCACCAAAATATTAGGTCAAAACAACATTCATGAGTCCCTAGGATACTTTTGCATATTGTAAGATTCCATTCAGATTGTGCAATGCTCATGCAACATTTCAATGTCTAGTCCTTAGTATATTTCAACAACAGATTGGTAGCAGGGTGGAAGTTTTCATGGATGACTTCTCTACCTATGGGGCTACATTTGAATAAGCCTTGGATCACCTTAACTAAGTACTGAAAAGATGTGTTAAAATAAACCTTAAACTTAATTGGTAGAAAAGTTATTTAATGGTCTAGGAGCTTATAGTGCTGGGGCATAGAATTGCTCAAGCTAGTATTAAGGTAGACCTAGAAAAGATAAGGATCATCCAAGGAATCACACACCAACTAGAGATAGTCAAAGATGTCCAATCACTCATTGGACATACTGGCTACTATTGATGGTTTATAGAGAATTTTTCTAAGATCATAAAATTGTTGGTTGAGCTTACAAAGAAAGAAACTCCATTTATCTAGACCAAGGAGTGTGAACATGCATTCCAACAGCTAAAGGAAAAACTCATTGAAACTCCAATTCTATGGGCACCAAACTAGTCTAAGCCATTTCATATAATGATAGATGCATCTAATTATGCATTGGGAGCTGTGCTTATGTAGTTGGATGATAAGAAACATTCATATTGCATCCACTATGCAAGTTGAAGCATTGTGGGTGAATAGTTGAATTACACCACAATTGAGAAAGAACTAATGGTAGTGGTGTATGCTCTCAAAAAGTTCAAGCACTAAGTGCTTGGCTATAAAGTGTTTGTGCACATAGATCATAGTGCCATATGCTTCCTAATGAATAAGCTAATGGTGAGACCCCATATCATGCGGTGGCCCATGATCTTGTAGGAATTTAATCTCACAATGATAGATCAAAAAGGAACTAAGAATGTGATCACTAATCATCTCTTTCAGTTAAGATGGGATAACAAAGAGAAGGAGAATCCACTCTTTGATTAATTTCTAGAAGAACTCTTCTTTACATGAGTGATAAATGACCAAGTGCCTACTAAATCAAAATAGTAAGATGACATCGTCACTTATCTTCTCTCTTAGGAGATGCCACAAGATCTAGACTTTAGGAAGAAACAACAATTTCTTCATTAGGCTAAGTACTTTATGAAAATCAATGGACACCTTTACAAGATGTGCATCGATGGCCTAGTTCATTAGTGTGTTCTTGATGTGGACCAATTACACATTCTCCAGAATGCTCATGGAGGCCCTTATGGAGTCCACTATTTAGGAAGATGCATGATCATAAAAATCCTAATGACAAGATACTATTGGCCTATAATCTTTAGGTATTTCCATCAGTTTTTCCGATCCTATGAATGCTATCAATGAGATGATGGGATGATCACTCGAATAGAGGATCCTCAATAGTGGATTCAACCACTATAGCTCTTTGACATATGGGGCATTGGCTTCATGGATCTCATCACACCCATGTCTAATGGAAATGCATACATCATTTTGGTAGTCAACTATTGCACCAAATGGGCAAAAGCAACAACTGTCACTAATTATACATCATCCATTGCTACTTGATTTATATAACAACACATTGTAAATAGGTTTGGTATGCCACATGCATCAATTTCCGATAATGGAACCCATTTTACAAGTGCCACCTTTTGGAAGTTGATGCAACACTTAGGGGTTGAACATAAATTAACAACACCTTCGCACCCCCAAGCCAATGGTTAAGCAAAAGTCACCAATAGGGAGATCAAAAATATCCTAACAACGACTATAAGTAAATATAGGAGAGATTGGAGCACAAAACTGAACATCCTCTAGGCCTACCGTTTCATGTGGAAACTCTTTATAGGCTACTACTCCTATGAGCTAGTGTACAGAAAACATCCAACACTTTCAATCCAATCTAAGCACTATACACTTTCAATAGCCTATGACTTGAGTCTTAACCTTAGCATAGTAGAAAGAGGAAGATTAATAAACTTGAATATGCTAGATGAAAATCAATTAGTGCCTTTATCTTTGAATGAATTGCATAAGGCATACAAGAAAGGGCGTCATTACCTTAGAATACGAAAAGTAAAATTTCAACTTGGAGATAAGGTCCTCTACTAGAACCCCACACATGTACCTCAAAAAAACAAAATTCCAAATGTTTTGGGAGGGACCTTATATAATTGGTGAAATATTTGCTTCTAGGACCTTGTTAATATACAACTTGAGAGCCTAGACAAAAAGTAGCTAGTTAACATCCAATAAGTAAAACCTTTCTTGGAGCCAAAGCAAGCCAATGCAACTAATACATCATTGGATGAACAACCATGCTCTATATTCTACATGTCCACCTTTCTACCCAGTTGTGGGGGAAATGACCATCTATGCTAACCTTGCACAAGGCTCCTTAGTTTTTTACTTTTTTGTTTTACACTTTGCTAATTTTTACCCCTTTTTGGTTTTTCACTTTATTAATTTTCTTGATATTTGTTTTACAACATTGTTAGTATGTTTTATCTTTGTTGAATAATTTATACTTATATATTTTACTTTATTTTTTTGTGAATTTTCATTATTTTTGCTAATAAAAGTGCTTTATTACCACAGGACACTATGCCAATATTACTGTTTATTAATGGTGGTTCGAGATTAATGTTTTGATTGTTAATGTCTAGTTTCTTTTTTATTTTTTTTTAAATTTTGATATCTGATGACTAAGACATGGTTTATTTTTCATGGGATAGGCAACGAGTCCATGTCATCCACCCATCTACAAAATCTATGGTTTTACTTGTTTTGGAATTTTATGGTCCCTTTTATTAAATAAACTTTTAATAAATTTGTGACCTTGATAATTTCTAGAATTGGGAAGGATTCAAAGGTTTACACAGAGTGTGACTTCAAGGGGACTCAATAATCTTTGTGCTCTTCTACTTACTTGGGTGCTTAAGTGTTTTCATAAACTTGTTACCATTTCGTATCGACCAATAAGAAGAAGTTAAATAAAGTCTTTACATGGTGTGGTTCCCATTCAAAGAAAAACATGATGAAAATTCAAAGTACATCCCTTAGACAAATAAATAGGCTACAAGCCCTAGTTATGGGACTAGAAAGGCATGCTACCCATGCTTGAAGACCCCCTCTAACTATGGCCCTCTCTCACTTCTTGCTTCTCTTTTCTTCTCTTTATGGAATGATGGTCATTTTGTGGGAACACTCTTATGTTTTAAGGGGGTGGATTGATCTTAGAGCAGTGATGCGAAGTCACTAAAAGCAGTTGGTTTTGATTTAGACTGAGGATAGATCTTCTCAAGTCATTTTAAACACAAACTCCACAAGTGACTTCTTATGATCATGATTTGGAACTCCATTCCATCCTCTCAATCATCCACTTATGTTGTTCATCACTCACCTCACTACCAGTTTCCATGTTATGTTTAGTGCCTTAGTTTGGTGTGTTGGAATTCTTAAATAGATTCTTCTAGGTTGGTTCTTAACTTTCATAATCATTAATTGACTATGGGGCCCATGAACTCCTTAGTTGTGGTTATGCAAGGATAAAAAGGGCATGTACCTACTATGGGGAGGACCCACTTGCATATCTCTTAATTTGTATAGTTAAGCTCTTTATCTTAGACATTGCTACAATCATATCTTTTGCATGCCTCATTGTGCATCCAACTTTGTGCCTTAAACTTTCATAAAATTTTAGTCTTCAACCATTTTCTCAATTTTCTGAATTCTTTGAACTCCAACACCATATTCTTCTATTTTCATCATGTTCATGGCTTTTTGGGCCATTTGAGCCCCATTTCACTCAAAAATTCCTTGTATTTTCAAAGTTTTTCCAAAGTCAATGGTGATTAACAACTATGTCGACTAGGCCTAGTTGATGTAGTCAACCCTATTGATGGGGCCTTATTAACTAGGCCCTATCAACATAATGTAAAAAATATATAAATATCACTGAACACTCTAAAATTTTTATCATTTTCTTCACAATAAGAGATGAGTTTTCACCATTTTTCAAAGCCCAATACCTTCCAGAGCCTATAACTTTCCAATCGTTTGTCCAAATCACTCATTCTTCAATCTTGCAACTACCAGTGGTAAGCTCTTCATTGTGGGGGCCATAAACCTTAAGGATTCTACTAAAAATTTTTCCCTTGAAGGGTTAATGAATACAATGATATTAAACCATCAATTTTTGAGAATCTAACCCTTTCAACAACCTCCAGTATGACTATAATCACTTATTAACATCAAAATACAAATGAACTAATGATTAAAATTAATCAAATGGTCCATAATCACAACTTAGTAAGGTGTAACTTTCCTAATGAGATAAGGTATCCCAATTGTTTTATGTTATATAATAATTGCTAACCCATGGTCATGTTGGGATTATAGATGGCACCAAGACCAAAACAACCGTAGAAGGAAGGATCGTCTCAACAAAGGGTGAAATGACCTAAAGTTAAAAGGGGATAGCAAGAACAAACCTAGGAATAGGCAGAAGATACCCATGCAATGGGGCCTCTTCAATAGGAGCTCAAAGTGGAACCTTTTCGATAGATTCCTAAGTAAGAGGCTACAACAGAACAATCATAGTGAGAAGAGGCATTAGGGCCCATACCAAGACTTGAAGTCAAACTAACATAAGCCTGCCTTGATACAATCAGGCCCTGTGATGTCCAACACTTAATTCTCTAGGAATTGAACTTTGGACTATTCTTAGAGAATGCTCCAATGAAGGTAAAGACATAGTTGCAAACCTCTCCCATGTGGCCAATCATCACTTTTAGTGGGGAGTGGTACATGGAAGAGAGGCATCTCTTTTATAACAATAGAAGGGCAAGCTCCACCATGAAGATTAAGGACATTTAGGTGTCCTACGTAGTGGAAGCCGTAGCATAGGCTCTTGGGTTGCTTGATTCTAGAACAAAACTGGTAGAACTTTCTACACAAGTTGATCCAGAGGCAAAAAAGGAGTAGACCTAGTAGTGTTATGGGGTTGACCATAAAGAGTTTAGAGCACTCACATGAGTGGAGTGCATATACTTCAAGACAAAAGCTTATTACCTCAATTTGATGGTGAGGCCCAGTAAGGTGACTACCTTCTCCACCCAGGAACATGTCACTCTAAGGTGGAAATTTCTGGCAAACCTTCCAAAATTAATCTATGTAGAGATAGAAAAGCATTTTAAAGAGAATGAATGTGGAAAGAAAACCCTACCATTTTGATGTCTTATTAGGAAACTTTGTAAAAGGGCAGGGATAGTCCACTACTCCAACAACACAATCAAGCATACTTCCATTGCCTCTTAGTCCAAAATGATGAAGGATAAGATGCTTGCCATGTTTAAAGAAGAGAAGCAGCAACCACCACCTCCACCATCTACTCAAGAAACAATGCTGGAACCTCGCATTGCCATTAAGAACCTACATAAAATTTGAGAGTGGCTCTTGTAATAGTAGGAGTAGCAAATGGGAATGAGTGGTGGGGATCCATATGTGTATCAATCTACGATGAGTCACCTTAATGAAGTGGCTTGAACAATTAGTTAGATGAAGAGAGGTGGACCAATAGTTTTAATTCAACAAATGTAGCTATTTGCAAGATTAAATCATAGTGCTTGAGAGGTGATGGTATCTCTCTCTTAATACCATTTATTCCTAGAAATCTCTGGGAATGTCATCTCCTTTTTGGTGTGCTTGGAGAAGGGTGAGGAAGCAATTGTATTGGTGATGCAGCATTAAGAGTAGGAGATAGCTATATAAGTGGTTACTGACAGAATCATTGAGTCATTTAATGCACTTGTGACATATGTATCAAATGTATTTGCACTTAGAGATGTTTAGACATATGTAGGAACTTTTAGTAAAGGATTGAATCTAGCTTAGCATGAAGAGTTGTTGGATCGACTGGTGGGGACCAAGTAATTGATTCTGGACATCTTTGATTTTCTAGATAACATTACTACAACCTGGTTGGAGTTGCTTAATGAAAAGGGTAAATGTATCATCCTAGAAGGGTAACTTGAAATGACTCAGGCACAAAACCAATGCTTGGCCATGGAGGTTGTTGAATTGCATGCTCATTTTTCTGATCCTATACTTCTCAACCCTACAATAGCTAGAGATGAAGCTTTTTAAAAAATTTAAGAGAAATTAAAACAAGTTGATAAGGGAATGGTGAAAGTCATCTTTAACCAGTCCATAGTTGAAGCAAAGACCTATTTAGTTCAAAAGGACTTGGTTTATATGCGTCAAGAAAATGAAACATTAACTACAAAACATCATCACCTATAAAATGTTGATGCATAAAAATAATAGATGCAAGAATTCATCCATCAATAGTAGGAGTAGCTAGCTAGAGCAATAGGGAATTGAGAAAACTGGTAGTAGAGAATCGCAATCCATCTATGGAGGAAGTTCGTGCCTTATGCCAAAATTTTGCCATTGGAATTGCCACTTGGAAAAATGAGGCTTTCAAATTTGAGAGAGTCAAGAATCACTACAGAGACTAAGTTGGCCTACACAAGGAGGTGAATGAGAAACATATTCAAATGACTAAGGAAAAAGTAAATGAGGTCCTTCAGTAAGAAAGAGAGGTGTGGCAACCTATCATTGATGGGGTAGATGCCTATAACAAAGTGCAGATTTACACATGAAGGAGTTGCAAATCAAAGAAATGATAGAACATATGGAATTGGCCAATCTTTGATACAAAAATTTGGCAATGCTAATTGCTAGATGTCCATGGTTAGAACTTGAAAAGCATGTGGCTGGCTTGTACTTTTCGTATAAGGCTAAGCTCAAGCACCACAAAGATAGTAAGCAAAAGCTTATGATGGCAAATGCTGAACTTGAAATTATTAAGGTAAGATTCACTGATCAATGATAAATTATCAAGAACTTTGCTAGGAGAATGAATTATTACCAAGAGTTACAAAATGCAATTAGGGCATTTAACATCGAGCACAAAAAATTCGTTGCCTAGTTCATTTATGCCAAGGAGCTATTCTTAGCAATTCCCTATCCTTGGGATGTGCCCATTCCAGTCCACATTGGTGAGGCTATGTGGACTATGCACAATCCAAGGAGTAAGAAGGAGAAAATGAAAGCATTGTTGGATGCTTTTCATCTTCTACTAGAAATTGCAGTAGCAACTGGATAGCCACAATAGCCTCAACTATAGCATGTGCCTAAAGTTGAAGAAGGTTTGTCAGAGCCTTTGGAGCCTCCATCGCTTGGGACTATGTGATATTTTTAATTTTCTTCATGCCATCAGAGGACGTGTTGTTCAATATTTGTTTAGTATTTAATTTTGTGTCATGAACACCAAAAATTTATAATTTTGTTGATCTGTACACTTGAGCACTTAGTTTTGTCATGTTAGTTTTGTTGTATTATGGGCTAGTAAATAATCCCATACCTTCCCAATTTTGTAAAGAACTCAAGGATGAGTTTTCATTCAGTCATGGGGTATGATGAGTCATGGATTAGCCGTGTTGATGAGGCCTCATTGACTAGGCCCTATCAACTATGTTGCATCGACTAGGCCTTGTTGATGCATTAACATGGCTTGGTTAACGTAGGGCTTGTTCTTATCTATAAATATGTGCCAACCTGTTATGTTTAGGCATCATATTAATCATAGTGGTAGCAAAGATCTTGTGGTTTTTACATTTAAGAGCTAGAATATTTTCCTAAGTGCCCATAGTAGGGGTCATTAAGTGTATGGATCTTTCTTTGAGCATTTTTGTACCTTAGCATAACAGTGTGTGCAGTAATAAAGATGAGCTTCCTGATAAACCTTGTAGCATTTAGGATAGCTAAATGTTTTATTCACGCATTTAATATTTTTAGATATTTAATGTTCTTTAGTAATTAATCTAATTAAGTAATTAAGTGAGATAAGCTAAATAGTGATTAATTAAACACATAAGTATGACCACTTCATGCATGCATATGACATTTGGTGATCCCAATGGCACTTAATGCTTGGCAACCCAGCGATGTTATATGTGTTTAAGATGTGTACGACAAGTGGAATTGGATACTTATGTTAGGACTAGTTGAAGTAGACATTAAATTACTTTGTTTTCTATCCTATTTATTTTAAGCACCCAAGCCATAAAATATAAAATGATAGAAATCATGTGCCTCAAGTACACTTAAGCCATACCCTTGAGCTTCACAAGTATAGTTGGGAAAACAATGAACATCCTCAACGTCTAGTTTACTTCCTAGTGAACTAATGCACCAAAAAACTATAGAGTCCATAGAATTCAACCAAATCATGCATGAATGCTTCATGATTCATATAGTTGAGCATAGGGGTACCTCGCCACTCATCACATACTAACATCATCACCCTGATTGGTCAATCATGTACAACAATTGATAGAGTGATGTAGTTACTTGTCATAGGCAATTTAGCTAGTGAAGTGCTTGCTATGTCATTGTTTCCCCCATTCGTTGTCAAAGGAATGTCTTTCAAGTCTGTATACCAACTTGGGTGGAAACAATGGCTTCATGATGATGTCATTCATGTGTCCATCATGTACCTTAAGCATCTTCAGAAAGCTAATGTTGATTGTCAAGCATCAATAAAATATTTTGTGTTTAATACTATGTTTTAAGTGCTTGCAAAGTCCCTAAAGAGTTAGATGCAATGTAGCCAAAAGAACCCATTGGGACACAAAGCAAAAAAGCCCTAAAAAAGACATGTGCTCAATGTTGAAAGTGATACATCAGTTGATGAAGAGCTTGATGTGTTCATGGCAAAGAAGGACTTTACTGAAGATGTGAAAATCAAAATTTACTAGGATTAATTTATTGAATCAAGATAGTGATTATTTTGCACCTAATTCAATATTGACGATCATTGGGTGCTCATAGTTGTCGATACATGTACTAGAAAAAATGTGTAGGTATGATTCATTACCTACATCCCAACATGTAGTTGTTGTTCAAAAGTTAATCTTAAGGTTTCTTGAATTTTTATTGAAAGGTGATTCTTCAATTCCTGAGAGCACAACTGAGGTGAAGGAAAAGTGTAAGAAGTCATCATCAAAATGCAGTACAATGGCTATGCAAGGCATTCCTTCACAATCAAATGGATATGATTGTGACATGTATATAATATTATTCATGCATCATTTAGTATTTGGAAAAGAAATAAAATTTAGCAACAATTTTGTTTCCACATATTGAAATACCATGATACAGGAAATTCTTAGTTGTTTAGTGCTTGACCAACCATGGTCAAAAATATGTGTGCAACATCTTGTCCACGAGGATTGTAGTAAGCATGGATTGTATCCCATTTTTGATGTAAAAATATTCAATGATATAAATGCCTCTTTTCCATCTTTATTGAAAGGAAAATTTTTTGTACATGTGAGAACAATGTATTTATATCATGATTACTAATTGGAAATATGTATGGTATTCATTTGTTTTATATTATGATTACTATTTTTTAAAATTTTAAAAAGGGAATATATAATTTGCAAGGTTCAATATGTGTTCCAAATATTGTTTTCATTGAACAAGCAAGTAATAATAATATCTATAGAAAATATGCTCCTCATATCTTCCTTTCTACAAGTAGCATAATTTTATCATATTCATATTTTTGATTAACTATGAACATGTGTTATGCAACTTACTCACACTGTGGTCATGGAAGTACACGTGATATGTAGTCACTTATAGCATGGTTTAAAAGTGTTTATCCTTTGATTCTGAAATAGTGCAAAACATTGTGTCTGGTAGAACATAAGATGTTGTGCATCCATGCACCTCATACTCCACCACAACATTGCAAGAAATAGATGTGATGTTGTGTGTTTCGCAATACATGCTTTGGTGCAAATTGCACCTCCTCGTAATTAGAAACAACAACCTATTTTCATGGTGTGAGGGTGTGCAATATGCAAGATTCCTTAGCCAACTAATAGCATAAAAATCATTTTTCATAGTGTGAGGGGGCACGGCTCACATGTAGATGCAATTTGTAATAGAAAGCTCTATTTATCAATGTGAGTAACTATGATTTTCATGTTCGGTGAACCAAAAGTAGTACCATCAATACGATGTGACTCGTACATGGTCATAATTCAATGGTTCATGATTTTTTATCTAGTGTAAGTGTATGTGAATAGTAGGACTTGTTGGTCAACTACCAAATTGTGCCTTGTAGGTGCTCGCATCTTAGAATAGAAATAAAAGTTTACTAGTGCATGTGGATGTGATTCACATGTTTATATAGAACTCATTTGTTGCAAGGGCATGTGAAACATATGTCATCATAGAGTGATTAAATTATAATTTTTTCTAAACGTATAGACAAAATTTTATTAGCTTAAATTGGTAATTATTTTTCCAACTATAGAAATGAAGAATGCAATTAGTATTTTACTTAGTTATGATAAGGTAATTTCATTATTTTAGCTTCTTTGGAATGATTCCTGAAGAAAAAAATGAATAATATGTAATGTAGAAATGGTCAAACTCTTTACATTTAAATACCTTGAACCAAAATGTTCTATATAGAAACAAGTCGATGAGTGGTGAGGTACCCCTACAGTTAACCATATGAATACGAGTGTTTCATGCACAATTCGGTCGAACTCTACAGACGGGCTAGTTGTGGTATCTAGACAGTTACTCGTAGGTCGAAGTTCGCTGTCTTCCCACTTGGACTAGTATTAGCTTTGTCACGTATGGGTTAGTCCAGAGTGAGGTGTATGATGTGTTTCTACACTAGTACTACTCCTGAGTATGAAGGAAAATAATATTAATTAAACTAGGAGAGAGAGAGAGAGAGAGAGCCTAAGCTAGCTTAAGTGCGATGAGCATCCATTTCTTGATCATCCATACACATCTTGGACCTCATGCATGACTACCACTAGGATTACCAAGCGTAGATCCTAGGTACGCTACTGGGTTACCAAGTAATCACACTTAAATGCTTGTAATCAAGTTGTACTTATTCCGTGTTTAATAGGAGTTTCGGGTGAAGAGATATTAACTAAGAAAGTAGTAAATAACAATTAAGTAAATAATTAAACTAAGTGAATGCTACAATGATGAAGTAATCTCGATCTTTATTGTTGGTCATGTGCATGTCCAAGTACGTCACACTTGAATAAGGACGTCGTACAATTACAATCACCACACTACAGGCATGCACTAGGAGGAAAGGGTTGAGAGGAACTTAAACTTAAAAACTTACAATAAAATCTAAGAACTAATGCCCAAAACCAAGTGTGCTACCTTTTATTTATAGACATTGCGACGGGTCGTGATATTGCGTACACAATATCGTGGCTGATGCAATATCATGGCTTCGATAATTGGGCTTCGATAACTAGGCCTGACAGACCATGACTCATCACAAGTCACCATATGACAAAAAAACATATGCAATAGTCAAGTAAGAGCTTATTGATCATGAAAAAAATCATAGAAATGTACATGATAAAAAAATAACAAAGTAATAATCAATAATGACTATTCAGTGTCCTTGGCATGGGTATCGTCCTTCATTTCTTATGTGGCTACTATGTCAATGAAATCTACCTCAATCATTATGTTATCAACTGGCTTAGTAGGGTTATCTCCTTTCTAAGTTGGATCTAATGTAATGGACTTTGTTGCAGGCTCTAGTGTGGCCATGCTCATCAACTCTAGATCAAGAATTTCATCCATGAACTCCCCTGAACCATTGTCTTTGTGCACTACCCTCAACTACTAAAATGTATGCTTGGCTATAGTCTCATAGTTCATGGTGAGGTAGGTCTGTCTCCTCTTCACGTGGCCAAAATGCTAATGCATTTAAGAATTGAATGCATCAACCCTCATAACAAGACCATCAATGCGTGTGTTCATCCTAGCCTCCATTGCCTCTAAGTATTGAAAAATAGCAACTCCATCTCCAAACTACTGCTCCTATAGTGGCTAGACATAGATAGCATGGGGTCGATCACCCTCACCATTGAACCTATTCCATCTAACCTTTTCACCATCCCCTTTAACTCAAGGATCAAGAAGCCATACCAAATCATTGAAACAAGTCTTCAAGGCTTGTTGAGTATAGAATGCATAGCCCAAATGAGGCAACTAGTCCTCACTAAACATCTACACCTCCTTTGCATCATGATTAGGTGTTGGAATCTAGCAATACCTAAAGGGAGCTAATGTGACCAATGGAAATGGAATTTTCATTGCATCCATGGTTAGGACTTGCATCCTACTCATTAGAATGTAGGGGTAGTTGAGGGAATAATATCCCTCCAAATCAAGTAGGATAATCAATGCAAAGGTCATGACATGCATGTGATGAATCACAACAAGAAGGTTAGTGTAAATAGCCCTCACAAGAACTCTCCATTCAAGGGAGAAGTTTTTTTAAGGCTAACCTATACCATCTAACTTTGCCTCAAGAACTATGAAAAGTAGCTATATATTTCTATCTGTGGTTGCAGTAGTGAAAAATTCCCTACATGCACCAATGGCCATCTAAAGTGTGTCCACCAGGATGCCCTCTATTAGTGGATAATCAAAATCATCAATGCATATAACCATAGAAAATCCTGTATCTTGAATATGGGAGATGTAGAAGTGACATGCCTCCTCTTAATAATATTTGGGCCCACCACCCATGATGAAGCCAAGCTGATGCTCAATGAGCTTGGTGTGCATATTTGGCTACACCAGTCGTAGCAATGAACTAAAGTCCTTAGGACTTTATAGTGGGGATTTTTTAAACTCCTCTTCCTGACACTGATGCTCCTCCCTTGCATGTTGCTCATAGGTAGGATGAATCTCATTATGCTCTCTTTGAGCATCTTGGGCAATAGCCTGGGAGTGAACTTGTTGTTGCTCCTAGGTATGCCTCCTACCCTCTTGCCCTTGTAATCTGGTTGACTTTCTTCAATTGGTTGGCTGTGTACAACCTCTCTGTGAAGATAAAATGCAAAGAATAAAAAAATAAAAAAAAGTATAAATCACTTAAAACCCAATAATAACATAAGCTACCAGCCTATCCATTACCATACATTTAATGCTCAAAATAAATAATTGTAAATGAAGAAATGCATATATGTTTGAACTATTTTTTGAACATTAATTAACTTGTTTACAACCACTAACCAATGAACATATATGTCTAGCTGTTATATTGCTTCAATGTACTTAGTAGCACTTGCAACCTTTAATTACTCCTACTTGATGAATTAATAGTCTTGGAAGAACTTCAACCAGAAAAACCAAAGCCTGTACTTTAGGACAAGATAATTATTTTCTTTGCATATTAGGTTTGAAGTAAATTTCAAACTACAGCCACAAGAATGTTGCTTGAGTCTTTAGATCAACCATAAAGAATCCATGGAATTTGACTAGATTGTGTGTGAATGCCTTAGTGATTCATATGGTTGGGTGTAGGGGTACCTTACTACTTGTCATTGGCACCGTTGCCAGAGAGTCTTAACTAGTACCATGCACTATCAATCTAGGATTAGTAAAAATTACTCAACATTGTTGAAACAAACCTAGCAAAGTTAAATCATAACAATTAATCAAAACTATACTATGAGCACATTGAGAAACTATTCTTAACAAAAATGTCTTCTTCTTCTCATAGGTGAGACGATTCTAAGTTAGTAGTACCATAAGAATGCAGATTGGTGTACACTCGTCCTGAAGAGTTTCTACCCAATTTCGCTTAAACCCTCCATTAAGATGAACAAATGTGATGGCAAGACATGGAGGGGAATGTTGTATTGCCACCTGACTAATTTGTTTCCAAGATGCAGCTTCAAACCCTTACAAGGATGGGCATCAAGAAACTTCATAGAGAGTATGTTGTGGAAGATCATGACTTCCAAGACTACCATCCCACTAAGACATAAGGCAAACAAGATTGGCAATAGGAAAAGCACCGTGAAGCTATGAAGGGGAAATGGTTCATTAACCCCTTGTTATTTCTAAATCAAAAGGATGACAAGGGACCTCTTTCTAATGGTTTTCAACATGTAGACTCTCCACCTCTTAACTTTGGTGAACGAGAGCCAAACCAAAATCCTAAATCAATAATCAACAATCTGGGTTTTGGTAACAATGAGTCCCATGGTTGTGGGAACTCTAAGAAAGGGAGTCAAAGTGAGAACTCAGACAAGCACAATGATAATAACTCTAAGGATCATGGTCATGATAAATAGAAAGGCTGTAGCAAGCACCATGGTGATGGTAGTCCTTCTCCCTCTTCATCCTATCAACTTCCTCCTCTAAATTTGAAAAGAACCACTAGTGGTGGGAAAACAATGATAATCGTAGAGACCATCATGAACAAAGGGATGACAAAAGTCATCATAGGAGTCATCAAGATCATGATGATGAACCTCTGTTGGCCATTCAAAATATGCTCAACATCGTAGATGCTATCAAAATTCCTACCAAGCATGTGAAAAATAGTCAAATCAAGTAGTTAAACATGAACACTATCACTAGATTTGAGAGGGAATATTACTCAAATCCTCAAATGCATTTGGAAGTCTTTCATGATGCCTTTTCATTACAAAATATTGAAAATGATTAGCAAAAGCTCAAGTTGTTCCCCAGAATACTCATCAAAGAAGTAGAAAGCTAGTGTCATTCTTTGGAACTAGAGTCAATCTATCAATGAACTACAATGCTAGAACTATTTAATGGCAAGTATCAAACCTACTCCAGAGTGTCAAACCTATGAAGGAAAATCCAAGGATGGAAGCAGGGACTACATGAACCCTTGGGTGCTGCCATGGGTAGATATTATTCATTATTACATCAATGCCTTGGCCATGGTTACTCTAAGAGAGAATAACTTTTCCACATCATAGATGGGCTTTACTTAGAAACATGAAGGACCTTTCAGGTCTATGCCCAAGGAAGACTATCAAAATTAAAAGCCCATTAAATACAAAGGTTAATTGAGTAGTAGCAAAAGGAGAGTTGAGGAAATGTGAAAATGCAAAAGAATATAACAAGGACCCTTCCATTAGAAAGAAGAAGGTATGCTTTTGTGACAATGAGAAGGAATCACTTTTTGATGAGATGGTGTAATGAAAGACCTTTTTGATTCAAAAATATGTGTCTAAAATTTCAGCTAATGTAGATAAAATGTGGGATTCTTTAGATGAAGAATTTTGAACTACTCTAAAAATCATAGAAGATTCACGAGAGTAGAGTAGTGATCATAATCGTAGGAGGTAGAAAATAGTTGAACATGCCTAGCAAGGGGTAAGGGCAAAGCTAATGTAGTAGAAGAAGTTGTGGATATTGAATCAGATGATTATGATGGATGTGACATCTACCACTATGAACATCCTAAGGGATGTTGACCCATTGTGTTATAGTTATAGGAATCTAGGGTGTATGCTTTGAATCCAAGGCTATCAAAAAAGCAAACACCTAGAAGATTGCCTTATCCTTAAGGAAGTCCTTGGTATTTCTACTAACAATAACCTTATTATTCGAGTGGAACTCCACCACAGCCACATGAGTAATATCAATAGTGGCAGTAATCATAGTTGTGGGGGATGCCACCACCATAGCAGTAATACCCTTACAGGTAGTCGAATTCATATGGGTACTATGTTTAGCAACCTTTATCTTCACATGACTCTTCTAGTCAGGTTTCTCCTTTTCAACATCACTACCACCCTCCTAAATATCATCGAACTCATTCTCCAACTCCTAGAAGGATCCTATATTCCATCCATACCCTCATGATGTGCTTGCACCTATTCCTCCATCCTCAACATTACTACTGGCTACTCCATCAATGCAAGGTGAGCTTCCATCTCAGCCATAATAGTGTAATGCTACAAGGGAGTGGTTTGAAACATACATCTTGCAAATGGCCATTCTTTTGACCTAATAACCATTCTAGCCCTCACAAACTCATGATGTTGGTCATCCTATTATTTTCTCAGCATTTTCAAATCATCAAATCAAGAGCTCTTAAAACTAAATTCTTCCCAAGATTCACACGATTATGTTAATACATGCCTTATCTAATTGGATTCGAGCTAGCAACCTTCCCAAGAAATTAGTTAATCTTGAAAGTCCCCTTATCTATTTATAGATTACTGGAAATGAATCATTCAAAGCTCTTCTGGATTTAGGTTCTAGTGTTAATCTGATTTCCCATGATATATATACTACTTAGAACTTGCCACCTCTTAACGAAAAGAAATATCACATTATAATTGGTAGACCAATCCATCACTATTTCATTGGGACTAGTAGAAGATATTGTGACCATTGTTTGTAAGTGGTCTTATCCTATCAATTTCTTAGTAATCAAAGTTGAGAATTGCAAAGGGGATTTTCCAATCATTATGGAAAGGATGTGGCTAAGCATTATTGATGCAAAAATGGACACTAGAGATCTTTTTCTAGAAATTCTCAAGGAAAATGCATTCAAAAAGATCAAGAAGAAATGAGTTCCATGCATCGTGTATGCAACATAAGGTGAAACTACATGCAAAAAAATTTGTCCATAAAAAGAGCATCCATTTCTACATGTAGGCAATGTGCAAATGAGGTAAATATCCAAATGTGCATGTATGCAACAGTTGCAAAATAAGAGGACACCCAATGGCTAACAACTGGTTCTAAGAGTAGCACAATTTACATGGAATCAATTGAGAGCCTCACATGTGTTGATGTTGTAGGAATGTATGAATTTGGGAGAGTTGGAAATCTCTAAAAATTTTAAATAAGAGCCCCTAGAGTTAAAAACTTTAATTTCCAGCATAGAATATGCATTTTTGAAAAATGGAAAGCTAGTTATAATCAATGCTAAACTTGCTCCTAAACAAAAAAAGAAACTGTTAAAAGTGGCTAAGAGATGGCCACTAGCCTTTGCTTGGTCATATCTTGAACTCACTGGGATTGATCCACAAATATGCCAACATCATATCAATATTAATTCGGCCATGAAGCTAAGAAAGTAGCCAAAATGATGGTTGAACTCTAAATTAAAGCAAATTATCAAGGAGGAGATAGAACAACTCCTCAAGGCAAGGTTTATCTATCCTATTGTGGATTGTGAGTGGGTTAGCCCACTTGTGAGTGCGCTAAAGAAAGGTGATAAGTGGTAGGTTTGTATTGATTCCAAGCTATTGAACATGGTAACATTCAAAGATCATTTTCCATTGCCATTTGTCAATCAGGTGTTGAACACCATTTTTGGACATTGTTATTATAGCTTTTTAGATGATTATAGTGGCTATAACCAAATTTAGATTGCATTAGAGGATTAGGCCAAAACAACATTGACAGGTTCCTAGGGGACTTTTGCATATCGAAAGATGCCTTTTGATCTATGCAATGCTCTTGCCACATTCTAACACTTGGTCTTGAGAATCTTTTAGTAGTAGATTGGTAATGGGATGGAAGTCTTCATGGATGGAATTTCCACTTATGGTGCTACATTCGAGTAAGCCTTGGACCACCTTGAGCAAGTATTAAAAAGCTATGTGGAGACAAACCTACAACTCAATTGTTAAAAGAGCCATGTAATGGTCTAAGAGGGCATAGTCTAGGGGCATATAATCTCACAAGTAGAGATCAAGGTAGACCTTGAAAAGATAAGGGTCATCCAAGGAATAACTCATCAACTAGAAATAATAAAAGATGTTTGATTATTCCTTGGATAGATTGGTTACTATTGATGATTCATAGAGAATTTTTCTAAGATCACAAACTCATTGGTCTAGCTAACAAAGAAAGATGCTTCATTTGTTTGGACTAAGGAATGTGAAAATGCATTCCAATAGTTGAAGGAGAGACTCATAGAAACTCCAATTCTATGAGCACTAGACTAGTTTAGACTATTTCCTATCATGATGAATGCATCAAATTATGCCTTGGGAGCCATGCTAATGTAGTTGGATGATCAAAAATGTCCATATTACATCCACTACACAAGCCAAAGCATTATGGGTGCACAACTCAATTACACCATAATGGAGAAAAAACTGAAGGTAGTGGTGTATGTTTTGAAAACATTTAGGCCCTATGTGCTTGGGTACAAAGTTTTTGTGCATACTAACCATAGTGTCATTCTCTTCTTGATGAATAAGCCAATGGTAAGCTCTTATGTCATACGATGGCTAGTGATCTTGCAGAAATTTGATCTTATGATAGTAGATTAAAAGGGGACTAAGAATGTGGTTGCGAACCATCTTCTTTAGTTAAGATGGAATAACAAAAAGAAGGAGAACCCACTCTCTGATCAATTTCTTAATGAACTTCCCTTTACTAGAGTAATTAATGACTAAGTACCTGTAGAACCAAAATGGTATGATTGCATCCTCACTTATTTTCTCACTTAGGAGATGCCATAAGATTTGGGCCATAGAAATAAATAATAGTTTCTTCATTAGGCTAAGTGCTTCATGGAAATCAATGAGCACCTTTACAAGGTGTGCACTGATGGCTTGGTTCATTGATATATCCCTAATATTAATCCACTATGTGTTCTTCAAGACGCTTACAAGGGTTCTTGCAAAGGCCAATATGCATGGAGATGCATAGCCATTAAAATCCTAATGGTAGGGTACTATTGGCCAAAAATTTTTAGGGATGCCTACCAATTTATCTACTCTTATGAATGTTATCAACAAGATGGTAGGATAATTGCACAAATGGAGGGACCACAATAGTGGATCCAACCATTGAAAACCTTTAACATATGGGGCATAGACTTCATAGGTCCCATCACACCCATGTTTAATGGAAAGGCATACATTATTATTGCAACTGACTACTGTACTAAATGGATAGTAGTAGCCATCATCAACTATAAATCATCCACTACTACTCAAGTTTTTCAACAACACATTGTAAATAGGTTTGGAATGTCACATGCACTGATTTTTGGCAATGGAACCATTTTTATAGGCATTACTTTTCATAAGCTCATGCAACACTCGTGGGTTGAACATGAATTAACAACACCTTACCACCCCCAAGCTAATGGTCAAGAAGATGTTACTAATAGGGAGATTACAAAGATCTTAATGAGAACTATTAGCAAATATAGGAGAGATTAGAATATAAAACTTAATGATGCCCTTTGGATCTATTGCTCAACATGGAAACTCCCTATAGGCTACTCTCACTACGAGCTAGTGTACAAAAAACTACCAACACTTTCTATTCAATTTGAGCTTTGTACACTTTCAACAGCCTATGACTTCAATCTTGACCTAAGTCTAGCACAAAAAGAATGATTGATCAACCTTAACATGCTAGATGAAAATCAATTAGTGGTCCTATCCTTGAATGAAGTGCACAAGGTATTCAGTAAGCAACGACATGCCCTAAGAATAAGAAATGTCAAATTTCAACCTAGAGATAAGGTCCTCTACTAGAATCCCACAAATTTTTCACAATGAACAAAATTTCAAACATTGTGGAAGGAGCCTTATATAATTGACAATACATTTCCTTTTACAGCAATGTTAATCTACAAACCTAAAAGTTGAAACAAAAAGTAGTTAGTCAACATAAGTCAAACCTTTCCATGAGCCCAAGTAAGCCAATGCAAGAAACACCTCATCAGATGGACAACCTTGCTCAATCTTTTAGATCTCCTCCTTCTAACTCAGTCATGGGGGAGATGGTCATCCATGCTAACCATGTATCTAGTTCCTCATTTTTCTATTTTCCTATTTTATACCATCATTGGTACATTTGATTTTTTAAAAATAGTTTACACTTGCTTGTATAATTTCCTTTGTGTTTTGGATATGATTTTCTAAAATTTCTACTAATAAAGTGCTTTGCACTAATAGGACATAGTGGTGTTGTAGTTGTTGTTAATGGTGGTTTGCACTTATTATTTTTGGTTGCTAATGCTTGGTTTCCATTTTTGGAATTTTGGTACTAATAATTAAGACATGATTTCTTTTTCATAAAACAAGTAGTGAGTCCATGATATCCACCCATCCACAAACTTTATGGTTTTCCTTGTTTAGGAAGTATGAGGTCCATTTTCATTAAGTAAAACTTTAACAAAATTGTGACCTTGGTATTTTTTGGAATTGAAAAGGATTCAAGGGTTTGAATAGAGCATGACTTCAATGGGACTCAATACTCTATGTACCCTTCTACTTACTTGGATGCATGAGTGTTTTCATGGATTTCTTACCATTTCATGTCAACCAATAATGGGAAGTTGAATAAGTCTTTGTATAGTGTGGTTCCCATCCAAAAAAAATAGAAAAAGAGAAAAAATAATATATATATATATATATATATATATATTAATAAATAAATATAAATGAAAAAAATTAAAATAAAAAATGATGATAATTTAAAGCACACCTCTTAGACAAAATAAGGGACTACAAGCACTAGTTATGGGACTAGAATGACATGTTACCCATGCCTGAAGGTCCCCTCTAACTAAGGCCCTTCCTCATTTTCTACTTCTCTTTTCTTCTCTACAAGGATGATGTTTGATCTATGGGAGCACTCTTATGTCTGAAGGGGATGGACCAGTCTTAGAGTGGTGATGCAAAGTCATTGAACATGGTTGATTTTGGTTTGGACTAAGGATGGATTTTATCAGGTCATTTAACCACAAAATCTATGGGGGACTTTGTGTGGCCTTAACCAAGAACCCCATTCCACTTTCTCTCTCATCCATCTATGCTTTCCATGACTCAGCTCACTACCAGTTTCCACGTCAATGTTCGATGTCTTAGTTTGACGTGCCTGAATACTTAGGTAGAATCTTCCAGGTTTTGGACATTAACTTTCATAACAATTAATCACCTATGAGGTTCATGGACTTCTTAGGTTGAGGTTATGCAAGGGAAGAAAGGGCATGTGCCCATTATGTGGAGGATGCACTTGCATATCTCTTGGTTGGGTTAATTAAGTACCTCATCCTTAGACATTCCCTTAATCCAAACCTTTGTGCACCCTGCCTGATATATCCAACTATGTGCTCCTTAGGGAAATGTTTTTCAAAAAACACATTCTTTATTTAATTTTTCAATTTTTAAGCCATCAAAAATCCTCTACAATGATTCCATCAAGTTCTTGGCTTTTTTGGAACTCCATGAACCCCACTTTCATCAAAAAAGCTTTGTGTATTTTATGAGAAGTTCAAGTTGAAAAAGTTTGCTCATACCCCTCATAAATGAGTACCCGTTGATGGACCTCCTATGTATATGAGACCCCATATATAGGACCTCATTGATGTAGCGCATAAATATTCTATATATACACACTTACACTTTGAATTTTTCACATTTCTTTTTAAATGCCAAAGGAATTTTTGTAGTTTTCAGAGCCCATAACCTTCTAGAAGTCATATCTTCTTAACTTTTTGTCCAAATCACTTCATTCTTCAACCTTGTAGCCACCAGAGGTAAGCTCTTAGGAATGGGGGGCAAAAATCTAAAGTTTTTGACAAAAATGTTTTCCAAATATTTGAACTCCCACAAAGGTTTAATAAAGAAAACAACATAAAAACATCAAATTACAAAGTTAAAATCTTCTAACTAGCTCTAGTAATGCTTTGAACTTAAAAATTAATAAAATAAAAATAAAATAACCAATCTACCATGGTCCAACCTTAGCCTAAGTATAACTAACTGACAAGATGAGGTATCAAAACATTATAACTTAAACATTATGTATACTAATCCTTGGATGTCTTATGACCACAAATGGCACCAAAGGGAAAGCACACATAGGACGAAGGACCATCACAGCCATAGGAAGGGGCCAAGAATAGGCCCAAGAGGAACAAGCAGCAACCCATGCTATGGGACTTCTTTAAGAGGAGCCCAAAGTGAAATCTATTTGTTTGATTCTAGAACAAGTAGTGGTGACATAGCAATCCCACCAGGATGAGGCACCAGCCCCACAAGCAAACCTTGAGGTGACCTTAATAGAAGCTTGCCTTAAGTAGATTAAATCAAAGGAGGTTTAGAAAATGGTGCTCTAAGACTTGAATTTTGACTCTTTCTTAGAGCAAGCACCTCAAGAGGTACAAGTTCAATTAAAGACCTCTCCCATATGGCCCATCATCACTCTTAGTGGGATGTGGTACATGGGAGAGATGTTCTTATTCTAGAGTAATAGGCACACTAGTTCAACGGTCAAGAGCAAGGACATTTTAGTGTCATACTTAGTGTAGGCTATTTTAGAGGCACTTGAGTTGATAGAAACTAGGGCAAATCCTATTGAGATTCCAATATAGGCAAGCCTCAACATCAAGAAAGAATGGTTGTAGTGGTGTTATGGTATCGACCGTAAGGAGTATGGTGCACTCAAATCGATGGAAAGAATCTACTACAAGATTGTGGCCTTTCACCTCAATCCAATGGTGAGGCCAAGTACGATCATTGCCTTCTTTGGTTGTGCATGTGCCGCTCTAACTAGTAGATTCCTTGTCAACCTTTTATAGCTAATCTATCTTGAGATAGAGAAGCTCTTCAAGGAGAATGAATGTGAAAGGAAGGCATCTCCCTTTCCATGCCTCAACAGAAAACTATGTCAGAGGAGAGGGATAACTTGTTATACAAATGATGATGTCAAATGTGCTTCATTTGCTAACTAGATGGAGATGATGAAGGATAAACTCCTTGAAAAAGTCATCCAAGAAGAGGAGCATCAATGATGACCCCCACCACCCACTCAACAAATAGTGCTAGATATCATTGCAACTTCTCAATGATTACCTGAATTCCAAGAATGGTTGTTGAGTGAGTAAGAGTGACAAGTAGGAACAAGTGGTTGTGATCCATTTGTGTACTGACCAATGATGAGTCACTTGAATTAAGTGGCTTAAATAGTTAGCTAGATAAAGGGGGGGTGGATTCATCTTTAGCCCAAAGAATGTAGTTGCCTATAAGATCAAATCCTAGCACTCGAGAGGTAATAGTCTTCCTCTCGCAACAGTAATAATTCCTAGAAATCTCTAGGAATGCCTTTACCTTTTTAGTGTACTTGGAGGAGGGTGAGTGAGCAACAGTTTTGATGATGTAACACCAAAAGCAAGAGACAACAGTGGATATGGTTACTAATAGAATTGCTGAAACTCTAAACATACCTATGATTTTTGTACTAGATGTCTCTACACTTAAACATGTGCATATGTCCATAGGGATAGTAAGTAGCAAGTTGATCACAACATAGCATGACCAATTGCTAGACCAACTAGTGGAAATTAGACAACCAATTTTGGATGTCTTTGATCTTCCAGACAACATAATTGCAACCTAGTCAAAGTTGCTGGAAGTAAGGAATAAAAACATCATTTTGGAGAGGCAATTCAAAATAGCTAAGGAGCTAAATAAAAGCTTGGATGTGAAGGTTGTCAAACTAAGAGTCTAGATTACTGATCCTACTTTCCTCAACCTAGCATTTACAAAGGATTAAGCTCTTGAATAGCTTCACATAAGATTGAAAGGGGTTAAGGGTGCAATGGAGATGGTGGTGTTCCATCAATCCTTGGTAGAGGACACTCAACATAAAATTCAAAAGGCCTTAGATTAGACCCACCAATAGAATGTACAATTGACCATAGAGAATCATTGCTGGCAAAATGTTGATGCACAAAAATAACAAATAATAGATTTCATCCATCAATAGCAGGAGTAGCTGGCCAAAGTGAACAATGAGCTTAGAAGATTGGTAATAGAAAATAGAAACCTCTCCATGGAGGGGCTCTATGCTCTTTGTCAAAAGATTATAATTGAAGTAACTACTTGGAAATCAAAGGCTCTTAAATTTGAGAGAGCCAAAAATCACTACAAAGATTAGGTCGATCTACAGAAAGAAGTTAATTAAAAGAACATCCAATTAGTGAAGGCAAAAGTAAATGAGACCCTAAAATAACTTTAGCAAGGAAGAGAGATATGACAACCTATCATTGATGGGATAGATGCCTACAATAAAGTGGAGATCCACATGAAGGAGATGCAAATTTAGGAAATGATAGAATACATGGAGCTCATCAATCTTATATATGCAAATCTGGATATGTTGACTATAGGACAACTGTGGTTTAAATTGGAGAAACAAGTGGTCAAATCATACTTATTATATGAGGCAGAGTTCAAGCACCACAAAGACATCAAGTAGAAGCTTGTAGTGGCAAAAGCGAAACTTGAGGTTCATAAGGCAAAGTTTATTGATCAAGATCAACTACCAAGAACCTAGCTAAGAGGATGAATAACTACCAAGAGTTGCAAAATGCACTTAAAGCATTTGATATCAAATGCAAGCAATTTTTTGCTTGGTTTATCAATGCTAAGGAGGTGTTCCCAGTAATTCCCTATTCGTGGGATATCCCCATTTCAACCCACATTGGTGATCTTGCATGGACTATGAATGATTCTCAAAGTAAGGAGGAGAAGATGAAGGCATTTTTGGATGCCTTTCGCCTTCCATCGAAAGTGGTAGCTATAGCAGGACAACCACAGTCACCTAAACCATGACATACACCCAAAGTGGGAGAAGGTCCTTTTGAATGTCAGGAAATGCCACCACTTAGGACTATCTAATACTTTCAACCGTCTTCACGTTGTCAAAGAATGTGTTTTCCAATTTTGTTCAATCATGTTATGATGTTTAATTTTATTTTATGAACACCACTTAGACATTTAATTTTGTTTTGTTGTATTGTGTGTTAGTTAATGATCCCATAACTTCACAATTTTGTAAGCAACTCAAGGATGATTTTTCATTTAGTCATGGCAGTATGATGAAGAGTCTTCGGTCAATTGTGTTAATGAGATGTCATCTACCTGACCCCGTCGATGGGATCTCATCGACATAGGGTTTCCCACATTGATGTGGCATCTTAGTAAGTCTATAAATGTTACACCCTGACTATGTTAATGAGGAGTTGCTAGCATAACTCTTACAGTTTGTTTCCGTAAGAGATAGAATAATTTTCTAAGTGCCCACAACAAGAGTCAAGGAGTGTACGAATCTTTATTTGAGCACTGTTGTACCTGAGCACCACAATGTATGTGGAAATAAAGATAAGCTTTTTGATAAATCTTGCAGCATTTGGACTAGCTTAATGATTTATTTATGCATTTATTATTTTCATCAATCAAGCGATTAATTAAGCTAGAATGATTAAGACTTTAAGTAATTAATTAAGCTAAATAGACTAGCATACATAAGTATGACCACTTCAAGCACATGTATAACACTTGGTAATCCTAGTAGCACTTAACGCTTGGTTGTCCAATGGTGTTGTATCTGTTCAGGATATGTATGGAAAGTGGGATCAGATGCTTATGTTAGGATAGTTAGTTATTAATTAGTAATTAAATTAGTTGAACTAGTTAATCAATTTATTCTCAATCTATTACCAACCTTAGGTGAACAAAATGTAATATAATACAAAAATCATATGCCTCAATTACACTTAAACCATACAACTGAGCCTCACAACTGTAGTTGGGAAGACGACGATCGTTCCATGATTAGATTCACCTTCTAGATTGAATCCTATATACAAGAACACTAGGAATCCATGGAAGTTGACCAAATCACACATGAATGCCTTAGTGATTTGTATGGTTGGGCATAGGGATACTTCGTTGCTCATCAATAATGATAATGTTTATATTACATTTAAATATAGATGGGATATTACAATTGCAAATTTTGGTGATTTGTTCTAAATGTTATAAAAACATAGTTAGTAATTTTCTTAATGATATTTTCAAAACTCATAACATGTATATTTTTGTTGTTCTATAAATTCATAGAGTCTATATATGTATTAAAATTTTAGTTTCAATTTTACTTTTGTTGTGGCCAATCTCATCCATGCTATCACATAGGGCCATGATCAACAAAATTGTCATGTAAAATCATATATCTTTCACCAAGCAATGTTAACATATAAGAAGGTGAATTGATGTGTAGGAAGGTAAACTAAGATGTAGGGAGGTTGATCAATGTGTGGGAAGGTGAAATGTCATTAGCAGGAAACTATAAAGCATAAAATGAAGACAACATCAAGGCCAACATGGATCCATGAACTCCAACACCTCACCCACTTCTCTACCCATAAATCATGCCATTGGGCATACATTGATGAGATAATATCAGGTTTAATGGTGGTGAGAGGAAGCAATGTAATGATTTCCAGAAACACAAGAGAATCAAATGCCTAGACATGGCATTCGCTTTCACAACTCACACAACTTCAGGAAGTGACTCTATACTACAATGAATTCTTGAATGGTTTCATGCTTCCTGATAGCCTTGTTGCATTAACTGTATGTGTCGGGGATGTAGGAAGCCATCATGGGGGAAGAGAGCTATTGTATCTGCCTTTGGAATGGCAGGATTTAAGTAAATTACAACATTTGAAGCTTAAAAATGTTAACTTGCCCAAGCAAGTAACAGGTTTTCAAAGCCTTCGAACTCTACACCTTAAGTATTTGCAAGAGTACCCTGCAGGGTTGTGTCAACTTCCTCAGTTGAGAATTCTACATCTAAATTATAACATGAGGTATAAGGAAATTCCAGTAGAGTTCGGAAGCCAAGCTTGACAAAAGTTACCATAAAAAACCTATGTATGTATGGGAAATTCAAAACAATGTTATGCATGACCATCCCTCATGTCCATCCTTCGCATCCATGATGTCCATTCCATCGTATAATGCCAAAATTTGAATATACAAAACGTGACAAACAAAATTTTCACCCGTTAGCAACGCCCTATGTTCACAACCCTTTGTTGTTTCTTCTTTGCAGCTGTGACAAATGTTCATACCTATTTTCCACCATTTGCCCCTTTCAACCCAATAGTATGTCATTTTCCCTTGACTACTATGGGGGCCCAAACTATCTCTTTGATGCTTAAGCACTTACCGTCATCGACTTGGGCCCAAACTCACTCCTCTCCACATGCATAAGTTTCCAAAACCAAATTTTAATTTTGCAATTGTTATTCTACAATTGATTCATTACTGCTATTTTGTACCATGATTTACTACTCCTTACAATGTCTTGTATTTCCTTGTTATGTCTTGTTAAATGTGCTAGGATTATTGTGAGAAAATTAATTTTTTCTATTATCTTGAGTATTAGTGCAAACCAATGCCACTTACATGAGAGAATATAGTATCATGCAAGTACCTATGAGTCAAGGGAATCCTTCATTTAAAATATAGTACAAAGTCATGCATTGCGTAGGACATCATAGTTATTAGGAAACTGTTTGATGTTCTCAACTTCTCAACTTCTCACTTCTTAGCCCATCGCACTTCTTAACTTCTGATGTGCAATGACTTGCGAGAAGCAGTTTGAACAAAATTTAGAGGTGCAATGTGCTACGTGATGCAAAAGAGTGCACTATGTGTGCGAAGCACTACATCTCCCAATTTATTGGAAAAGTAAGCTACAACGACATGTGGGTCACAGGTTCTTGCATTTTTTTGAATATTAGTTGCAAACATAATTCTTCATTAATATTATTTATGCTAAGATCATACTCCATTTATATTAATTTCATTGTAGGATTAGTAGAGAAGGCTATTATTGTGATTACATTTTCTTTGTTATCGAGGGATATTGTTGAAGTTTTGTTCGAACATGAAGCTTGTAAAAATTAGGGGCATTAGCAAAAGGGATCTTCATGTGACTACTTGTGCTTTATATGTAATGATCTCAAAATTGATATTCACTTTATGTTACAGTAACATTTTATTTATTTGCATGAATCGTAGCTATTGGCATTGTCCATGAACATCATTTGCAAATAATTCTAGACTTGCTAGAAATGTCTGTTCTTTTCCAAAAATTGAAGAAAATTAGAATTTATCAATGGATGACAATCAATGGATGTTATGACAAAAATATTGTTCACAACTTTTATAAATGATTAATTGATAATGTGTCCATTGTGGGAAGTACTCTACAAGCTACTATGCAAAGACAAAATTTCACCTTCAATGTTCATGACATTGTAGATGTTATACAAGTTCTATATGATAAAGAGGAAGTCATCAAGGATTGAAGGTGGAAGAAAACTAAGATTCACCTAATGTAGTATGGCCAAAAATTTGAGATGAAAGATGATAATCCCAATGATTATCCAAAGTTACTATTATTTTCCAAATGTATGCAATGGTCTTTATTTTCAATGAAAGAAACTAAAACAAAGATTTTCAATAATGCAATATTACTTATGTGGGCATTGGAAAATAATGAAAGTATTCTATTTAATATCCTAATGACTATCATGTCTAAGATAAAGAGGTAGGCAAGGTTATGGTAGCTACATGATGTGAAATAGTCCTTTAGCTTTGCAATTATAGTGATAAAAATAATGTTGAAAAAAATTCATTGTATGGCTACCCAACTAAATGGAATAGTCCTCCTAAATCCTACAAGTATATTGAAGAGTACATCAATATCCAACAAGGATGAGACCTCCTATTTTCTGAAAGAGCCTGAAAGCCAAGCTATCGATGATAGTTGCCAACATGAAAAATGATCTCACCAATCCATTGAGGATAAGTTGGAGCAAGTGATGGAGACATTAAATAATTATTCTCAAAGAAATTTAGTAGTTTGGAGTGCTTTGAAGGAGCTAAAATCATATAGGTCATGTTTGATAGAAGAAAACATGCAATTGAAGGTCAAAATTGAGAGTTATGCAGCTAAACAAAATAGTTGTAACTAGAAGTTGCTTGCTGAGATTGAAAAAATGGCAAAGAAAATATTCACACTAAATAAAGAAATTATATCATTAAAAAAAGCTACATTCAACATTTCTAATAGCAAAGACATTCATGCCCAAGGGGTCAATGCTATTAGAGATTTGTGCCATGTTATAAAACCTTGTAGTTTTAATACATTGTTCATATCTTTTATAAATTCCAATGGTTTTTGTATTGTACATATATTAAATAAAAATGATTAATATGCTAGCAATGAAAGTTGTTAGAAGAGTATTTGATTTAGTTGAAGGAGACATCAAAGAATTATTCGAACAAGATAATCCAAATGAAGAAACATGTACATAGACTTGTTTGGATCACTTGTTTATGTATGTTAGTGTCCATCTTATGAATGTTCACATGTAGGTGATGTAGACTTTAACAGCCCCATTGATAACCTTATAGTATACTTTAGACAATGAAGACTATTGATGAGTTGCAAATTGGTTGCATCAACGAGGCCTCATCGACTAGGCCTCGTTGATGCATTGTTTGATCCATTGACATGGCCCCACCAATGCAGGGCATATTCTTGCCTATAAATACATACCAACCCACCATTTTTAGGCATCATCCTAGTCATAGTTGTAGCGAAGCTCTTGTAGTTTTTACATTTGAGAGTTAAAATATTTTCCTAAGTGCCTACAATAGGAGTCATTGAGAGTATGGATTTTTATTCTTGAGCATGATAGTGTGTGCGACAATAAAGATGAGCTTCTTGATAATCCTCACAACATTTAGGATAGCTTAAATGTTTTATTCATGCATTTAATGTTTTCAATTATTTATTCAATGTTCTTCAGTAATTAAGCTAATTAAGTAATTACACAAGATAAGCTAAATAGCAATTAAGTAAACACATAATTATGATCACTTTGTGCAAACACATAATTACGATCACTTTGTGCATGCATATGAAATTTGGTAATCCTAGCAGTGCTTAACACTTGGTAACCCAACAATGTTGATAGGACACGATATCGCATGGGCCGCGATATCACCTCAGCCCTTGCGATATCGCGTACGTGATATCGCAGCCCGTCACCAGTTCTATAAATAAGAGGCAGATTTCCCTTGTTTTCTCATCTAGGTCTAGACCCTTAGCTAAACTCTGGTAGTTTTACCATTCCAGAGATAGACTAATTTCCATGTGCCCGCAGTAGGAGTCTCAAAGTGAACAGATCTTTATTCGAGCAAATTGTACCTGAGCACACATTTGTGTACGGAAATAAAGACGAACTTTCTAATAAACCTTGCAGTGCATGGACTAATCTAAATAGAATTTAATTAATGTTAAATTTTTAAATGCTTTCTTAGATAATTAATCTCTCTCAACCCTTAACTCCTCTAGTTAAGTGCATTCAGTACGACCGCTTCGAGCACGTGTGCTAAGCTTGGTAACCCAGTAACGAATAGCGTTTGGTAATCCTAGTAGCGTTGCACTAGTTCAGGGTGTGTACGGAAAGTGGGAATGGATACTGATGCTAGGATGATTAAAGCTTAGTTAGTGAAAGTTAGTTACTTAGTCTCTTCACCCTTCACCTCTTAGCATAGGCGATAAAAAGATAAACGACATAAAAATCATATACCTCAAACTTACTTAATAATATAACCGTGACAATACAAGTAAGTCTGGGAAGACAACAATTGATTAACCTTAAGTGTTCCATAAGGCACATAAGCACTTAGTCCTTGGAGTTCGACCGGATTGTGCATGAGACGCTCGTATTCATATGGTTGAGTTTAGGGGTACCTCGCCACCCATCAAATGTTATATGTGTTCAAGATGTGTACGACAAGTGGGCTTGGATACTATTGGCACATTTTGGTCATTTCATGGACCAGAGATATGAGATGATTGAAACCTTCAAAATATTTCAATAGAACTATTGAAATGGCAAGATAAAGGTATTGATCCCAGTCAATTGCTAAAAAAGATTGGATGAGATGGGCTGCATTTATTCTCCCTAATTTTAATTCTTCATATCATCAATCGGAATGATACTTAGCATGGGAAATAAGAATATGATTTTGCTTCTCAAAATTCACTAGGTTGGAACTTTTACATGGCTCAAGTCTGTAGAATTCTTTGATCATTACTTATCCCTATTGAAGATGTTCACCTTCTTCCAGCCCATCTCTTTTGTGGATATTCAAGAGGTCTATCTAACTCTTATTTGGAACATGCTGTGAGGTGGATTAGGTATACTAGAGTATCATCCTCAAAGAAACATCATTGGTTGTCTACATCATCAACTAAAGCATTCCTTGCATGGAGCCCTTAAAGAGGAAATGCATGCATATCAGGGAGACCATAATATTATTGGTGGAAATAATGGACAATGAATAGAAGGTTACAAGAAATAATGTGCCAATGGCAATTGAATTAACAAGCAAGGAATCTTTATTGTTAGAAATACTTTTAGGAATTGATCATTTGGATATTTTCGTTGCCTTCAGAAAATTTCTTAAAGACTAATAAAAGAAAAATATCCTTATCGTTGATTCATTGCAAGGAATATGGAACTTAAAAATCATTTAGGGATGATTTTGAAATAGTATGTCAAAAAGAGGATACCGAGAAGTGGGATGCTACATATAGCATGCTCCTTTGTGGTAGAAAATATTTTGAGGAGTTTGCAGATAAAGTACAAAAATATTTTCCATATTACTAATAATGGTAAGGACTGCAATAACAGTTTAGAGATTGTCATGAACAAATGTTTGTATGAACTATCCCATCAGAATATTGGTGAAAGTTTTCAATATCCATGTGTCTTCATTTACATCTGTACAAAACATCTTGCCTGCTAAGGTCACTGAAGAGTGAAAAGTTGAGACAATGAAAAACTAAATGTTTCAAGGATAGAGTTATCTGGGAGAAGAGTTGAAGTTGGATATTTTGAAAGACACTCAGTAACAAATAAAAAAAATGCTGTAGAGCAGGCATCAGAGTGTTCAAGCTCATTTAGAGGCACCAGTATCAATTCTTATAGATTAGATTCTAAAATTGAGGATGCCTTTAAAGTAGAATCACGGTTTTAGAAAACTGAGAAGTTGCTGTGGATGAATTTCATGGTGGCCAAGGGTTTTGTTGAGCTATTGCCAGCAATCTGATGGAGGTGAACAAGCTAGAAGAACGCTACCCTACCGGGAGGTCCTGTAATACTAATTTTTGGCATTACCGTCTCAACCATGGCTCATTCTTCGGTTCTTCGAAAGATGAGATCTACACCGCGGCCAAGAGCGAAGACGAGGAGATAATCTTGTCCACATTTTCACTGAGAAACAACGACCTCTGTAGGCCATGTGGTCTGTTGCCATTGTTGCAGCGCTCACCAGAATTAGCATCCTAGGTCGTCGCTAGTACTGTCTCTGCTTGCAGCGGAACAAAAAGAAGAAGCAATTACAGAAGGAGGAGGCACCATACACAGAGCAGCAAATGAAGACGATCTTTAGGGTTTTCAATCTAGTGATCGGCACAGTGACGCGTCATGTGGTAGCTACCAAAGGGTCATGCACAGAGCTAGTTTTAGCTGTTACGAGTGATGCATGGGTGACGTTAGATAATAATGGTGGCAACGCAGGAGGAGGTTGAAAGAACGTAGAACTTTGTTTGAAGAAAATGCTTTCGGATCAAGCCTAAAGATAGAAGAAAAGGAAGAATAATTGCTGGTGTTGACGAAGTTGGAAAATCAGAATCCTCACCGTCTGCAATCACTAGGGCTTACATGCATAGCAGATCATCGGTAGCACTGAAAATTCCCGTTGGCAACAGTCATCAGCAGAGGCTCTCTTTGAACTGGAGGAAGAGCAAATTTGCTAAATCAACTAGTCTAAAACAGGGAAAGGTGTTTGGCAAAAAAAAAATAATCAATTCAAGCATCAATCATGGCTACCTCTACATAATCAGATGCCAAAGAGGATGAGTAGTTTCATGGAAGAAAAGCCTTTGTTATCCAAAAACGGTGCCCCTGCAGAAGCTCATGACAGAGCGAGTTGGATTTTAACCCACAAATCTGTTTAGGAAATAACATTGAATGTTGCTCTAGCGCCACTGCAATCTTTCGCACCAGTTGAAGCATCGGATTCATGTGGCCCTGCAATGAAAATGAAAACGCTACCATAAGCAGTCCTGTTTGTGGATACATTGTGTTTCTGTGTTTTAATTGGTGAACCTACGGTTTTGGCCTTTCTCCATAAGAATCTTTCATTGCAAAGGCACTGAAAGGGAATTTCTCAGTTTTACAAAAACATGTCTCTTTTACACTGGACATGATGAAAATATTAACCAAGTGCCAAAGACTCTAGTCAAGATCAAGCCTTGCACAGGATGACAAAGCCAGAGCATCTATCGTCTCAAATTTAGCCAAAATTTTAACTTGTTATTACAAGTAGATCTCTTTGTTTTTTATGCATTTTTGGAAGCCTATGGAATTCTTGTCTACTACTTTGTCAAATATATATATATTATTACTATATAAAAAGGGGAATTTGTGCAACAATTGTTCAAAGTCTCATATGAATTGAACACTTGTCAATTGAAATGGTGGTTATAACCACCACCAAGGCCACTTGTCAACTATAGCCTTTTTATCTCCAGAATGGCCACTTGTCAATTAAAAAGGCCACTTGTCAACTAAATGGGACACGTGTCAACTGCAACTTGTTTCTCTCCATGGTGAACACTTGGCAACTAAAGGGCCACTTGGCAACTAAATGGAACACTTATCAGCTGCAGCATTTTTATCTCTATGGTGGTTACAACCACCCAAAATTGTTGTAACTTACCTAACTTGTTGGGTAAGTAACCTCCTAACTTGTTGGGCAACTAATCTCCTAACTTGTTGGGCAAGTTACTTGGGAGAGAAGTTAGCTAAGATATTTTAGAGTGTAACTACCTTTTGAAACCTATAAAAAGGCTTCAAGGGTTGAAGAAAATCTGGGGGATCATATTGGGATCTCATACATCACACTTTTGAAAAGACATTAGGATCACACTTGGGCTCTCACCTGGATACACACTTTACGTCTTGGGAGGAGAGCATTGTAAAGAAGAAATTATGAATGATTGCTTGTAAGATGGCTTGCTAAAGAAAAGATTTCAGCCTCTTTGTCATAGTCCTGTGAGTTATGTTTTATTTTTATTTTGTTTAAATTGTTTAGCTAGTGGTTTAGATAGTATCATCCTTGGCAAGTAATTTTGGGATTTTTAGATTGCTCTTA
>MNCI01020774.1:649662-695608 GCA_015680685.1 Gnetum montanum | reverse complement strand
AGAGTTATGCTCAAATGTTTTTGCAAAATTTTATTTGTTACAAGTAGTATTATAAGGACCATGTAGACTAGGCAATTGAACAAAATAGGAACTCAACAACTCACAGTACTTGGCAAAGTTGGCTGAATCTCTTTAAGATAAGTCATCTATAGTTTACACATAATGCAATCGTTTCATTTTTCACAACCACACGCCGCAACAGCACACACACATACTCACATTAACTACTGAGTTTATTTGGAGGTATCTGGGCCTTGGTGTTGCCAGATACCAGCAAGCACCTAAATCCTGTTCGAGGACACTCGTTGGTGGTCGCGTCCCAAATGGTTGCCAACAGATACTTATGTTCGGGCTAGTTAAACAAATAGTTAGCCAATTAGATTGAAGTAGACATTAAATTACTTTGTTCTCTATCATGTTTATTTCAAGCATCCAAGTCATAAAATATAAAATGATAAAAATCATGTGTCTCAGTTATACTTAAACCATACCTTTGAGCTTCATAAGTGTAGTTGGGAAGACAACGAATGTCCGTAATGTCTAGTTTACTTTCTAGAGAACTAGTGCAATGGAAAACTATAGAGTCCACAAAATTTAACCAGATCACATGTGAACGCTTTGTGATTTATATGGTTGAGCGTAGGGGTACTTCACCACTCATCATTAGCGTCGTTGCTAACGACTCTTTTTGTTTGAAACATGCACTATTTAGGATTAGTGAATATCATTAACATTGTTGGACAAACCCTAAGTTCAACATCATTCTCACACATAATATAATCACATAAGCACACTAATATTTTATTTATTTTACAAAATGTCTTCTTCTTACAAGCATGATGATGCTAAACCACCAGTTCATTGAGAATGTAAGGCGTGACATGGAAGGCAATGTTGTAATGCCTCCTAATCAATTTGTGCCTGTGATGCTACTTCAAATATTAAGAAGTTAAGCATCCAAGATCTTCAAGAGGAGTACATTGTGCATGATTATGACTACTGAGACTACCATCCCATTGAAACACAATGCTAAAGAGATCAACACCAGGAGAAGCATCATGGATTTGTGAATGGGAAATGGTTCACCAATCCCTTATTCTTGCTAAATCAAGATGACAACAAGGATCCTCCATCTGGGGGCTCTCAACATGAAAATTCTCCACCCCTTATTACTAGTGATGAGGGTGTGGTCTTGAATCTGTGGTCCACTATAAACAATCCAGGTTCAGCTAAAGATGGCACTCAAGGTAGGGGCTCAGATAAGCATCAAGATAATAAGAAAATTGACGAACATGGCCATGACAACCGAAGGGAAGTTAAGATAATAAGAAAACTAAGATTCATCTCATGTAGTATGCCCAAAAATTTGAGATGAAAGATGGTAATCCTAGTGATTATCTAGAGCTATTGTTACTTTTCAAATTTATGCAATGGTCTTTATTTCCAATGAAAGAAACAAAAGCAAAGATTTCCAATAATGCAATATTACCCATGTGGGCATTGAAAAATAATGAAAGTGTTCCATTTGATATCCCGATGACTATCATGTCTAAGATGAAGAGGCAAGCAAGGTTATGACAACTACATGATGCGAAAGAGTCCCTTGGCTTTCCAATTATAGTGACAAAAATATTGCTAAAAAAACATTAATTGTATGGCTACCTAACTGAATGGAATAGTCCTCCTAGATCCTATAAGTATATTGAAGAGTACATAAGTGTCCAACAAGGGTGAGACCTCTTATTTTTTGAAAGAGCCTAAAAGCCAAGCTATTGTTGATAGTTGCCAACATGAAAAATGCTCTCATTAATCCATCAAGGATAAGTTGCAACAAGTGATGGAGACATTAAATCATTATTCTCAAAGAAATTTAGCAATTTGGAGTGCTTTGGTGGATCTAAAATCAAACAGATCACATTTGATAGAAAAAAACATGCAATTGAAGGCCAAAATTAAGAGTTATTCAGCTAAACAAAATAGTTGTAACTAGAAGTTGCTTGTTGAGATTGAAAAAATGGCGAAGCAAATATTCACATTGAATAAAGAAATTATGTCATTAAAAATGCTATAGTCAAAATTACTAATAGTCGAAACATTCATGCTAAGGAGTTCAATACTATCAGAGGTTTGTGCCATGTTATAAAACCTTGTAGTTTTAATACATTGTTCATATCTTTTATAAATTCTAATGGTCTTTATATTGTACATGTGTTAAATAGAAATTATTGATATGCCAACAACAAAAGCTACTAGAAGATTATTTGATTTAGTTGAAGGAGACATCAAAGAAGTATCTAAACAAGATAATCCAAATGAAGAAACATGTATGTAGACTTGTTTGGATCACTTGTTTATGTATGTGGATGTCTATCTTATGAATGTTCACATGTAGGTGATGTAGAATTCAATAGCCCCATCAATCAACCTTTTGGTATACTTCAGATAGTGAAGCTTGCTGACTTCATTACCCTGATTGCTCAATCATGTGCAAAAGTTAATAGAGTGATGTAGTTGCTTGTCATAGTAATTTAAATAGTGAAGTTGTTATTATGTTACTATTTCCCCCATTCTTTGCCATAGGAATGTCTTTTAGGTTTGTATACCAACTTGGGTGGAAATAATGGCTTGATGATGATGTCATTGATGCGTACATCATGTACCTTAAGAAACTTTAGAAAGTTAATGTTGATTATCAGGCATCAGTAAAATATTTTGTGTTTAATACTATGTTTCAAGCATTTGCAAAGTCCATGAAGAGTCATATGCAACATAGCCAAAAGAACCCATTGGGACATAAAGCAAAGAAGCCCACAAAAAGACATGTGATCAATGTTGAAAGTAATACATCATTTGAAGAAGAGTGTGATGTATACGCAATAGAGAAGGACTTTATTGAAGATGTGAAAACCAAAATTTACTGGGATGAATTTATTGAATCAAGGCAGTGATTATTTTGCATCCCATTCAATACTAGTGGTCATTTGCTGCTCATGGTTGTAGACACTTGTATCAGAAAAATGTGTGTGTATGATTCATTACCTTCTTCCTAACATGTAGCTGCTATTCAAAAGTTAATGTCATGGTTTCTTAAATTTTTATTGAAAGGTGATTCTTCAATTCCTAAGAGCAAAACTAAGGTGAAGGGAAAGTGAGAGAAGTCATCATCAAAATGAAGTACAATGGCTATGTAATGCATTTCTTCACAAGGAAATGGATATGATTGTGGCATGTATATAATATTGTTCATGCACCATTTAGTATTTGGAAAAGAAATAAAATTTAATAGCAATTTTGTTTCCATGTATCAAAATATCATGATATAGGAAATTCTTAGTTGTTCAATGCTTGAACAACCATGGTTAAAAATATGTGTGCATCATCTTGTCTGCAAGGATTGTAGTGAGCATGGATTGTATCTCATTTCTAATGTGAAAAAAATTCAATGATGTAAATTTCTCTTCAACATCTTTAGTGAAAGGAAAATTTTTTGTACATATGAGACTAATGTATTTATATCATAGCTACTAATTGGAAATATATAAGGTGCTCATTTGTTTCATATTATCATTATTATTTTTTGAAATTTTAAAAAGGGAATCTATAATTTTCAAGGTTCAATTTTTGTTCCAAATATTATTTACATCGAACATGCAAGTTGTCATAATATCTACACAAAATATACTTCTGATATCCTTCTTTCTACAAGTAGCATAATTTTATTGTATTCATGTTTTTGATCAACTATGACTACATGCATTACATGCCTTACTCACATTGCGGTCATGTGAGTACATGCGATACACAATCACTTGTAGCAAGTTTAAACGTGTTTGTCCTTTGCTCCTAAAACAATGTGAAACGTTGCATCTAGTAGGACAAACGATGTTGCACATCCATGCACCTCGCACTCCATTACAACATTGCAAAAAATAGATGTGAAGTTATGCATTTCGCAATGACCTACTTTTGTGCAAATTGCACTCCTCACAATTGAAATAGCAACCTGTTTTCATAATGCAAGGATGTGTGATACACTAGATTCCTTAACTAGCTGATTGCATAGATATCATTTTTTAGAGTGTGAGGGGGTGTAGCTCACATGTAGATGCAGTTCATAATAGAAAGCTCTATTTATCAGTGTGAGGAACTATGATCCACATGTTCGATGAATTAGAAATAGTACCACTAATGCAATGCGACTCACACAAGGTCGCAATTCAATGGTTCATGAACTTTTTATCCAATGCAAGGGTATGTGAACCACAGGCCTCATTGGCCAACTACTAGAGTGCACCTATAGGTGCTCATATCTCACAACAAAAAAAAAAAGTTTACTAGTGCATGCAAATGCAACTCGCATGTCTATATAGAACACATTTACTGTGAGGGCATTTGATATGCATGCCATTGCAATGTTACGGAATTATTATTTTTTCTAAATGTACAAATCAAATTTTCTTAGCTTGAATTAGCAATTGTTTTCCAAACTATAGAAATGAAGAATGCAATCAATATTTTACTTGGTTATGATAAGCTTATTTCATTCTTTTGGCTTCTTTAGAATGATTCCTATAGAAAAAATGAATAATACACAATGTAGAAATGGTCAAACTCTTTAAGTTTAAATACCTCAAACCAAAATTTTCTATACAAAAATAAGTCACCATATGTTATTTCGTATAGAAATAACATATAAATTATGTATTTATATTTAAAATGCAATTTCCTAACATTGTGATTTCTTTTAAAAGTTTTGTGTTGGCTTAATCTACCTTGATCAAGCCAACTAGAGGGAAAGGTCAAAAGCATAGTTTATTTTGGATTTGTTTTCAAACATTTACCAATGGGATAGATGTATAATCTATACAATAGAAACTACCTTGTAAATACGTACATTAAAGTACTAAAGTTGATCATCAACAACCCCAAAATAATTGTAATATAGGTATGCCTCAAGATTTATAACTCAATATTTCTCACCAAAATTGAACCCATGACTTTGAACTTTTGAATCAAGAGTCTTACCACTAGATAAAGAACCTACTACTATAACAATTAAGCATAGATCATAACACAACTAACCAAGACCTGATGAAGAAAAAGTAATGGAATAAAATATAATTGCAAATTTGAAACATAATTTTATTTTTGTCAAGGATGTTTAGTGGTATTTGATACATATGGTATTATTGTTTCAACCAAGGTTGAAACTAAGGAAATTCTAATTTAATGACTAGAAAAAATTATTCAAATTTTTTTAAATTTAATATTATAATTTTTGACATAAAATGTATAAAAGTCATTTTTAAAGAGTATTATATGGTTGGGAATTCTATTAATAACTTTTCATGGTTGGTACATAACATACAAGTGTTATAGGGAATGCTAAAGTATATTTCTAGTCAAGGGCCTTGGATGTCACACTAAATTTGTTAAATAATAATCTTCTTTAACTATTAATATCTTGCATAAGGCTTCAAGGTAAAAAAGATCTAAAATGTGTTGTAGATTTTCAAAGCAAAACAATATTTAAAAGAACTTACAATATTTTTGATATATTGTTTATAAGATTTTTTTATGTTAGGAGGAGAAAAAAATTCAAATAAATGAATAATGATCTAGGTGGCCATTGGACAATTATTCAAAAAATGTGTACTTCTTTCCAACCATCACTACATCATTAGAAAAAACCTAATCAAAGAGAATACATATATCAAATAAGTTGTCATGTTATTTGTATCATTTATTGTATTCAAATCAACAAGATCTAACATTATCTTTAATTCTATATCCTTTAATTTAAATTTTAATAATCTTTGTAGAGTACCCATCTTTCAGATTTTAGAAATGAATAAATCAAAAACCAAACTCCAAAGCTTACAAGGTGGCAATTTGACTGATTATAAGATGAGAAAGAAGGATAAGAGTGTAGTGGAACAATTGCTCAAGAGTAGGAAAGAGAGTAATAAGTATTGGAGAGGGGATGGATAGGTAAATTCTAGTAAAATAAAAGGTCCTTATGTTGATCCAACTTCAAGTAAATAAACCTCATTCTAGGGGTATAGGAAATGTTAAGCTTCTTAAGAACAATAGGAGTCATGGAAAAAATGCATACATTTTGAAGGGTTCTCTTAATATGATCTAAGGTGTCCATGTTTAAAATGCTACATTTATGGTGGAAAGCATCACGTTCGAGAATCTTCTCAAAATCTTCAAGTTAAAAGTGGTTATAATAGACCAAATGAGAGTCGTAGGTTGAATACAATTGAGCATTAGCCGCATGATCCATTAGTAATCTCTAACAAGGATGACCAAGAGTAAGATATGAGACTTTTGAACTTCTTCTAATAGGCACATGAGGGCCTGACCACCTTAGTACAAGGTGGAGGATTTGGTGTTCAAATAGGGAAGCAAGTGCTAAGAGGATTTGAACATGATCAGCCTAGTGTGATCACTTCCTTTATGAATTGATTCTAAGTAGAGAGAGAATAAAAAGAACATGCATGTGAGTGGATAGAGAAAGAGAGAGTTCAATGGACTACATGTTCTTGATGGTGACTTCAGATAGGTGGGATATGTTCTTGATTATGTCTCCAAGTAGGAAGCATAGGTATGTAACTAGGTCTTCAAGTAGAAAACACATGATTATGACTACATCTTCAAGGAGGAAGCATAACATTGTGATTGTATTTGAGAAGGAAGCATAGGATTGTAACTACATAACTAAGCAAGAAGCATAGGATTATGACTACATCTTTGAGTAGGAACCATAGGATTGGGATTATATCTTTGTGTAGGAAGCATAGGATTGAGATCGAGGAATGAGTACCTCTAGAGGACTACACATCTACATCACTTTAAGTGTAGGAAATATTTTGCATTTTAAGCGAGTCTCACTCTAGGTAGAAAGGTTGGTATATTTTGCATGAAAAATGCCAAGTCATTTCTTCCTTAAATTGGGTTGCATGAACTTCTCGAATCCTTGGTTGGATGTTAAGTTGAGTTCAAAATTTGTGCTTTATGGTGAATTATCCTAGTTATTGAAACCTCTTATCTATAATTGTCAAATTGTTTTTGGGTTATTCAATACCCTCACTATTTATTATGCTCTCCATGTTTGAAGATTGTAAGGATAAAGACTTAAGCTTCAAGGATGTCACTAATTTTAAGTAGGGGAGAGTGTAGGAAAATATGTCTTGTTAATGGATCAAAGATTGTTTCTCTTTGGAATGGGGGCCAAAGGAGTGTGGAGATCTTCATGGGCTCTATGCTATCACAACCATCATGAAAGAACTACAATGGTCTTGATTTCTTATGTACTACATCATAGGGATATGTAGGCTTGTAATGGAGCTTTGGCTTTGATGCTCAAGCCACCACATTTATCTTTGATAGTGATGCTTAGGACTAGCTACATTAGAGAAGGAAAATGTATTAGCTCTTCTAGGATTTCAGTGTCTCATGTGGTTGTGCGTTGATAAAACCTATTTTTCATGAGCCACAATATCATATTATGATATCATATCTATGACATTGTAAGCCTACATACATCATCATTGATATGATGTAGAGGATCCTGGTCAATATTATAAATACCAACCCTTGGTCATGTCGAATGAACAACTTTCATTCAACACTTAGCGAAATTCTTGTAGTTTGTTTTCGTAACTTAGAGTTAGAGTTAGAAGTGAATGCTTGCAATGTGGTGTTAAATAGTTATATGAAATCTTTGTTCAAGTGAATTGTACTTGGACACAATTCATGATTGGAAATAAAGATCAAGATTGTTTCTCACCATTGCAACATTACATTTAGTTTCTTTATTTTTACTTAGTCATTTTCCTTATTTTAATTTTCATTTCTTTAATATGTTTACTTTAATTTAGTTATTTACATTTCCTAAGTACTTCACTTTTCCCTTGTTCATTAGTAAGACATAATAAGTATAAATGGTTTGGAGCATTAAGTGTAATCATTTTGTAACCCAATAGTGGCTTCACTTGATTCACTTAACAGTGAATTCACTTGGTAATCCCAATAACGGTTTAATGAGCCTAGGTTGTGTATGGCAAGCCAAGAACAAATACTTATTGCCACAAGCTAGAAAAGATTTATTTTTATGTTATGATCTAGATTTAGATTTTATTCTCATTTTTATTATGGAAGTGCTTAGGATGAACTTGAGCCCACAACATCATAATATCATATGCCTCACTAAGAGTTAAATCGTACAACTTTCACTTTACTAACTTGAAGTGAGAAGACAATGATCACAAACCGATTATAAATCACTAGCATACTTACATTTTCCATCCATGAATTATGATTTGGTCACATGTGAATGCTTATGGCTTGTATGGTATAGTGTTGGAATACCCAGTTGCTCATCATGTGTGCTTCTTGTGGTCATATGTATGTGTGTGTCATATTAGTTATGTTGCATACATGATTTCATGTGGTGTACTTGATACACCCCTAATCCATGGACTCATAAGTGATGTAAACATTGAGGTGTAGTCCATCTTGAATTTGATTTGGGACGTCTAGCTAGCTTTAGACTGAAGGGTGGTATCGAATGGTGCTTCTCTAGAGGAGTATCATTATAGGAGGGGGGAGGGTGCTAGGACATCTGGCTAGTTTTGGACTCAAGGGTGGTGTTGAACAATGCTCCTCTAGAGGAGTATCATTATAGGAAAGGGTGGGATGCTAGTTTGTTGAAACCCTAAAATAATTATAATGTAGGAATATCCCAAGATTTAGAACTTAATATTTCTCACCAAAATTGAACCCATGACTTAGAGCTTTTAAATTAAGAATCTTACCACTAGACAAAGAACTTGCTTTGCCTACTATTGGAATAACTAGACATAGATCATAACACTACTAATGAAGACCTGATAAAGCAAAACTAATGGAATAACATATAATTGCAAATTTAAAAGAAAATTTTATTTTTATTAAGGATGTTTAGTGATATTTGGTACATATGGTATTATTGTTTCAAATAGGTTTGAAACTAAGAAACTTGTGATTTAATGATTAGAATAAATTCTTCAAATTGTTGTAAATTTAATATTTCAATTTTTGACATAAAATGTATAAAAGTTATGTTGTTAGAGTATTATATGGTTGGTAATTCTATTAATACTTTTCATGGTTGGTGCATAACATACAATTATTATGGTAAATGATAAAGTGTATTTCTAGTCAAAGGCCTTGGATGTTACATTTATGAATTTGTTAAAGAATAATCTTCTTTAATTCTTAATTTCTTGCAAAAGGTTTCAAGGAAAAAATATTTCAAATGTAACTGCATATTTTTAAAGTAAAAAATATTTAAAAGAACTAATAATATTTTTGATATCTTGGTTAAATGTCTTTCACATTTCACATTTGCTCATTTTAAAATTTTAGAATTTAAGTTTTCTAAATTTTTTTCTCAGTATCAATGTCAACATCAATAATAACACACTATCAAAAATATAAGAAGAGACATCATAATGGTGTATCTTCTTATCATATCATTACTTAATTTAATAATAACATGTACTTTTTTTTGGTCATTACTACATCATTGGAACAAAGCCTAATCAAATAGAATGCATATATCAAAAAAAATTTCATGTCATTCACATCATTTAGTGCATTCAAATCAACAATATCTAAGATTATCTTCAATAAATCTATGTCATTTACATGTGTAAATATCAACTTAATAGATAAATAATTGGCAATTGTATTAGATCAAATAACACATTAATAACAAGGGATTTGATCTTATTTTTAAGCATGCCACCATCATTGTATCCACCTTTTTTCACATTTTCTTATCAAGCATGATAGTATCATTATATTCACCTTTTCTTAAATTTTAAAATAAAAGTCAAAAGATTAAGTCAAATAATACATTAATAACAAGGGATTCGATCTTCTTCTTGAGCATGTCACTATCATTGTATCTACCTATTTTGACATTCTAAAATAAAAGTTAAGAGATTAAATCTTCTTATTAAGCATGACACTATCACAATATTCACCTTTTTCTACATTTTAAAATAAAAGACAAAATATTTAATCTTCTTCTTGGCCATAGCAGTATCATTGTATCTACCTTTTCTTACATTCCAAATTAAAAGTCATTTAATAGCATAATTACCTAATAGTCATATCATGGATTACAATTAAAGCATGACTATCCATTCCATTCAATATGTAATTTAGGAAAGATAGTAACATCCACTTATTCAATCACATAATTCATATTATTTACTATTTATATTACATTTAGGTAGCGGGCACCATTTTTTTGAGACAAGGCTAGGATAATGATAATGTTTATATTACATTTAGACATAGATGGAATATTATAGTTACAAATTTTGGTGATTTTTTGTAAATGTTATAAACAATAATTGCTAATTTTCTTACTGATATTTTCAAAACTCATAGTTGTTGGTGCCAATACTGCCATGCTAGCATGGGACCTTGATTAAATAAGTTCTAGTACATTGATAGTTAAAAATCCTATGGTTTTAGCTCATTATTTTGTAATGAAACTAGTTGCAAGTTTGAGTCACAATTTAGAAATGGCCCTATTCCTCAATGATTATCATGTTGGCCATACATCATAAAGTACATCTATAGTCATTCTTTGGTTTGACAATCATAATTAGGTGGGAAACATGATAATTTAGAGAATTTAAAGAACTTACAGAGGACTTTAATGATAACTTAAGTGTGACTTTATGTACCAACCTTTACCTAACAAGCCAATGAGATTATCACTTATGCAATCTATCATTATTCCTTGCTAATAAAAAAATAAAAAAAAGAAGTAAATAAATTAAGGTGTGAAGTGATTGAAAGTTGGTATTCTCAAATACTAGCTATGATACCATCTCCCTACTAACAACTCTCAATTATTTTGCTTCCAGGGAGTTTCTTGGTTTGTAACTATTATTGCCAATTTATAGTGGTCATCCCTACCACCTTTCCTCCAAAATTTTTCTCATTTGTCCCACATTCCACGTAGATGTAAACTTTACCTACCACAATAATGAACATTTAGCTACAATTTTTATTTCCCTACACAATTTAAAACTGCACAATCCATTTATGGCTAATCTGCAAATAATACACAAAAGATATGAAAGTTGTAGGAAATCTACACCTTTCCTTATTCATCTTCACCATGAATGGAGGCATGCTTGGTCAATTTTGGCATGGAAAAGATGTCAAGAATTGTAATGGAAAATTGCAAGAAATCTTCCAAAGCCTCCTCTATGACTTTGACAAACATGGTGGCAATGCGAGCAATTGCGAGGTGGCTTCTCGTACGCATCACAATGGGTGCAGGACACTTCTGCCAAATGATGTTGTTGTAGATGACTATAAGACAAGGTTCCAATGGAAATAGAACATGAGATGGCACTACAGTTTTTGTTCTCTCATTGAAATAAAAGTTTCTATTTTCGATAGAGTTCTCTCCCACTACTGCATATTTTTGTAGTAGCATGTTTCTTTGATGCCAAGTTTGTGTAGTCACACGTTGAGCAGTAGTTGGGGGTGTGGTTCCTTGTCATTTTTATAGTTGCATGTTCCTATAGCTGTTACCTATGCATGGGTGGTGGGAGTTTCCTGTTTCTTTGTCATGTGATTGGTGGTGTCTACTATCGTTTCTACACATGATTGGTGGACGTTATAATGAGTGTTATGCATGGGTGGTGGTAATGGACATTACATTGGACATTCCACATGGGTAGTAACCTTCATGGCTATTACACATAGGTGGTGGCTCCTCATGTGCTAAAATGATTCTTATAAATTCCCTGGCAAGGAAAGAGGACAAAGGAGGAAGAAGAAAGCTAGCTACGGTGGTGGGGTTTTCTCCAAGTGGAGTCATAGTGGAAAATCCTAGGGTTCTCTTTTACTTTTGTTGCCTATTCAGTGGCTCTCCTAGAGGTATTTTTGGGCAGAGTACTTGGTAGATTCAACAATCAGATGTTGCAAGCTCATTAGAAGAGGTGTGCTTCTTGCAAGCATTAGTAGGAAAGCCTACACTAGAAGTTGTTCCATTTGTGCTCATTTTGAGCTAAGTCATCATTTCATTCTATCATTTTATATTTTTGCAACTAAACTATGGTCTATATGCAGTGGATTAAACACAAAACCCATTTTACTTTAGAACTTAGATTAATCCGTTCCAAGTTGTCTACTATTTCCTACTTTAATTTCACATTTTATTGATACACAAGTTTTATTGTTGAAAATTTAAAAAGAAAATAGTTGTCTTTCTCTCAAAATTATCTTGAACTACCTTTTATATTTTCTTATTAAAATCATTTAATTTACAAACATCTTTATATGTCATGAAACACCACATTGTCCTACCAGCTAGGACTATTCTTAGGCTCCCATACCCATACAAGAGGCACCCTAGGCAATAGTCTCCTTAAATGAGTTTTCTAGGTGTTGATGTGTCCAAAATTTATGTAACACCTTTTCTGATGCTAGAAAAAGGGCCTGTTTCATTTCCTATTCCTAATTCTATCTTTGTTCCATTTCTTGTCCCTAATACTATTTTGTTTCCTTATTCTTGCTTCATTTCTCTTTCAAAACTTCAATTTGCCTTGTTTTAGCTTCCTTAAAATTTACTTTCCTATTTCTATTGCTATCTATTTTATTGTTGCTTACTGAAAATTCTTGTTTTTGGTTCTTGGAAATTGTTGTTCCCATTTATAGTTTCAAAAATCTCTCTTCATGTTTACAGTTTCTAAAAATTCCTATTTAATTTAGTTTTAGATTTTATATATTACAATTTTAGTTTTCCTTTTATTGCAATTTTAGTGTTTTTTAAAAAATATATAATATATATATAATAAAAAATTAAAAAAATATAATGTGTGAATGTTTTTCTATTATCTTTAATATTTATAATTTTGTAGTAATTTTTATTATTTATTAGCATTTTATATTTCTTATTATTTTTCATTTTAAGAGCCAACCTCCCCATAGAACAACTCAACAAAGAGCTTTTACTCCTGCCCGTAATTGACCAGCTGCTCATCAATTCACTTTAAGAAAATAATGAGCTTTGTGATTTTCAAGTTCTATCCATAAAAGAATTTGAACTAGGATGGTGATGAGTGGCGAGGTACCCCTACACTCAACCATATGAATACGAGCATTCTCACACGCGATCCGGTCAAACTCCACGGACTAAGTGCCTACACGCCTTATGGAACACTTAAGGTTAATCATTTGTTGTCTTCCTAGACTTACTTGTAGTTGTCACAGTGTATGGTTAAGTAAGTCTGAGGTATATGATTTTTATGTCTTTTTATGTTTTATCTTCTATGCTATTGAGTTGAAGGGTGAAGAGACTAATTACTACCTTTAAGTAACTAACTAAGTCTAAATTAACCTAGTGTCAACATCCGTTCCCGCTTACCATTCACACCCTAAACCGATGCAACCTTGGTTACCAAACGCTAATCATTGATGGGATCACCAAGCGTAACGCACGTGCTCAAAGTGGTCGTACTGAGGCACTTAACTAGGAGAGAAGGGTTGAGAGAGATTTAATAACTAATAAAGCATTTAAATGACAAGTAATAAATAACAGTAATAAAATCCTAATTAGCCTATTCCATGCACTACAAGGTTTATCCAAGAAGCTCGTCTTTATTTTCGTACACAAACTTGTGTTCAGGTATAATGTCTGCTCAAATAAAGATCCGTTCACTCTAGAGTTCCTACGGTGGGCACATGGAAATTAATCTCTCTCTAGAGGGGAAAAACTACTAGAGTTTAGCTATGGTCTAGGCCTAGATGGGAAACAAGGGAGAGCCGCTTCTTATTTATAGATATGAAGGTGCATCGGGATATCGTGTACGCGATATCGCAGAGGATGATGCGATATTGTGTACGCGATATCGTGTGGGATGTGATATCGCAATGGCTGCAATATCGCGGNAATGGATCATCATTACAAGACACAACAAAACTGGTGTTCATGACAACAAGAGTGAACACCTTATTACATTGACATCAAGCCTCATTTGGTAGCTGAGAGAGAAGAGAGAAGAAGTCTTGTTGCTGCCAATGCCAAGATTGTGCCTTTCGTTGTCCATCTATAAGTGCATCATCAATCTCGTTCCTTGCAAAGCTACTTCATCACTACTCCATTCCAAGTGTTCCCTCCAGATCTAGTCTATTGTTGCATGATCGCCATCTACACACACAACACAGTCTTATATTAGCAAGGGTAAATGAATTTCAATGCAGTTGATACCTTGCTGTGGTGAAAGGTCCATTGGCTAGGTTATGGTATGGTTGATTGCAGATCTGGAGATGTATTAATGATGACTACCAAAGGTGTAGGGGCTAAAAAATCAAAAAAATTGGGCCCCGTACCCCCATGACTAATTGCGAACCTCCGGTAGCGAGAGAATGGAAAAAGAAAAGGAATAAGAAAGATGAAGAAAAATAGACAACTAGGACATCGATGAAATTAATGTCAAGATGGAAATGAACAAAATAAAATGGATTGCAAAAATGTTATTGGAAAGAATTTAACAGGTGCACAAAATAGGAATGTCAGTGAGTCCTCCCCAAAGCAGGCTCTTGCCCTTAATGCCCTGACAAACCCACATTCAAAGAGTTTGTAGGCACTAGGAATGTCAATTGGAACAAGAGTTAAATTCTTAACCACGAGAATTTACCTAAAAGAAAAAAATGCGTCAACCAAAATATACACTAATGATACAATTGGCAATGAGGTGAACAATGGAGAGAAGGGTGAAGAGAAGAGAATGGAATGGAATCCCAAGAACAAGGTGGTGTACAGCCCCTTGTGGATTTCATGATTAATGTGACTTGGCAAATCTCATTCCAACTCCAGCCTCAAACCAACCACATCCAGTGACTTCGCATCAATGCATTCCGCCAATCCATCCACTTGAATAACAAGAATGCTTCCCACAAGAGCCACCACCATTCCGACGAAACAAATGAGGAGAGAATGCAAAGAGAGAAGGGCCTTAGTTAGAGGGAACATTTTTAGTTCCATAACTGATGCTTATAGCCCAAGGGATTATTTCGTCTAAGGGGTGTGCTTTGAATTTTCACTTGTTCTTTTTTTTTTTTATGTTTTATGCATGAGAACCACACCATGCAAAGACTTCTTATTTTTATTGACTCAGTTTCCCGATAATTGGGTGACATCGGAACGATAAGAAAACTCAAGAAGAAAACATCCAAGCACCCAAGAGAATGGCCAACAAAAATGCATCAAGTTCCCTTGAAGTCATACCCTTTTCAAGCCTTGAGTCCTTCCTTAATTTGATAAGTACCTAGTCACTGATTCGTTAATGTTCTTATTAAAAATGGACTGTACATTTCCAAGCCAAGAGAGACCATAGACTATTGTGGATGAATGGATGAAGTGGACTCATTGCCTGCCATATCAAAAGAACATACCTTAGTATCAACATCATAACTTAAAGGTAAAAACCAAACATTAGCAATCAATATGAAAGTACTTCATACCATCATAAAGAACACTTATTGGGTGACAAACTTACAAGATGGATAACACACACACACACACGAAATGGAAAAGTATAACGATGTTGTAAAACAAAAACAAGAAAATTTAAAGAAATTTGTAAAAAAAAAACGTGCAAAACAAAAATGTGTAAGACAAAAATATGTAAAACAAAAACGTGTAAAACAAAAACTTGTAAAATAAAAATGTGTAAAAAAAATGTGTAAGACAAAAATGTGTAAAATAAAAATATAAAAGAACTGAGGTCCTCCAATTATCAGCATAGGTGGCCATCTCCCCCATGACCGAATTGCAAGGGAGAGATCCAAAATAATGAATGCCTATTTGAATTTCGTAAAAGTACCAAACTTCTCCCCATTGATGTTCTTAGATTAAGGGGTGGAAGTTGGCGACGCTCATACTCCAATGTATCTATGCCTTCGTTGTTAGCATGAGTTGTTCCCCGAGTTTGTTCCATGCATGTTGATGGGTTGCTCTTTCGTTTAGCTATCAACCACGGGGTGTCTACTACTTGTGTGGTTGCTACATACAGGCATCTTTGAATTTGTGTTTCTTGGGCATACCGATTACATGAAAGAGATGCTGAACATTCTTCCATGTCATCACCCTTTGAGTCACTGTATGTGATGCACAGAACTTTCTTCTTCTCAATCTTTCCATAAATGTTTATCTTAGATATCTCCAAGGAAAGATTGCGGATCCCTAGGTACGCATCTATCGTACTTAGCCATGGCCTTTCCATTATAATTGAGAAGCCCCCATTGTTACTGTTAACTTCAATCACCAGGAAATCGGTTGGGTATGACCAACCACACATAGTGGTAACTATGTGCTCCACCAATCCCAAGGGAATGGTGATGAACTAGTCAGCCAGCTCAAGTTGAATGTTGCTCTTCTTGAGTTGGGGCAGGTTCTAGGCTTGATACATTTCTCGTGAGATTAAGTTAACTCTGGAACCTGGGTCAAGAAGAGCCTTATGTGGTTCATTCCCGGTGACTTGTAGATAGATTAGGGGACTTCCAAGATCAAAGAGTTTCCTGGGAAGGTGGCCTACCTTGATCTAGTCGGTTAAAGTATGCGTTAACATAACCGTATGCGTGCAGCTCTGTTGTTGGACGGAAGGGAGCTTCGAACTGTTGTTTATCAAAGGAGCATACATAGACTCAACCACTTGTTGTGAGAGCTTGTATGGGCTTTTGGTTTTGAAGAAAGATCTTCTTTTCTTACGGTTCTCAGAACTAGCATTGGGTTGAATGTTTACAGCTCTTGTAGCGTTACGTTGCTGTGGTTGAGTAGGGAGTTCTCCTTGCATTGTTGGAGTAGGAGGTATGGGAACTACAAGTGGAAGAGGTGCGGATGGAGTTGGAGGATGGTGAGTATGTGGGATGTCTCCCAGAGGAGAAGGAGTCCTCCTAAAGTACTCCCAAACTTGGTCGTGACGTTGGGGAGTTGTGTGACCCATAGAGTCACTTGGAGAAACTAGTTGCTGCACATAATAGCCATAAGGATCGGGTTGTCAGTAAGGGTATTGTTGTTTCGGCAGTGGCATCCCCCATGACTGTGGGTATTGCCATTGCTGATGTTGTCCAATGGGTTGTGGTGGAGTTCCACTTGGATAGTACGTTAATGGTTGGTGGAACTGTCTTTGGTTACCTTGAGGATAAGGTAACCTTCGGGGTGTCTACTGTTGGTTAAGTCTCGGATTAAGTGCATACACCCCATACTCTTGTGGGGGGGAGATGATTGGACAACATCCCTTAGGATGGTCATATTGGTAGATCTCACATCCACCTTCATCGTCTGTGTCAGAATCCAAAACCTCATCGAAGATAGTTATTTTTCCCTTACCCCTGTTATGTGCAAGGCCTGAATCTCGCCTCTTTTTCTTATCTTTGTCACTACTTCATTCCACCTTAGACTCTTTTACGATTTTCAAGACAGTTTCAAGTCTAGAGTCTAAGGAATCCCACAATTGATCCACCTTAGCCAATACTTCTGTTGTTAGCTTTTGAATCGGCAAGGTTTTTCTATTCACCAACTCTTCGAGTGGTGACTCATCCTCCTCATCACAAAATTTCACTTCCTTCTTTTGAAGGGAATGATCATGGTTGTATTCTTTCGCACTCTCTCTCTTTCGTAGCTCACCTTCTTCTTTGGCTACTTACTCCAATAAGCAATGTATTTCATAGGCTCTAAGTTATGATTGTCTTCCTTGGGCATAAGTCCCAAGGGTTCGCCTAGTCTCATGTCTTAGCCCATCTAGGATGTGGCGAAGTTGGTCCCATTTTTCGTAACCATGGCCCAGGCAATGATGTAACAATGCGTAGTAGCGTCCCATGGCAGCATCCAAGGGTTCATGATTACCTTGCTTCCATCCTTGGATTTTCTTACGCAAATCAAACACTCTGGAGTATGTTTGATACTTATCGTTGAAGAGTTCTAACATCGTACTCCACCTCCTAATGGTTTCTAGTTCTAAGGATCGGTACCAACTCTTTGCTTCCTTGATGAGTGTCCTAAGAAACAATTTTAGTTTCTACCACTTGTTCTCTATGTTTTGCAAGACGCAGGCATTGTGGAATGCCTATAAATGATGTTGCAGATCCGTGTTGTATCCTCCTTCAAAGAGTGGGATATTATTCATGTCTAGGCGCTTGATTCGACTAACTCTTTGATGCCTTGTTGGTATCCTAACTGCCTCCATGATGTCTAGCATACTTCGAGTTGCAAGTAGGGGCTCATCATGATCATCTCTTTCATGACATCTATGATGTCTACGTTTTTCACTACTTTCCCTTCGTTCATTCCCTTATCCTCTCTCTCGACTCTCTGGTTGAGGTCTCTCATTTTTTCTACCTCTATCTTCACCGTTATGCTCATGATGGCTACACCCAGATGTGAAAGGAGAGGGTGAGTGATTTGATGAAGGGAAAGAAGAAGGAGAACCATCACCATGGCAATGCTCCTTACCTTCTCTTCAGCTACTACGGCCCCGATCGTGATGACGATCAAACTGCCCATCCTTTTCATGTGTTGTTGTTTCATTAGTGAAGAGTTAGCATTCACGAGGATCAGAACCAGGGTTGTGTATCATTGAGCATAGGTTCTGATACCCCACCTTCTTAGCATCGTTAGGAGGGGGAACATCATTTGATAGGGAACCCATTATAATGGGTTCATCATCTCCGATTTCACTTAGGACGTGCGGGACCCCTTTTCCCTTCAACAATGTATGTTGGCTCTCCTGCCTTGAGTCCCTGATACGTTATGTAGTTGTGGGATGATAATCCCTCATGTCAAAATCTACTATAACGTAGTCAGCATAGAGCTGAGCCATGCCAATCTGTGCCAAAGCACGGAGGAGCATGTTTGGGATTCATCGATCTGGAGGTAACACGATGTTACCTTGCAAATATCTCCATCGCAACTGTTCGTCTTGATGGAGGATAAAGGTAAAATCTAGTATATACTCATCGAGATGAGTATATACCACTCAATATTGTTGAGGAATTGGTGGATTTCAGTTATGTGTTTTTGATTGCCGACTGTTTCTAGTATTATCCCTAGGTGGTGAATTTATTTTGCTAGAAGAAGACATTGTTATTTATCGGTGTGCTATTTTACCATTATATAAATTTTTGTTTAATTAACCCTAAGGTTCATTTAAGCTCCCAACGATGTGAGTGATCTCCTATGTTCTACTTAGCACACAAACACTTAGTCCCTGGCAACGGCACTAATGATGAGTGGCGAGGTACCCCTACACTCAACCATACGAATACGAGCATTCTCATGCATGATTCGGTCGAACTCCGCAGAAGTAGTGCCTACACGCCTTATGAAACACTTAAGGTTAATCATTCGTTGTCTTCCTAGACTTACTTGTAGTTTTCACAGTGTATGGTTAAGTCTGAGGTATATGATTTTTATGTCTTTTTATGTTTTATATCCTATGTTATTGAGTTGAAGGGTGAAGAGACTAATTACTAACTTTAAGTAACTAACTAAGTCTAAATTAACCTAGCATCAACATCCATTCCCACTTACCGTTCACACCCTGAACCGATGCAACCGTGGTTACCAAACGCTAATCGTTGCTGGATCACCAAGTGTAACTCACATGCTCGAAGTGGTCGTACTGAGGCACTTAACTAGGAGAGAAGGGTTGATAGAGATTTAATAACTAATAAAGCATTTAAATGATAGGTAATAAATAATAGTAATAAAATCCTAATTAGCCTATTCCATGCACTGCAAGGTTTATCCAAGAAGCTCGTCTTTATTATCATACATAAACTTGTGTTCAAGTACAATGTCTACTAGAATAAAGATCTGTTCACTCTGGAGTTCCTACTGTGGGCACATGGAAATTAATCTATCTCTGGAGGGGAAAAATTGCCAAAGTTTAGCTACGGTCTAGGCCTAGATGGGAAACAAGGGAGAGTCGCCTCTTATTTATAGATATGACAACGCACCATGATATTGTGTACGTGATATCACAAGGGATGACGCAATATCATGTATATGATATCACGTGGGTTATGATATCGCGATGGCCATGATATCGTGTACGCATTATCGCGGCCCATGTGATATCACATCCCATCAGATGGCAACCAATCAACCCCCAACTCCCTTGGTGAGCAAACTTTTTAACTTCACAAACTATCATAATATTCCAAAATCACTTCAAAACATAAATTTGTTCTTTGATCCTACAACACCTACTAGTGATGCCCATCAACATATACAATGTTTTGAAATCTTAATAGGCATCCATAACATTATTCAAAATGACAAGTGTGTAGGATCTTTGTGATAACTTTAGGAGCAAAGCCACCCAATGGTTTTTGATGCTCCTTAATGCCTCTATCAACTCATGGCAAGAGTTTAAAAATACATTCCTACTCCAATTTAAGAAGCTCACTAACCCTACCTTAGCATCAAGCAATTTCACAAGCCTAAGAAAACTACTTGGGGGAAAATGTTTGTGATTACAATCTAAGATTCCTCCATCAACTTACTTATGTGTTGAATGAGATGCATCTACAACCTAATGGTATCCTTAATTTCTACCTCTCTACTATTGATCCATTTTTTACCTATGCCATTAAATCTAATCCCAACATAACAAAAATACAAGGATTAATGGCTAAAGCTGGTGAGTTAGAACAAATTACCTTGATGAATAATAGTCAAACTTAATTTGGGATGATGAATGTTATCAATCCTATACAGCCTACTCCTTTACCATCACAAGTTTTCCTAATGAATAATACTTTGTTCCAAACTCCCTCTCCCCTTCAAATGACTCAACCTATAAGTAGCTATTTTCAAGGTACTACATACTTTTCATTTTTACCACCAAATACTAGCTTTAATGATAATCAATCAAAAGCTTTGATCTAATCCATCATAAACCCAAATGGAATATCTAATCCTAATGCATCTACTTATCAAACAAAAAATCAAATGGCACAAATATTAACTTCAATTGAAAAGAATTCCAATGAAGTAGTTAAACTAAAGTGAAATAACAATAAAGTTCCTATACAATTTGAAAAATCAAGCACATCAATCAATGATTATTATTGTCATCTTCATAACACTAGGCAACATTATGAGAAAACGTGTTTTCAATTTTCAGTGTTATATGGTGACAATGCCCAAAGTCAAAAAATGGGAAAACCCTAATTATGGTCCTTAACATACCTCATGAAATAGAGAATGAAGAAGTTTCTTCATTGGAACAAGTCATGGTAAGTGATCTCAACCCACATAACACTCGCTGCCGTAGACTTAGTGACATTATGAATACCACAGAATAACAAACTAGGAATAGTCCTTATACCCCTTCCAATAGAAGAGCTCTTATTCACAATAACATGAATAATCAATCTAGACCATCACATGCAAACGTCCATAATGACCAAATTCCCCTTCTATACTTAGAAGAACTCATCCTTAACCTGAAGCAAAAGATGAACAAAAAGATTATGACTTGGTTGAAGATTTGAACAACATTAAAGTCAATATTTCAATGTATGATCTCCTACATTTTAATGAAATGAAAGATGTGATCTAAAAGATAGTTCAAACACCTGAGACCAATAAAAAAAATCTTCAATAACTAAAAGACAAGTTCATTTTGTAGAAAGCCCCAATGCTTTATCAATACAAAACCAAGCAATTTTATGCCTAATAAGAAAGATTAATCACCTTTCTTAACAACTTTGGTCATTTTGGGAAAGAATGTTTACAATTGTTTAATGGATTTTGGTGCAACTATTAGTGTCATGCCACTTGAGGTATGTAAAACATTAGAAGCACAAATGCTACCACAAGCAAGAAGTGTGATACAACTTGATGGATCTAATGTACCTGTGGTAGGATCATTAAAGAGAGTAAAGGTACAACTTAAACAGTGCCATACTTTTACATGTTATACAAATATTTTAGTAGTTGATATGTCACCCACTTATGGTGTGCTTTTATCTAAGACTTTTGGAGCCAAGTTTGGGGGCTTCTTTAGGTTAGATTTCTTGGAATTATTAATTTCTATTAAAGGAAAATTTGAATATATGATCATACCAAGAAAGCTTTTATATAAACAAATGGTAACATCTTTTGATAAGAAAAATCAATCTTTGGAAAATAAAAGAACTAATATTTATATTGGAGTTATTGAAGTTGGACTTGGCGAACATGTTATAAATGACCATGTGAGTGAAATTACAAAAATAAATCCTTTTTCTCATACAGATTCCATCCGACACTATCAAAATTTTAGACAATGTGAAGAAATTTATGAAGATGCCTTTCCTTATCATCAATATGATGGAAAAAAATTTCTTTTGGGTGACTCACCACCATTACAAGAGGACAAAGATATAAAGGAGATCTTAACCATTAAAACATTAGAAGGTGTCCCAACTTTTGATGACATATGCATTGAACATATTCTTAGAGAAGAAAATTGTGTTCCTGATGTATTAGCTCAAATGACCTCTACTTTAGATGTTCTTTTTAGATAAAATGCTTGGGATTCTAAAATTATTATTGAAAAGGTTAACACTTATTCTATTCTAGATAATATCTTTTCTTTTCAAGTTTTGATGATGATGACCATATTCATGAATTTTTATTTTCCAAGGGTGAATTTAGTGATCAATTTTATAAAGTTTCTGAAATTAATGAAGAAGTTATATCAAAGGATGTCATATTTTTCAAATAAAATCTCTCCTAAAATGGCAACTATAGAAGCTTTATTTCATTACTTACATACCAAAACCAAACTTACCAAAACTGAACTATAGAAGTTATGTTAGATTATGGAGGATGGGATTTATGTTAACTTATCATGTTGATGTAAATTTACGATATGTGAGTTTCAAGAACGGTTAGCCACAATTACTAGGTGACCTTGGAAAATTCCATTTTTCCTCTCATAAGCCCTAGCCCTCAAGTGTGATGATCCATGCCTCTCCTATGAGCAATAAGATGAAGTTTGTTCTTCTCTACTTGAAACTCCTTAGCCACCTAGGAGACCTGCCATGATGTCATCTAGATTGTAATTAAAAGGCACATACAGGAAGGTGGAACTACACCATGGGCAAAGTTTTCAAATGGACCATGTTCTTTGGTAGTGTAGCTAATTAGCTAGACTCGTGTTGTAATTCCTACCTTAAGAATGAAGTACACCATGAGCAAAGTTTCCTAAAAGAAAAGACAAAAGAAAAAGAATGAAGACCATGTTCATTGGCAGTGTAATAAGTTCTTAAGTGTGATGGGGTCTAGTACCAATCCTCACCCTAGCCTCCATCTCTTTTTAAAACTTATTCCCCCCAAAATTCAAAAGGAAAAAATAATAAAAATGTAATAAAAAAAGAAAGAAACTAAGGAAAAATTTGAAATTTGTGGCTAGCTATGATTGAAAAGAAGCATGTCCTCTTCATTAAGTTTGGTATAAATCTTGTGCTCAAAGTAATCCTCATGCTAATTTCTTTTATTCATGAGATGATTGGAAATGAGATGGTGATGCAGAAAATGCACAATGGTGAATAGCAGTTAGGCATGCATGCATGTGATGCATGGTAGTGACAACATACATGGCAGTGTGTGGTGTCAACACTAGCAGTCATAGCAAAAGGCCTCCCTAGGTGGTGCATGGTAGGTAGCAGATGATGATGCAAAAAATGCACTATGATGGATGATGGCTGGGCATGCCTATGCGTGATGCGTGGTAGCAACAACATACATGGTAGTACGTGACATGAATAACATGTGTTGCAACATCTGCATCGAAGGATGAGGGATGGTAGTGCATTCTTGTAGCAGGGCTAACCTCTCTCTATCTCTCCCAGCAGCAGCGTGCTAGTGACAATGTTAGCAACTAACGCTTTCAAGAATGGCACGTGATTAGTGATGGTCAATAGCAACCAGTAGCATTTACAATAGTTGAGCTCACCTCTCTGCAAAAATCACAAAGAGTGCTCATCATTCATCCTAGCAAAATAGAGGTGAAATTTACTCTGTTTATAAGAAAAAAAGAAAAGAGAACTGTAGGTACATACAGTTGTTACCAGGTCATATCTTACAACTTTGGAAAATAGAATTTCACTTGCTCTTTACACACCTCAATTTTTTAGTCTAATTTACTTTTTGGAGCATCACATGGCCCTCTCTAGCTAGGACTATTCATAGGTTTGCATACCCATATAGGAGGCACCCTTAACAATAGTCTCCCTGAATGAGTTTTTCTAGGTGTTGATGTGTCCAAAATTTATGCATCAACAATATTATTGCCAGAGTGTGTGAGAAAATTGAGGTTACTAGAACACCTTTATACCTTCTATTTCAGAGTGTTAGCATGGATCCATGAACTCGAATGCCTCACCCACTTCTCTACCAATAAATCATGCCACTAGACACATGTTGATGAGATAATATTAGGTTTAATGGTGGTAAGAGAAAGCAATGTAATGATTTCTGGAAACACAAGAGAATCAAATGCTTGGACATGACATTCACTTTTACAACTCACACAACTATAGGAGGTGACTCTTTACTGCAGTGAATTCTTGAGTGGTTTCATACTTCTTGGCAACCTTGTTGCATTAGTTGTACATGTCAGGGATGCAGGAAGCTGTTTTGGGAGAAGAGGGTTGTTGTATATACCTTTGGAATGGCAAGAGTTGAGCAAATTACAACATTTGAAGCTTCAAAATGTTAACTTGACTAGGCAAGTAACAAGTTTTCAGAGCTTTGCACCTTAAGTATGTGGAAGAGTACCTTGCAATGCTGTGTCAACTTCCTGAGTTGAGAATTTTGCATCTAAATTATAACATGAGGTGTAAGGAACTTCTAGTAGAATTCGAAAATCCATGAGCCTTTCCTTGTCTATGTACACTGCGACTCAATAAACTCTATGTATTGCAAATGCTACCAAAGATAGAGGAAGAAGGGATGTCAAGTCTGGTACAAGTAGAAATAGAAGACTATCCAAAATTGAGAGAACAAAGCAAAACTCAAGGATGGGAATACAAAATATTGTTAGAAGTTAAATTCTTTCAAAATCCTTTATGGGCTTAAACCCATTGTAGTTGTTGTTTGTTGTGTTTTTTCTATGTTTGCAAAGCCCCATGTAGTTTTTGCAGTATTACTTATGTTAATCTTATTGATGTCAAGAAATTTAGTTGCTCAATATTAATTTTCCCTACACACGATATTATTGTAAACATAACATGATGTGAATTGCTCCATAGGGAATTTACCCATAAATGATGGTGTATATTATATTGGCTATCTTCTGTGACACATTGCAGATTTTGAAAAATTCTTTTCTATCATTTCATTTCCATATAAATATGTTTATTGAATTTCTACCTTGTTTGTATTTAATGATCCACCTGTGATGTAGTTCATAAAAATAGTGGGATTTTAGGTTTTTAGCTTTCACAACTCACAAATTTGTAGGTTAGTTACAAGGCCTTTATTAGAAATTTTATTATCAGCTTTTTCATTCAATCATTTTGTAGTGTACAGTTGAAAGATCAGACCAAACAAAAGTTATATTTGTTCTCTTTAGGCCATATGAAACCTATGTATGGGAAACCAAAAATGAGGTTATGCATGACCAACCCTCATTCCATGTCCATCCTCCCATTAAATTTCATGATGTGCATCCCATTGTATAATGCCAAAATCCAATGAAACAGAACATGAAAAACAAAATTTTTGCCTAGCAACAATGCCCCACGTTCATACCCCTTTGCTCTTTCTTCTTCGTAGTTGTGACAAATGTTCACACCTATTTGCTACCATTTGCTTCTTTTGGCCCAGCAGTGTGTTACTTTTCCTTGACTGCAGTAGGGTTCCAGACTATCTCTCTAACCCTTGAGCACTCAACATCATCAACCTAGGTCGCAAATCCACTCCTCTTCATCATTTCCTCCTGTGTAAGTGTTCAAAACCAAATTTTAATTTCATAATTACTATTTTTCTATTGATTCATTACTGCTATTTTGTGCCACAATTCACTATTCCTTACAATGTCTTATAGTTCCTTGTTATGTCTTATTAAATGCACTTGCATTATTGTGAGAAAATCAATTTTTTTCTTTTCTCGAGTATCAGTGCAAATCAATGCGACTTACATTAGGGAATATAGTATTATGCAAGTACCTACAAGTCACAGGAATCCTTCATTTGAAATATACTAGTGCAAAGTCTTGCATTGTGCAAGACATCGAAGTTATCAAGGAAATCATGTGATGTTTTGTGGTATGTAGCCCATCATACTTCTTAACTTTTGATGTGCGATGGCTTGCGAGAAGTAGTTTGAACAACATTTAGAGGTTCAATGTGCCATGTGACACATAAGAGTGCACTATGTATGCAAAGCACTACATCTAATAGTGTACTAGAAAAGCAAGCTATGACAACATGTGGGTTGTAGGTTCTTGCATTTTTCTGAATATTCATTGCAAACATAATTTTTCATTAATATTATTTATTCTATTACTACTTGATGTTTAATTTATTATGATGCATTAGTAAATATTATCAATGCTAAGATCATACTCCATTTATATTACTTTCATTACAGGATTAGTAGAGAAGGCTATTATTGTGATTACATTTTCTTTATTGTTGAGGGATATTGTTGAAGTTGTGTTTGAACATGGAGCTTGTAAAAATGATGGGAATTAGCAAAAGGAATCTTCCACATTAGTACTTGTGCTTTATAAGAAATGATCTTAGAATTGATATTCACTTTATTTTATGGTAATGTTTTATTTATTTGCATGAATTGCAACTATTGGCATTGTCTATGAACATAATCTGCAAACAATTTTAGACTTGTTAGAAATGTCAATTCTTTCCCAAAAATTGAAGAAAATCAAAATTTATCAATTGATGACAATGGATGGATGTTATAACAGAAATATTATTTACAATTTTTTTAAATGGTTAACTGACAATGTGTCTATTGCGAGAAGTACTCTATAGGCTACCGTGTAATGACAAAATTTCACCTTCAATGTTCATGACATTGTAGATTTTATACATGTTCCATGTGGTAAATAGGTAACTATCAAGGATCAAAGGTGAAAGAAAACTAAGATTCACCAAATGCAATATGTCCAAAAATTTGATATGAAAGATGATAAATCCCAATGATTATGCAGAGCTATTGTTGCTTTTCAAATTTATGCAATGGTCTTTATTTCCAGTGAAAGAAACAAAAACAAAGATTTCTAATAATTCAACATTACTCATGTGGGCATTAGAAAACAATGAAAGTGTTCTATTTGATATCCTGATGACTATCATGTCTAAGATAAAGAGTCGGACAAGGTTATGACAACTACATGATGTGAAAGAGCCCCTTGGCTTTCTGATTATAGTGACAAAAATATTGCAAAACAAAAATTCAATTTATGACTACCAAATTGAATGAAATAGTCATCTTGGATCCTACAAGTATATTGAACAGTACATTAGTGTCCAACAAGAATGAGACCTCCTATTTTCTAAAAGATCCTAAAAGCCAAGATGTCACTGATAGTTGCCAACATGAAAAATGCTCTCATTAATCCATCGAGGATAAGTTGGAACAAGTGATGGAAACATTAAATAGTTATTCTTAAAGTAATTCAGAAATTTGGAGTGCTCTGGATGAGCTAAAATCATACAGGTCATGTCTAATAGAAGAAAACATGCAATTGATGGCTAGAATTGAGAGTTATGTTGCTGAACAAAATAGTTGTAACTAGAAGTTTCTTGTTGAGATAGAAAAAATGGCAAAGTAAATATTCTCACTAAATAAAAAATTGTCATTAAAAAAATGCTATAGTCAACATTTTTGCTAGTAGAGACATTCATGCTAAGGGGGTCAATAATATCAGAGGTTTGTGTCATGTTATAAAACCTTGTAGTTTTAATACATTGTTCATATCTTTTATAAATTCTAATGGTTTTTGTATTGTGCATGTGTTGAATAGAAATTACTATTATGCTAGCAACAAAGGTTATTTGATTCAGTTAAAGCAAACATCAAAGACGTATTTGAACAAGATAATCCAAATGAAGAAACATGTATGTACACTTCTTTATGTATGTGGACATCCATCTTATGAATATTCACATGTGGGTGATGTAGACTTTAATAACCCCATCAATCAACCTTCTAGTACACTTCAAATAACGAAGCCTACTAACTTCATCACCTCAATTGGTAAATCATGTGTGATAGTTGATAGAGTGATGCAGTTGCATGTCATAGGTAGTTTAAATAGTGAAATGTTTGTTATGTCACCATTTCCCTCATTCATTGTCACAAGAATATCTTTCAGGTCTATATACCAACTTGGGTGGAAAAAATGGCTTGATGATAATGTCATTGATGTGTAGATCATGCACCTTAAGTAACTTTAGAAAGCTAATGTTTATTGTCAAGCATCAGTAAAATATTCTGTGTTTAATACTATGGTTGATGCATTTGCAAAGTCCCTGAAGAGTTAGATGCAACATAAACAAAAGAACCCATTGGGACATAAAGCAAAGAAGTTTACAAAAAGACGTGTTCAATGTTGAAAGTGATACATTGGTTGAAGAAGAGCTTGACGTATTCACGGTAGAGAAGGACTTTACTAAAGATGTGAAAACCAAAATCTACTGGGATGAATTTCTTGAATCAGGACAACAATTATTTTGCACTCCATTCAGTACTAGCAATCATTAGGTGCTTGTGGTCATAGATACATGTACTAGAAAAAATGTGTTTGTATGATTCAATATCTTCTTCCCAACATGTAGCTACTATTCAAAAGTTAATGTTAAGGTTTCTTGAAGTTTTATTGAAAGGTGATTCTTCAATTCCTGAGAGCATAATTGAGGTGAAGGGAAAGTGAAAGAAGTCATCATTAAAATGGAGGACATTGGCTGTGCAAGGCATTCCTTCACAATAAAATGGATATGACTATGGCATGTATACAATATTGTTCATGCATCATTTAGTATTTGCAAAAGAAATAAAATTTAGAAATAATTTTGTTTCCACATATTGAAATACCATGATATAGGAAACTCTTAGTTGTTTAGTTCTTAACTAACCATGGTCAAAAATATGTGGGCAGCATTTTATTCACAAGGATTGTAGTGAGCATGGATTGTATCTCATTTTTGATGTAAAAAAATTTTGATGATGTAAATGTCTATTTGCCACCTTTAATGAAAGGAAAATTTTTTGTACATGTGAGAACAATGTATTTATATCATGGTTACCAATTAAAAATATATATATTATTCATTTCTTTCATATTATGATTATTATATTATGAAATTTTAAAAAGGGAATCTATAATTTGTAAGGTTTAATATGTGTTCCAAATATTGTCTCCATCGAATAAGAAAAGTATCATAATATCTACACAAAATATGCTTTTCATATCCTCATTTCTGCAAGTAGCATAATTTTATCATATTCATATTTTTAATAAACTATGACTATATGTGTTACGCACCTTACTTGCACTCCAATCATGCTAGTACATGTGAGATGTAGTTACTCATAGCATGGTTTAAAAGTGTTTGACCTTCCATCTTGAAATAGTGTGAAATGTTGTGTCTAGTTGGACATAAGATGTTGTGCATCCATGCACCTCATAATCCCTCACAAAATTTCAAGAAATAGTTTTCATGCTATGCATTTTGCAATTACCTACTTTGGTGTGAATCACACCTCATCACAATTAGAAATAACAAACTATTTTCACAGTGTGAGGGTGTGCAATATGCAAGATTCCATAGCCAGCTGATAGCACAGAAACCATTTTTCACAGTGCAAGGGGATTTGACTCACATGTAGACACTGTTTGTAATAGAAATCTTTATTTATCAGTGCAAGGAACTATTATCCACATGTTTGATGAACTAGAAGTAGTAGCACTAATATAATGCAACTAGCACATAGCCACAATTCAATGGTTCATGATTTTTTTGTCGAGTGCGAGGGTATGCAAACCACAGGACTTGTTTGTCGACTACTAGAGTGCACCTCGTAGGTGCTCACATCTCAGAAAAGAATACAAGTTTACTAGTGTAATCATATGTGAGTCACACATCTATATAGAACTCATTTACTATGAGGACATGTGATATGCATGCCATCATAGTGTGATTAAACTATTATTATTTTTGAATGTACAAACCAAATTTTATTAGCTTAAATTGGTAATTGTTTTCCCAACTATAAAAATGAAGAATGTAATTAGTATAATACTTAGTCATGATAAGGTTATTTCATTCTTTTGGCTTCTTTGGAATGATTCCTATAGAAAAAATGAAAATTACACAATGTAGAAATGGTCAAACTCTTTAAGTTTAAATACCTCAAACCAAAATGTTATATATAGAAACAAGTCACCATATGACAAAAAAACATGTACAATAGTCAAGTAAGAGCTTATTGATTGTGAAAAAAATCATAGAAATGTACATGTTAAATAAAATAACAAAATAACAATCAATAATGACTATTCAACATCCTTGGCATGGGTATCCTCCTTCACTACTTCTATGGCTACTGTGTCCATGAAATATACCTCATTCACTATGTCATCAACTAGCTTAGCATGGTTATCTTCTGTCTAACTTGGATATGACGGGATGGACTCTACTAAGGGCTCTGATGTGGCCATGCTCATCAACTCTAGATCAGGAATGTCATCCACCAACCCTCCTAAACCATTTTCTGGCCACTACCCTCAATTACTGAAATGTATACTTAGCTATGGTCTCATAGTTGATGGTGAGACAAATATGTCTCCTCTTCATGAAGCCAAAATGTTGATGCATTTCAAACTCAAATGCATCAATCCTCGTAATAAGACCATCAATGTGTGTGTTCTTTCAGGCCTCCATTATCTCCAAGTATTGAAAAATAGTAGCCCCATTTCCAAACTACTGTTGGTGTAGTGGCTAGATAAAGATAGCATGGGGTTGATCACCCTCACCATAGAACTCATCCCATCCAATCTTTCCACCATCCCTAAGTGCTTGAGGATTAAGGAGACATATCAAATCAGTGAAACAAGTCTTTCGGACCCATTGAGTATAGAATGCATAGCCCAAATGAGGTAATTGATCCTTAGTAAACATTTGCACCTCCTTCACATCGTGATTAGGTGCTAGAATCTACTAGTGCCTAACAAGAGCTAATGCAATAAATGAAAATGGAATTATCACTGCATCCATGTTTATGACTTGCATCTTCATAATTAGAATGTGAGGGTAGTTGAGGGAATAATCTTCCTCCAAATCAGGTAGGATAATCAATGCAAGGAACATGACATGCATGTGATGAGTCATAATAAGAAGGTTGGTGTAAATAGCCCTCATAAGAACTCTCCACTTAGGGGAGACATTCCTATAAGGCTAACCTACCTCATCTAACTCCACCTCAAGAACCATGGAAAGTAGCTATGTTTTATTATTTGTGGTTGTGGTGGTGAAAAATTTTCTACATGCATCAATGACCATTTGAAGTATGTTCACCAGGATGTCCTTTGTTATTAAATACTCAGAATCACCAATGTGTACAACCATAGATGATCCTACATCTCAGATATGGGAGACGTAGAAGTAACGTGCCTCCTCTTGCCCACCATCCATGATGAAGCTAAGGTGACGCTCAATGAGCTTTGCATGCATATTTAGCCAAACAAGCCATAGTAATGAACTAAAGTCCTTAGGACTTTATATCGAGGCTATTTTGAACTATGCCTCCCAATGCTAATGCTACTTCCTTGCATGTCTCTCCTAGGCACGATGAATCTCATCATGCTCTCTCTGAGCATCTTGGGCAATAGCCTGGGAGCAAACTTGTTGTTTTTCCTAGGTATGCCTCATGCCCTCTTGCCCTTGTAGTCTAGTGTACTTTCTTCAATCGATTGGTTGTGTATTCTATCTTTGTGAAGAGAAAATGCAAAGCATAAAAAATAAAAATAATTAAAAACCATTTTAAATACCAATAATAATCGAAGCTACTAGCTTAGCCATTGCCATATGTTCAATGCTCAAAATAAATAATTGTAAATGAAGAAATGCATATATGTTTGACCTATTTTTTGAACATTAACTAACCTTTTTACAAGCACTAACCAATTGACATATATGTCTAACTTTTATATTTCTTCAATGTACTTAGTAGCACTTGCTCCTAAATGAATTAATCATCTTGGAACAACTTCAACCAGAAAAACCTAAGCCCACACTCTATGAAAAGATAATTATTTCCTTCACTTATCAATTTTACAGTAAATTGCAAATTGCAACCATAAGAAAGTTGCCTAAATCTTTAGATCAACCATCAAGAATCCATGGAATTCGACCAAATTGCGCATGATTGCCTTAGTTATTCATATGGTTGGGCATAGGGGTACCTTGCCCCTCATCATTGGCACTGTTGTTGGGGATTCTTAGCTAGTATCATGTGCTATCAATCTAGGATTAGTGAAAATCACTCAACATCATTCAAAAAAACCTAGTAAAGTTAAATCATAACGATTAATCAAAACTATACTACAAGCACACTACGAAACTATTTCTAACAAAAATTTCTTCTTCTTTTCACAGGAAAGATGATTCTAAGTTAGTAGTACCATAAGAATGTAAAGTGATGTACACTCATCTCGATGAGTTTGTACCCAATTTGACTTATGTCCTCCATCAGGATCAACAAATGTGGTGTTCGAGACATGGAGGGGAATGTTGTATTACCACTTGACCAATTTGTTCCCAAGATGTTGCTCCAAACTCTTACAAGAATGAGCATTAAGGAGCTTCATGAAGAGTATGTTGTGGAAGATCATGACTTTCAAGACTACTATCCCACTAAGACACAACACAAATGAGATTGGAAATAGGCAAAACACCATAAAGCCATGAAGGAAAAATGGTTCATTAACCCCTTGTTTTTGCTAAATCAAAAGGGTGATGAGGAACCTCTTTCTAAGGATTCTTAACATGCAAACTCTCAAGCTCTTGACTCTAGTTAAGAAAAGCCAAACTCAAATCCTAAATCAATAATCACCAATCTAGGTTCTGGTAACATTAAGTCCAATGGTCGTGCGAGCTCTAAGAAAGGTATTTGAAGTAGGAACTTAGAAAAGCACAATGATGATAACTTTAAGGATTGTGGTCATGAAAAATGGAGAGGTAGTAATAGATACCACAGTGGTTGCAGTCCTCCTCCCTCATGATCCTTTTCATTTGAATTAGCTTCCTCCTCTAAATCCAAAAAGAATCGCAGGTGGTGGGACAATAATGATAATCGCAGAGATGACCATGAGCGAAGGGATAGTAGAGGACATCACAGGTGTCATCAAGGTCATGATGATGAACCTTTGCTAACCACCCAAAATATGCTTAACATCATAAAGGCTATCAAAATGTCTACTATGCATGTGAAAGATAGTCAAATCAAGTAGCTAAACATGAACAATATCCATAGATTTAAGGGGGGATATAACTGAGATCCTCAAATGCATCTGCAAGCCTTTCATGATGCCTATGCCTTACAAAATATTGAAAATGATTGGCAAAAGCTCAAGCTATTTTCGAGAACCCTCATCAAAGAAGCAAAAAGTTAATACTGGTCTTTGGAACCTCAATTAATCCATTGATGAAGTACAATGCTAGAATTGTTTAATGAAAAATATCATACTTACTCTAGAGTGTCAAACCTATGAAGGCAAATCCAAGGATGGAATCAAAGAATACATGAACCCTTGGATGCTATCATGGACATATATTATTCATTATTATACTAATGCCATGGCCATGATTACTCTAAGAGGGAACAACATCGCATCATAGATGGGCTTTGCTTAGAAATACAAAGGACCCTTGGGGTCTACGCCTAAGGAAGACTATCAGAATTAAGAGCTCATTAGATACAAATTCTAATTAAGTAGGTAGCAAAATAAGAATGAGAGTTGAGCAAATATGAAAGTGCAAAAGAATATAATAGGAATCCTTCCATCAAAAAGAAGGAGGTACACTTTTGTGACAGTGAGAAGGAATCATCTCTTGCTGAGGTGGTGCAACAAAAGATCTTGCTGATCCAAAAATCTATGTTTGAAATTTTAGCTAGGATAGATAAAATGTGGGATTCATTGGATGAAAAATTCCAAACTACACTAAAAATTACAAAAGAATCATGAGATCAAAGTAGTGATTGTAATTGTAGGAGTTGGAAAGAGGTTAGATGTTCCTACCAACAAGGCAAAGGCAAAGCTACTACAGTAGAGGAAGTTATGGAGACTAAATCAAATGATGATGATAGGTGTGACATCTGCAACTATGAATAGCCTAAAGGATGTTACCCTGTTGTGCCACACTTATAGGAATTTGGGTTGTATGCTTTGAATCCAAGATTATCAAAAAGGCAAACACCCAAAGATTGTCTTATCCTCAAGATTATCCTAGGCAGTTACACTAGCAACAACCTTATTATTCAAGTGGAACTCTACCACAACCATATAAGTAGTGGCAAAAACCATAGTCATGGAGGATGCCACCACCATGGCAGTAGTACCCTTACAGGTAGCTAGATCCATATGGATACTATGTTCAGCAATCCATGTCTCCATGTGACTCTTCCAATCATATTTCTCCTTTCCAACATCACTACCACCATCTTAATATCATTGAACTCATTCTTTAACTCTTAGGAGGAATCCTATATTCCATCCATATCTTCCTCATGTGCTTGCACTTGTTCCTCCATCATCACCATAGCTACCACCTACTCCATCCTTGTAGGATGAGCTTCTAGCTCAACCACAATAGCGTAATGCTACAAGGGTCATTAATGCATAACTAGTTAATCAACTGAGTGGTTTAGAACCTACATATCATAAATGATCATTCTTCCAACCCAATAGCCCTCCTATGTCCTCACAAACTCATGCAGCTGGTCATCCTACTCCTTCCTCATCCTCTTCAAATCATCAAATTGAGAGCCCTTCAAACCAAATTACTCCCAAGATTTATACTATTAAGTTAACTCATGTTGTATTTAATTAGATCTGGGCTAGCAACCTTCCTAGAAAATTCACTAATCTTGGAAGTCCCCTTATCTATTTGCAAATTTTTGGTAATGAACCATGCAAAGCTCTTCTAGATTTAGGTTTTATTGTTAATTTGATTTCCCATGAGATGTATATTGCTTAGAACTTGTTGCCTCTCAAGAAGAGAAATATTAAATTAGAATTGGTAGACTAGTCCATCATTATTCCATTGGGACTAGTAGAAGATATTGTGACCACTATCTATGGGTGATCTTATCTTCTTGATTTCCTAGTAATAAAAGTTGAGAACTACAAGGGGGATTTTCCAATCATTATGGGATGGGCATGAATAAGCACTATTGAGGCAAGAATGGACATCAAAGATCTTTCCTTGAAAATTTTCAAGAAAAATGCATTTGGAAAGATCGAGAAGAAATGAGTTCCATGCATTGTAAACAATGATCCATAGTGCAACTACGTGCAGAAACTCTAGTATGTGAAAAGAGCATCCATTTCGACATGCAAGTAGTGTGTAAATGAGGTAGTTATTCAAAGATGCCTATATGCAATAGCCACAAAACAAGAGGGGATCTAGTGGTTGATAGTTGATTCTGAGAGCAACACAATTGACATGGAACCAATTGAGATGCTCACATGCCCTTATGTTGCAAGCATGGATGAACTAGAACAAGTTCATCACCAACTCTTTGATGATGAAAATGATGATACCTATTGGAATGAGTTAGAAATCCCTAAATATTTTAAACAAGAGCCCCTAGAGTTAAAAACCTCTAACTATCAGCCTATAATATGCATTTCGCAAAAAATGGAAAGCTAGTTATAATCAATGCTAAACTTGCTCTTGAACAAAAAGAGAGACTATTGAAAGTGGTTAATAGATGGCCAACCTTTGCTTGGTCATATCCTAAATTCATTGTGATGGATCAACGAATAAGCCAACACCATATCAATACTGATCTAGCAATAAAGCCAAGTAAGAAGCCATAGTAGTGGTTGAATCCCAATTAAAGCAAGTTGTCAAGAAGGACATAGAACAAATCCTCAATGCAGGGTTCATCTATTCTATTGTAGTTAGTGAGTGGATTAGCCCACTTATGATTGTGCCAAAGAAAGATGGCAAGTGGTGACTTTGTATTGATTTTAGACTATTGAACATGGTAACATTAAAAGATCATTTTTTGTTTCCATTTTTTGATCAAGTGTTGGATACCATTTTTGGACATTGTTATTATAGCTTTCTAGATGGTTATGGTGGCTATAACCAAATTCAGATTATACCAAAGGATTAGGCCAAAACTACATTCACGAGTCCTTGGGAGAATATTGCATATCAAAAGATGGGAAAAGGCATCTTTCAACAACAAATTGGTAGTGGAGTGGAAGTATTCATAGATGACTTTTTCAATTATGGTGCTACATTTGAGCAAGCCTTAGACCATCTTAAGCAAGTATTAAAAAGCTATGTGGAGACAAACTTGTAGCTCAATTGTCAAAAGAGCCATATAATGTTCTAGGAGGGCATAGTCTTGGGACATAGAATCTCACAAGTAGGGATCAAGGTAGACCTAAAAAGATAACAGTCATCCAAGAAATAACTTGTCAACTAGAAATAATTAAAGATGTCTAGTCATTCCTTAGATACACTAGTTACTACCAACGAATCATAGAGAATTTTTCTAAGATCACAAAATTATTGGTCGAGCTAACAAAGAAAGATGCTCCATTTTTTTGGACCAATGAATGTGAAAATACATTCCAATAGCTGAAGGAAAGACTCATAGAAACTCCAATTCTACAAGCACTAGACTAGTTCAAATCATTTCATATCATGACAGATGCATCAAATTATGCCTTGGGAGTTATGTTGATGTAGTTAGATAGTTAGAAACATCCATATTACATCCACTACATAAGCCAAAGCATTGTGGATGCATAGCTCAATTACACCACAACAAAGAAAGAACTAATGGTAGTGGTATATACTTTGAAAACGTTTAGGCCCTATGTGCTTAGGTATAGAGTGTTTATGCACACTAACCACAATGTCATTTGCTTATTGATGAACAAGCCAATGGTGAGTCCCTATATCATATGGTGGTTGGTGATCTTGTAGGACTTCGATCTTGCAGTGGTAGATCAAAAGCAAACTAAGAATGTGGTCACTAACCATCTCTCTTGATTAAGATGGGATAACAAAGAGGAGGAGAGCCCACTCTTTCATCAATTTCTTGATGAACTCCTCTTTTCCAGAGCAGTTAATTTCCAAATACCTATAGAAACAAAATGGTATGATGGCATTCTCACTTATCTTCTCACTTAGGAGATGCCACAAGATCTAGGCCATAGGAAGAAACAACAGTTTCTTCATCAAGCCAAGCGCTTCATGGAAATCAATAGACACCTTTATAGGGTATGCGCCAATGGCCTAGTTCATTGGTATATCCCTGATACTGATCAACTACATGTTCTCCAAGATGCTTATGAGGGCCCTTACATAGGCCACCATGTAGGAAGACACATGGTCATTAAAATCCTAATGACAAGATGCTATTGGCCAAAAATATTTAGGGATATCCACCAATTTGTCTGATATTGTAAACACTGTCAATAAGATGGTGGGATAACTACATGAATGGAGAGATCTCAACAATGGATCCAACTACTGGAATCCATCAACGTATGGGGCATAGACTTCATGGGTCCCATCACATCCATGTCCAATGAAAAGGCATACATTATCATCGTAGTTGACTATTATACTAAATGGGTAGAAGTAGCATTCATCATCAACTATACATCATCCACTACTACTCGGGTTTTTCAACAACACATTTTAAATAGGTTTGGGATGCCATGTGCACTAATTTCTAACAATGGAACCCATTTCATAGGCACCACTTTTCATAAGCTCATGCAATGCTTGGGGGTTGAACATAAATAAACAACACCCTACCACCCCCAAGCCAATGGTGAAGTGTAGGTTACTAACAAGGAGATCACAAAGATCCTAATAAGAACTATTATCAAATATAGGAGATATTGGAGCACAAAACTCAATGATGACCTTTGGGCCTACTAATTAACATGGAAACTACCTATAGGCTACTCTTCCTATGAGTTGATGTATGGGAAACTAACAATACTTCCTATTCAATTTGAGCTTTGTACACTTTCAATAGCCTATGACTTGAATCTTGACCTAAGTCTAACATAAAAAGAATGATTCATCAACCTTAATGTGCTAGATGAAAACCGATTAGTGATCCTATCCTTGAATGAAGTGCATGAGGCATTCAACAAGGAACAACATGACCTAAGAATAAGGAAAGTCAAATTTCAACTTAGAGATAATTTCCTCTACTAGAATCCCACACATGTTTCACAACAAACAAAATTTCAAACATTGTGGGACAGGCCTTATATAATTGACGAAACGTTTCCTTCTAGGCCCATGTTGATTTACAAACCTAAAAGCCCAAACAAAATGGTTGATTTTAGTTTGGACTAAGGATGGATTTTATTAGGTCATTTAACCACAAAATCCATGAGGGACTTTGTGTGACCTTAATTGGAAAATCCATTCTACTTTCTCTCTCATGCATCTATGTTTTCCATGACTCACCTCACTTTTGGTGTCCATGTCCTTGTTCATTGTCTTTGTTTGACATGCCTAAATTCTTAGGTAGAATCTTTCATGTTTCAGTCCTTAACTTTTATAACCATTAATCACCTATCGGAACCACATACTCCTTAGGTTGAGGTTATGAAAGGGCAAAAAGGGCATGTGCTTGCTATGGGGAGGATCCACTTGCATATCGTTTGGTTGGATTAGTTAAGTACCTCATCCTTAGACATTCCCACAATTCAAACCTTTGTGCACCCCGTTCAACGCATCCAACTATGCCCTTCTTAGGGTAATTTCTTCAACGAACACATTCTCCATTCAATTTTTCAATGTTTTAGCTTTCAAAAATCCTCTTCGATAATTTCATCATGTTCTTGGCTCTTTTGGAACTCCATGGACCACACTTTCATTAGAAAACTCCATGTATTTTATGAGAAATGCAAGTTGAAAATTTTTCTTATACCCCTCGTAAATAAGTACCCGTTGATGGAGCCCCTATGTATATGAGACCCCATATATGGGACCTTGTTAACATAGCACAAAAATATTCTATATATACATACTCACACTTTGAATGTTTTACATTTCCTTTCAAATGGAAGAGGAGTTTTTGTAATTTGAATTTTTTACATTTCCTTTCAAACGCAAGAGGAGTTTTTGTAATTTTCAGAGCCAAAACCTTCCAAAAGTCATATCTTCCAAACCATTTATCCAAATCACTTTGTTCTTTCACCCTATAGCTACCAGAGGCAAGCTCTTAGTCATGGGGCCACAAATCTAAATTTTTTGATAGAAACTTTTTCCAAATATTCTAGCTCCCACAAAGGTTTAATAAAGAAAACCAACATGAAAACATCAAATTACAAAAGTTAAACTCTCTCAACTGGCTTCGATAGTGCTTTGAACTTAAAAATTAATAACATAATAATAAAATAACCAATCTACCATGGTCCAACCTTAGCCTAAGTATAACTAACTGACTAGATGAGGTATCAAAACATTATAAGTTACACATTATATATACTAATCCTTAGATGTGTTGTGACCACAAATGGTGCCAAAGGGGAAGCACACACAAGAAGGAGGACCACCATAGCCATGGGATAAATGACTATTGGCGAGGTACCCCTACACTCCACCATACGAAACGAGCGTACACGCGCGATCCGGTCGAACTCCGCAGACTAAATGCCTTAACGCCACAAGAAACACTTGGGGTTAATCGTTCGTTGTCTTCCCAGGCTTGCTTGTAAGTGTCACGGTGTATGGTTAAGCAAGTCTGAGGTATGTGATTTTTTTGGTATTTTCGGCTTATCTTCTATGCTACCAGGAGAAAGGGTTGAGAAAACTAAACTAACTCTAACTAAGATCTAAGTCTAAATTAACTAGCGTCAGCATCCGTTCCCACTTGCCGGACACACCCTGAACTATGCAACTGCAGCTTACCAAACGCTAATCGTTACTGGGATCGCCACACGTAACGCAAGTGCTCGAAGTGGTCGTACTGAGGCACCTATTTAGCCTACGTGTGATAAGCAGCCGATTCCTTAGCCAGCCGTACACACCCGTGGGTGCTCGTAACTAAGTCGTACTTATCACACGATCTAGCCTAGCAATGAGCAGCCGATTCCTCAACTAGCCGTACACATTAGACCCGGGAGTTACCAAGCGCAGAATCCTGGAATACGCTACTGGGTTACCAAGCATCCAATGCTCGTAATTGAGTCGTACTCATGCATTGCGTCAAGCAGCCGATTCCTTGACTAGCCGTACACGTCCGTAGACGCTCGTAATCAAGTCGTACTTGAACGCACTAGGAAAGCAGGAAATAAAGCAATAAATGAAACCACGTGCTGCAAGGTTTATCCAAACAAGTTCGTCTTTATTGCCGTACACAACTTGGGTTCAGGTTACAAGCTGCTCGAATAAAGAGCCGTTCACTCTAGGACTCCTACTGCGGGCACATGGGGAAAAATTCTAACTCTGGAGTGATCAATCTGCCAGAGCTTCGCTACACTAGCCAGGATTGGGAAATGAAGGGAGTGCCGCCTCTTATTTATAGATATGGCGGCGGGACGCGATATCGCGTACGCGATATCGCAGGAGAAGACGCGATATCGCGTCGGCCGCGATATCGCGTACGCGATATCGCGGCCTAGTGAAAACCGCGTCTCATCATACCCCCATGACTGAATGAAAACTCGTCCTCGAGTTCCTTACAATGATATCAGGTAGGTATGGGATTATTAGGGAAAATGGAACTAATGGGATGACATGTGAACGGTCTTTATTACAAGACTTGACAAAAACTGGTGTTCATGACAACATGGGTGAACACCTTATTACAATGACATCAGGCCACAGTTGGCAGCTGAGAGAAAAGAGGAGAGAGAATAGAAGAGAAGAAAGAAGAAGAGTCTTGTTGCTGCCAACGCCTAGATTGCGCCTTTCGTTGTCCATCTGTAAGCGCATTATCAATTCCACTCCTTGCATGCTGCTTCAGCGCTGCTCCATTCCAAGTGTCTGCTCCAGATCCATTCCGTTGTTGTATGATTGCCATCTGCACACACAACACCATCATATATTAGCAAGGGTAATTGAATCATTAAGTAAAGCATACCTTGCTTCGGTTTAGGTTCACTGGCTAAGGTGTGGTATGGCTGATATGGATCTGGGAAAATATAGATGATGACTACCGAAGGTATAGGGGTTAGGAAGAAAAACGAAAAAATCCGGGGCTTAGGATAAAAATCGAAAAATCAGGCCCCGTACCCCCATGACTAATCGCGAACCTCCGGTAGCGTTAGAATGGAGAGAGAAAAGGAATAGGAATGATAGGTAAAAAGGGACAACTATGGCATCGATAAAAAGGATGTCATGATGGAAATGAACAAAAATGTTAATTAATTGCAAAACGTTAAGGAAAAGAAGTTAACTAATGTTCCAAATAGGAATGTCAGTGGGTCCTCCCCAAAGCAGGCTCATGCCCTTAATGCCCTGACAATCCCACATTCAAAGAGTCCGTGGGCTCTGGGAATGTCCTTTGGAAACAAGAGTTAAAGTCTTAACCGGAAGAATTTACCAAAAAGAAAACAAAGCATCAACTAAAGTATATACAATGATACAACCGGCAATGAGGTGAACAATGGAGAGAAGGATGGGAAGAAGAGAAGTGGAATGGAATCCCAAGAACAAGGTGGTGTACAGCCCCTTGTGTGTTACATGATTAATGTGACTTGGCGAATCTCATTCCAACTCTGGGCTCAAACCAACCACTTCCAGTGACTTCGCATCAATGCAGTTGGTTAAATCATCCACTTGGGTAACAAGGATGCAACTTCGAGAAGCCACCACCATTCCGACGAAACAACAGAGAGAATGGGAAGCGAGAAGGGCCTTAGTTAGAGGGAACACTTTGGTTCCATAACCAGTGCTTGCAGCCCAAATTTATTCCGTCTAAGGGGTGTGCTTTGAATCCTCACTTTTAGCTTTTTAGCTTTTTCTTCTTCTCTTTTTTCTGTTTTTCCATTTTTTTTCTTCTTTTTTTTGTTTTGTGTTTTTATGCGTGGGGACCACACCATGCAAAGACTTCTTTATTTTTATTGTCTCAGCTTCCGATTATTGGGTTACATCGGAACGGTAAGAAAACCCAAGAAGAAAACATCCAAGCACCCAAGTGAATGACCAACACAAGAGCACCAAGTTCCCTTGAAGTCACACCCGTTTCAAATCCTTGAGTCCTTCCTTAGTTTGAGAAATGCCCAGTCACTGGTTCGTTAAAGTTCTTATTGGAAGGGAACTGTACATTTCCAAGCCAAGGGAAACCATAGACTTGATGGATGGATGGATGAAGTGATCTCATTGCCTGCCATATCAAAAGAACATACCTTAGTATCAACAATGTAACTTAAAGGTAAAAACCAAACATTAGCAATTAATGAAAAACAGTTCATCCCATCGGCCCGAACACTTATTGGGTGACGAATTTACATGATGGATGACACACACACACACACACAAAAAGATAGAAAAATATAACGATGTTGTAAAACAAAAATAAGAAAAGTCAACGAAATTTGTAAAACAAAAATTAGAAAGTTAAAGAAGTTGTAAAACAAAAAATGTGAAAAACAAAAATGTTGTCAAACAAAAACGTGTAAAACAAAAATGGAAAAAGAACTGAGGGCCCCATATGATTAGCATAGGTGGCCATCTCCCCCATGACTGAGTTGTGAGGGAGAGATCCGAAAAAGTGAGCGAGGTTGACCATTATCAGAATCGTGGCCTGTACTGGCTGTCACAGATACACGGAAAGGTTTTGTCTGTTGTACATTAACCAATAGTCGTTTATCTGGGCTATCAGGCTTGTATATCATCATGGCTCCCGAGGGAAAGGTAGTATGAATAATGTAAGGTCCTTCCCACAGGGTTTGAAACTTCGTACGTTGAGGTACATGTGTGGGGTTCCAGTAAAGAACCTTATCTCCTGGTTTATATCTAAACCTTCGGATCCTCAAGTCATGCCGTTGTTTATTGTGTGCCTTGTGTAACTCATTTAACGACAGTGCAACTAATCGATTTTCATCTAACACGTTTAAGGTGGCTAGTCGTTGCTTTTGTGCTAGGTCGAGATCCAAGTGAAGTTCACAAGCCATGGAGAGTGTACGGAGTTCACTCTGGATAGGTAGTTTTGGAAGTTTTCCGTACACGAGCTCGTAGGGAGAATATCCTGTAGGGAGCTTCCAAGTGGAGCGATACGCCCAAAGAGCGTCATTTAGTTTCGTGCTCCAGTCTCGCCTAAATTTGCTAACTGTCCGCGTTAATATTCTGGTAATCTCCCTATTGGTAACTTCAGCTTGACCATTAGCTTGGGGGTGATAAGGTGTGGTCAGTTTATGCTCAACCCCTAAACGTTGCATCAACTTTCGAAAGGTTGCACCTGTAAAGTGTGTCCCATTATCAGAAATAAGTGCACGAGGCACACCAAACCTGTTAATGATTTGTTGTTGTACAAATCGGGCAGCTGTAGATGATGTACAATCGGTTACAGCAGCTGCTTCGGCCCATTTAGTTAGGTAATCAACAGCAACGATTATATAGGCCTTCCCGTTGGACATTGGTGTAATTGGTCCCATGAAATCAATTCCCCAAATATCGAACGGTTCTAAAGGTTGAATCCACTGCTGTGGACCCTCCATCCTAGTAGTCATCCCCCCATCACGTTGGCATCGCTCACAGGACTGTGCAAACTGATGGGCATCCCGAAATAGCGTTGGCCAGTAATATCCCGCGAGCAGGATTTTAGTGGCTGTGCGTCTCCCAGCATAATGACCTCCACAAGGGCCGTCATGAGCATCCTGGAGAACTCTTAATTGATCTTGATCGGGGACACACCATCGAACTAGGCCATCAGAGCAGACTTTATAAAGTTGCCCCCTAATTTCCATGAAATGTTTGATGTTGTGGAGGAACTGCTGCTTCTTTCTAAAGTCTAAGTTCTGTGGCATTTGTTGTGAGGTTAGATAAGTGAGAATGCTACTGTACCAGTTTACGTTCGTGGGTTGGTTATTTATTACACCAGCAAAGAGGGCCTCGTCAGGAAAATGATCAGATACCGTGTATTCGTCCTCTTTGTTGTCCCATCGCAACCGGGATAGGTGATCAGCGACGACATTCTCAGTGCCTTTGCGGTCTACAATAGTTAAATCGAACTCTTGAAGAATTACCAGCCAACGTATGATACGTGGGCTAACTGTTGGCTTATTCATCAGGAACCTAATGGCACTATGATCTGTGTGGATATATACCTTGTAGCCCAATACATAGTGCCTAAACTTGTCCAGTGCAAACACAACAGCCATTAACTCTTTTTCCGTAGTTGTGTAGTTAAGTTGTGCACCGGTAATACTTTTGCTGGCACAATGAATGTAGTATGGTCGTTTTTGCTCATCTAATTGTGTCAGTACAGCTCCTAAAGCATAATTGGATGCGTCAGTCATTATGTGGAATGGTCTGGACCAATCGGGTGCTTGTAGGATGGGGGTTTCTACAAGCCTCTGTTTAAGAGCTTGGAATGCTTGCTCACATTCCCTGGTCCACTCAAATGGCGCATCTTTCTTCGTTAACTCTACCAACGGCTTGGCAACCTTCGAGAAGTTCGCGATAAACCTCCTGTAGTAGCCAGTATGTCCAAGGAATGATCTTACGTCTTTAACGGTTTCAGGTTGTCGAGTGATTCCCTGGATGACTTTAATCTTTTCGGGGTCCACCTCGATTCCTGACTGTGAAATTTTGTGCCCCAACACTATGCCCTCTTGAACCATCAAATGGCTCTTTTGCCAGTTGAGTTTGAGGTTGGTTTCGACACATCGTTTCAAGACCTGCTCTAACCGATCGAGGGCTTGGTCAAAGCTCGTTCCATAGGTGGAGAAGTCGTCCATGAAGACTTCTACTCCATTACCTATTTGTTGCTGAAAGATACTTAGAACTAAGCGTTGGAATGTGGCAGGTGCATTACATAAGCCAAAAGGCATTTGCTTATATGCGAACGTTCCCCAAGGACTGGTGAACGTTGTTTTGGCTTGGTCTTCTGGTGCAATGCGTATTTGGTTGTACCCGCTATATCCGTCCAGAAAACTATAGTAGCGATGCCCTGCGATAGTATCTAAGACTTGATCCACAAATGGTAGTGGAAAGTGGTCTTTGAACGTTGCCATATTTAACAGTCTAAAATCTATACAGACCCTCCATTTACCTCCCTTTTTTGGTACAATGACAAGAGGGCTAATCCATTCACTGTCAGCGATGGGGTAAATGAACCCGGCTTTGAGAAGCTGTTCAAGTTCTTCCTTAACAATTTGCTTTAGTTTCGGGTTCAGTCGCCTCTGGGGTTGTTTGCGAGGTTTCATAGAAGAATCAGTATAAATCCTATGTTGGCATATCCGAGGGTCTATTCCAGTTATTTCAGGATACGACCAAGCGAAGGCGGTAGACCACTTGTTTATCACCTTTAGTAAGTTTTCTTTTTGTGTGGGTATGAGCTTTGTGTTAATGATCACTGGTTTCCCATTGTTGAGGGTCACGTATTCTAGACCAGTGGGTAATGGTTTTAATTCTAAGGGTTTCTGTTTAAATTCTTCAGGAATTTCCAACTTC
>MNCI01020774.1:632422-645448 GCA_015680685.1 Gnetum montanum | reverse complement strand
CGCGATATCGCGTACGCGATATCGCGGCCTAGTGTAAGTCGCATCTCATCAACTATGACTAAGAAGGGGCCAAGAATAGGCCCAAGAAGAACAAGCAGCAATCCATGCTATGGGAGGAGTTTGAAGTGGAATCTGTTTTTCTGATTCGAGAACAAGTAGGAGTGACAAAGAAATCCCATTGGGATGAGGCACCATCCCCACAAGCAAGCCTTAAGATGACATTAATAGAAGCCTACCTTAAGCAGATCAAATCAAAGGAGGTTCAAAAAATGATGCTCCAAGAGTTGAATTTTGGCTCTTCTTGGAGCAAGCAACTCAAGAGGTATAAGATCAATTGAAGACCTCTCCCATGTAGCCCATCATCACTTCCAATGGAGAACGGTACATGGGAGAGACATTCTTATTTTGGAATAATAGGCAAGTCAATTCAATAGTCAAGAGCAAGAAATTTTAGTGTCCTACTCTATGCAGGCCATTTCAAAGGCACTTGGATTGTCGGAAACCAAGGTGAATCTTGTTGAAATTCTGATATAGGTAAACTCCAGCATCAAGAAAGAATGGTTGTAGTCGTGTTATGGTGTCAACCATAAGAAGTATGGAATGCTCATACTGATGGAGAGAATCTACTATAATATTGGGACCTTTTACCTCAATCCAATAGTGAGGCTAGGTAAGATCACTTCCTTCTTCACTTGTGCATGTGCCACTCTAAGTGGTAGATTCCTTGTCAACCTTCCACAACTAATCTATCTTAAGATAGAGAATCTCTTCAAAGAGAATGAACATGGAAGGAAAACACTTCCCTTTCCATGCCTAATTGAAAAACTATGTTATAGGGGAGGGATAACCCGTTATACAAACGATGATGTTTGATGTGCTCCATCCACTAACTAGACAGAGATGATGAAGGACAAAGTCCTTGGAAAATTCATCTAAGAAGAGGAGTTGCAACCACCACCCCCAACACCCACTCAGTAAATAGTGCTAGATATCATTGTAACTTCTCAATTGTTGCATGAATTCTGAGAATGGATCTTTAGTGAGAAAGAGTGACAAATAGGAACAAGTGGTGAAAATCCATCTGTGTGCTGGCTAGCGATGAGTTACCTAAATGAAGTGGGTTGAATGGTTAGCTAGATGGAGGGGCATGGATCAATATTTTTAGTTCAAAGAATGCAGTTGGCTCCAAGATCAAATCCTAGCACTTGAGAGGTAATAGTCTCCCTCTCATAATAGCAGTAATTTCTAGAAATCTTTGGGAATGCTACTACTTTTTTAGTGCACTTAGAGGAGGGCAAGGGGGCAATAGTTTTGATGATGTAGCACTAGGGGTAGGAGACAGTAGTGGAGTTGGTTGTTGATAGAATTTTTGAAACTCTAAATGCACTTGCGGTATCTCTACCAGACATATTTGCAGTTAAAGATGTGTAGAAGTCTACAAGGATAGTAAGTAGCAAGTTAAGCATAACATAACATGAACAATTGCTAGACCGACTGGTGGGAACTAGGGAACTAATTTTGGATTTCTTCGACCTTTCGAACAACATAACTGTAATTCCAGTAGGGAGCTGTTGGAAGCAAGGGGCAAGAACATCATTTTGGAGAGGCAACTCAAAATAGCCAAGGAGCTAAATGAATGCTTGGCTATGGAGGTTGTGGAACTAAGAGCCCATATGATTGACCCTACATTTTTCAACCTAGCACTGACAAAGAATGAAGCTCTTGTACAACTTCACACTAGATTGAAAGGGGTTGATGGTGGGATGGAGATGGCAATCTTTCATTAATCCTTAGTAGAGTCCACTCAACATAAAATTTAGAAGACCTTAGATTAGACTCACCAGGAGAATGTACAATTGACTACAGAGAATCATCACATGCAAAATGTTGATGTGCAAAAACAATAGATCACAGATTTCATCCATTAACAACAGGAGTAGTTGGCTAGAGTGAACACTAAGCTAAGGAGATTAGTAGCAAAAAATAGAAACCTATCCATGGAGGAGGTCTGTGCTCTTCACCAAAAGACTACAATCGAAGTAACCACCTAGAAATTAGAGGCTCTCAAATTTGAGAGAGTCAAAAATCACTATAGAGATCTAGTCAGTCTACAAAAAGAAGTTAATGAAAAGCAAATTGAGTTGATGAAGGCAAAAGTAAATGAGACCCTCCAGTAACTCCAGTAAGGAAGAGAGATATGACAACCTATCATTGATGGGGTAGATGCCTACAAAAAATCAGAGATTTGCATGAAGGAGTTGTAGATTGAGAAAATGATAAAATACATGGAGCTCGCTAGTCTCCGATATGCAAATCTAGCTATGCTAACTATTGGACGACTACAATGTAAATTGGAGAAACAAGTGGCCAGCTCGTACTTGTTGTACAAGGTAGAGTTCAAGCATCACAAGTACACCAAGCAAAGGCTTGCAATGGCAAACACGAAACTCAAGGTTCTCAAGGAAAAGTTCACTGATCAAAGATTAACATGGCCAAAAGGATGAACGACTACTAGGAGCTACAGAATGCACTCAGAGCATTTGATGTCAAACATAAGCAATTTGCTGCCTGGTTTGTTAATGTCAAGGAGGTGTTCCCAACAATGTTCTATCCGTGGGATATCCCCTTTCCAATCCATGTTGGTTATGTTGTGTGGATTGTGAATGATTTCCAGAGCAAGGAGGAGAGACATAATAATTTTCTAAGTGCCCACATTAGGATTCAAGGAGTGTACAAATCTTTATTCGAGCACTATTGTACCTAAGCACCGTAGTGTGTGCAGCAATAAAGACAAGCTTTTTAATAAACCTTGCAACACTTGGACTAGCATAATGATTTATTTATAAATCTATTGTTTTCATCAATTAATTGATTAATTAAGCTAGAATGATTAAGACTTTAAGTACGACTTTGAACATTTGTATAACACTTGGTAATCTCAGTAGCGCTTAACGCTTGGTTGCCCAATAGTATTGTACATGTTCAGGATGTGTCTGAAAAGTGGGATTAGATGCTTTTGTTAGGATAGTTAGTTATTAATTAGCAATTAAATTAGTTGAACTAATTAATCAATTTATTCTCAATCTATTACCAACCTTAGGTAAACAAAATATAAAATAAAAAAAATCATGTGCCTCAATTACACTTATACCATACAATTGGGCCTCACAAATGTAGTTGGGAAGACAATGATCATTCCATGATTAGATTCACCTTTTAGATTGAATCTTGTGTACGAGAACACTAGGAATCCATGGAATTTGATTAAATCGTGCATGAACACCTTAGTGATTCGTATAGTTGGATGTAGGGGTACCTTGTCGCTCATCAATAATGATAACATTTATATTACATTTAGACATGGATGGGATATTACAATTGCAAATTTTGGTGAATTGTTTTACATGTTATCAAAAATAGTTGGTAATTTTCTTAATGATATTTTCAAAACTCATAACATGTATATTTTTTTGTTCTATAAATCCAGAGAGTCTACATATGTATTAAAATTTTAGTTTCAATTTTACTTTCATATTTAAAACGCACAATGTATGGCTTCTTAAACTTCTTAGTGATTAAAATTAAAATTGTTTCTCTAAGACATTAAAACTATATATATAATGATCTAAGGGCAAGTGGTTCAACCACATTGTCTTTAAAAGAAAGTATAAAAGTGATCACATATCTTGATTATTTTTTAAAAAACAACATATAATTATCATAAACAAAGAGATCTATAATAATACCATCCTTTTTAAATTTTGATAACAAGGCCATTTAGAGATTCCAAAGCAAACTAAATAGTTACCTCAATATAATAAGGCTTTGAAAAGTTTTTGAGTCAATCATTCATGCATCACAAGAATGACATCTTTAGAGGGTTATAAAATTGAATTTGGAGGATTATAAAACTAAATTTTTACACAAGGTTGGTGATTGGAATCAAACCTATGACCTAGTCACCTAGGTTAAGTAATATAATTTGGCATTATTGGCCATTTTCTATTAGTAGTGGGCCTCTAAACTAGAAAAAAGAAAACCTTGCTTTTTAAAACATTTACTTCAAGTGAACACATCTTTGGCAAGTTATAGAAGCAAAATTTAATGCATCACTTTGGAATAATATGACTTATAGACGACCGGATCCAATTAACCCATTTATATATAATTTTTCCAATCTTATGAAACAAAATATTTACTAAACGTTATAGACATTATTTCATGTTTTGTGTGATGAATGTCCTTCAAAAAGTAGCGACGGTTTCATTTTTTACCGGACAAAAGTATTTCATTTTTCCAGTAACATCTTCAAAAAATGGCATGACCGAGTGTTTTATTTTTTGCGTGACGCAAATGTTTTATTTTTTGCGTAACGACTTCACAGAAGGCGAGAATAAGCCGTAAGCCAAACATAGATCACAGCGACGCATTCAAACGGGCAATAGGTCGTTGCCAACGAGGCCAAGCACAGGAAGTCGTCAAGGAAGAAAGAGAGAGCCAGCTGGTCTGGGACGCAAATGTCTTCGTGGCTTTTCGTGGTTGGTGGTCATAAATGCTCGCCGTACTTTTGATTGTTTTTTATGGCCGCCGTGCGGTACACTGCTCTAGTGCTCTCGACTTGTCACTTTTCATACAGTCACGGTCAAGGTGCATGCACCTGTAACTTTCTCGTTACCTCAATCAACGGGACGATTCCGGTCTCTATATTTTATTTATTAAATTCAGTTATATTTATTTCAACGAGTCCATTTCAATTATGTAAAAATCCTTTGCCAGGGCATTTTGTAGTAATTTTTTATGGACGTCAGGCGAGTTTTGACAAGATATTTTGTTTATTTTTCTTCAACATTGATTCCCTGGCTATCTCAACGTTATCTTGAATTTATGATATATGGTGTATTTGATAGGATTTTCAGTATACTTCTGCAACTGGATTGAGTTGTCTCTGTGATTCAGTGGCTTCTTAGTTCTACACTAGAGATGCTAGGATTTCAATCCCTGATTGTAACTGCAGTTGCAGTGGAGCATGCAAAGATCGTTTTGAAAGCAGCGGCAGAGAATATTGAAAAATTGGTTGAACAAGCGTCACTTGTTCTTGTTCTGCGCTCGCCAAGCCGCGTTTGGGAGGTGCGAAACCGTTTGCATGAGCTGCAACTCTATCTCAAAGATGCTGATCAAAGAGTGGCTAACGCGCAAGGACAAGCCAATCCCACGTTCAAAAGTTGGATTGAAGAGGTTTATGATGCCGCCATGGACACGCAAGATTTGGTGGACATGTATGCTCATCTACCAACTCAAGGTACTGCATCCTGCCTTCCTAGTTTTTGTACAGGGTCTCCAAACCCACCACAGCTTGCTGTTTTATTTTCTAGTTCAGAATTCGGTTATAAGCTTAGAAATATAGAGTCCAGACTGACTGAAATAGAAGAGAAGACCAGAGCCCTTGGCCTGTCAAAGCAAGGTGCTTCTTCGTCTACTAGTCCCTCTGTTCATTCAGAAAGTTTATGGAAATCGTCCAAATCCATTTTCGAAGGAGATACTTGTGATGATGTGAATGCTTGTGTAGTACAGGAGATCATGTCTTTAGTGCGTGAAAACAGAGTGGTTGCCGTAGTGGGAATGGCTGGATCCGGTAAGACTCAACTTCTTCAACATGTATTCAACCGCATCAAATTCAGCCGCCTGAGATTTCAGGGTACCACACCAATTTGGCTTCGTCTATCTCAACAAAGCACAGTCAGTGAATTGCAGTCAGATATCTACGACCAAATAAGCAGAATAACGTATTTCAGAAGAGGCATTAAAATTCCAAATCCACGTACAGAGGAGGAATTTTTTATATTCATAAAGGAAACACTATGCAAATTTAGATCCTTGATGGTAGTAGTGGATGAAGCGTGGGATGTAGCGCAGAAGGATGGAGGCCACCGGGCAACCGTGGCAGAGAAACTGAGAGCAGCTGGGTTGCCGCTTGATAAGCCCTGGTCGAAAGTTTTAATTTCCACAAGAAACTATGACGTGGGTTCAGATATAGATCCCCAAGTCTATATATATCACATGCCCTTTTTATCAGAAAGCCAAAGCCAGCAGCTGCTTCTTCGACATCTGTTTCCTCATTCAATTTCGTGGTTTACTTCTGCTATTTTCAACGATAGCCACAGCCATGAAAGGCTGATGAAGAATTTTGTGAAATTAAGCCGGGGTTTGCCGCTCACAATCCTAATTCTTGCAGGCATATTGAAGCATCAACATCCGAATGAATGGCCATCCACTCTGCAGCAACTGGGATGTCCAGAAGATGCAGAGCATGCCCTTTACAGGGCGTTGACGCTAAGCTTCAACGCTATGGAACACAACGTGAAGCCCTGCTTCGGGTACCTGGGCGCTCTCGCACAATATGAAACCATTGACAGTGACAAGTTGATTGGCATGTGGAAGGCTGAAGGTCTAGTGGCAGTTCACTCTGATGGTGTTTTAATGTTGATGCACTTGGCCAATCGATCCTTAGTGCAGCTGCTGCATCAAGACAGGGGAACCACAAGCAGCAGCTATACAGTAAAAGTTCATGATACTGTGCATACCTTGGCTGTTAGTGTCTTCATGGAAAGCGGAGGCGCCGGACAAATTTTAGAGCAGCAATTCCGTGGGAAAAGAATTTCAAGAATTAGTCTCTCCAAAGCCAGAGTTTCAGACATACCTTCAACAGTCAAGTGCCCTGCCTCTACGCGTGCCTTGCGTCTGAACGAAAACCCTGAGCTGCACCACATTCCTTCACAGTTTTGGGAAAATGCCAGTGGTCTACGAACACTGGACTTGAGCTACAGTAATCGACTGACATATGGTGACGCGTTGGGCCGGCTAAAGTTTCTGAAGTTTCTTGATTTAACATTCGGGGTGAGCATATTAAAATTTCATAAGTTTTTTGATTCAAGGTTAATAGTGCCAGAGTGTGTGAGAAACTTGAAGTTACTGGAGCACCTTTATACCTCCTGGATCAGGGTGCCAGCATGGATCCATGAATTCCAACGCCTCACCCACTTCTCTGCCCATAAATCATGCCATTGGACACACGTTGATGACATAATATTAGGTTTAATGGTGGTGAGAGGAAGCAATGTAATGATTTCTGGAAACACAAGAGAATCAAATGCCTGGACATGGCATTCGCTCTCACAACTCACACAACTGCAGGAAGTGACTCTTTGCTGCAATGAATTCTTGAATGGTTCCATGCTTCCTGACAGCCTTGTTGCATTAACTGTGCGTGTCGGGGACGCAGGAAGCCGTCGTGGGGGAAGAGGGCTGTTGTATCTGCCTTTGAAATGGCAGGAGTTGAGCAAATTACAACATTTGAAGCTTGAAAGTGTTAACTTGCCCAGGCAAATAACAGGTTTTCAGAGCCTTCTAACTCTGCACCTTAAGTGTGTGCAAGAGTACCCTGCAGCGCTGTGTCAACTTCCTCAGTTGAGAATTCTGCATCTGAATTATAGCATGAGGTGTAAGGAACTTCCAGTAGAGTTCGGAAGCCGGGGAGCCTTTCCTTGTCTGCGTACACTTAGACTCAGTAAACTCTATGTATTGCAGATACTGCCAAAGCTAGAGGAAGAAGGCATGCCAAGTCTGGTACAGGTAGAAATAGAAGACTGTCCAGAACTGAGAGAACCAAGCACAACTCAAGGATGGGAACACAAAATATTTTTAGAATTGAAATTATTTCAAAATCATTTATGGGCTTAAAGCCCTTGCACCTGTTTGTCATGTTTTTTCTATGTTTGCAAAGCCCGTATTGCTTATGTTAATCTTGTTGGTGTTGAGAAATTTAGTTGGTCAATATTAATTTGCACTGCTCACGATATTATTGTATACATAACATGATGTGAACTGGTCCACAGGGAATTTACCCAGCTATGGTGGCATATATTGTATTAGCTGTCTTTTGTGACACGTTTCGGATTTTGAAAAATTCTTCTTTGTCATTTCGTTTCCATATCAATATCTTTATTGAACTTCTACCTTGTTTGTATTTAATGATCCGCCTAGGATGTAGTTTTTAAAAATAGTGAGATTTTAGGTTTTTAACTTTCACAGCTCATAAACCTGCAGGTTAGTTACAAGCTATGCATCAAAAGAATCTGATTCGTGGAAGCGAGGAATCCAGGATTCGTGATTCTGAACGTGTTTGGGTTGGGTACGGGTGCCTCAAGAAAAAGTGGGGGCGGGTTTGTAGCTGGAGATGTGATATAAAAAATTTAAATATATTAGTTTTTTAAAAAATTAAATCTCATATATCATAAAAAAGCATTGCAGAATATAGAACAAGTACAATGTAAATCCAAAATATTGTTAATGCTTAAAAATTTCACAGAAGATTGCAATATCACCATTACACCAAAGCAAGAAAATTTGCAAACCCTTTTGTTACTCAATCCAATCTTTTCAAAAATGAAATTAAGCCTCAAGCCTCAACCAAATTTATAACAAATCATGTCTGCTTATACTTTTGTTCAACGATGACCTGTGAGTAGTGCCATAGGGCCATGATGAAGACAACCACATTATAAAAAGACAACTTAACTAAATTAGGCACAGACGAGTAACTCACCTCACGTACGTACGATGATCAAAAACTTTTCTGACGATGGAGAATTGGCACTAGTCATGATAAAGGAGAAAGTAAAAACAGAGCACCATGAGGTTGCATATGGCCGTTGGCCATGTGCTGGTCCATTGGCCGATAACCCAGCACATCGTCCGTCGTGTTCATCACTCATGACCCATGACGATGACCCTGTTTTGTTTTTTTAGAGAAAAAGAGCAAGAACCAGCAATGACCAATAAACACGCGTTTGCATATGGCCGTTGGCCATGTGCTGGTTCATTGGCCGATAACCCAGCACATCGTCCATCGTGTTCATCACTCATGACCCATGACGATGACCCTGTTTTGTTTTTTTTAGAGAAAAAGAGCAAGAACCAGCAATGACCAATAAACACGCGTGAATGCGTGAGTCGTGGCGGAACCATGCCAATGCCATGAATCTTGATTGCTTGCTGGCCACTTAACAATGAAATGAAGTTTCTGGGAAGATTCAAGCAGAAGTCACGTATGATTTTAATGCACAATCAATGAAGTTTCTGGGAAGATTCAGAGCAGGAGAAGACAGGTATGATTTTAATGCACAATGCAGACATCCAGAACAAGGCAATAATAATATGAGGCAAGGCAAGGCGACCATTTCAATGTATATGTACAGATTCGGACAAAATTTCATTGGAAATTATGAAATACGTATCTATTGCGGATTTATTGCGCTTCTCTACGCTCCCGAATCCAACGCGAACAGTTCGCGAAAATTTATATGGAATCGCGAATCTCCGACGCATAGGTTACAAAATTTTCGCGAATCTCCGACGCATAGGTTACATGGCATTTATTAGAAATTTTACATTCAATTAGTGTGTACGGTCTGGTTGGACGTTTGGACAAAACAAAGACGGGTAGCTTCAGCCTGTGCTTGACGGCTACCTATCCTAAAAAACAGGAAAGGTTTGGGGTATATCCCTATCAAATGTTAGTAAACTTCCTATCGCTGGGCGGTAAAGGAGATGTTCTGCATCTGTAGTTAATAAACATCTCTGGAGGACTGCAATGAAACGTGTAATGAAATATTATGCATTTTACAGTTTGTACAAGTGCTAGTTACTTTTATGGTTTGCAAAAGGACTTCACAGCAGAGTATTTGAATTCCTCGTTTCTTTTGGTTAGGTATACTTAAAAAGGAAAAGAGAAAAGGATATCTGAAAGACTAACAATATCATGAATTCCGTTTACTTGTAGGTATAAGTCATGGATCTGTCTTTTATCATTTTACATAGAAATGCTAATATTTGCGAGAACAAGAAATAGAGTTGACTATTTTATTATCTTATCTAAGGGACATCGGTACATACTTTCCGATATCCATCAGATATTTAACATTTCCACATGGAAATAAGCTAGAAGTAGAAGATTCCTGGTATGCCTTTAAAATAAACTACAAAGATTATAGAATTTGAAACCTCTTGTGGCATCTCTTCTAAACGCTAACTAGAGTTGTAAGTGGAAGTATCTGATGAAAATTTTATTTTTTTAAAAAATTAGTTTTAAAAAAGTTCTTAAAAAGACTTTGTACTTGTAAGTGGAAAGGAAGTAGAATGTACATAGGAAGAATGTTGAAATATAGGTATAAGATTAGAATAGTTGGATAATGAAATGGATGCATGGAGTGTAATTAAAAGATGTTTGGACTTGCATTTGCCAAGGCTGTTTATATATGTCACCTGCTTAGGGTTTCTTAGTGTTTTCAACTTTGGCTTATAATCCCAGAGAAGAGACAGGGCATGAATCAAGGATGACGCTTGCTCATGCATTGAAATTATATTAATGAAGAGTAAGTCGAACCTTATGCAGTTTGGACCCAAGCAAGTGAGCCTTAAATGGATGGAATTTCTTGGACTCAAGCCCAAGGTAGGACTCTCACTCAATCTCTCTTAGTTATCTAAAAATTCTAATAAGTGAGAAATGACATGTATTTAGAATAATAAGTGTTAAATTATGAAGTTTGATGATCGTTATAAAAATATATTAAAACTTTTTTGCAAAGGTTTCCCTATGCATGATTATTTGTGCATGCCTACCTTACATGGTTACATGCCTTCGTGCATTTTTTTAGATCCTCCTTAGATAAATACTCCAAAAAAGTGGAGATAGGAATAAGATAAAGGATGGTTCCATGAGAGAGTTCTATGGCTTGATAAATAGAATATCCAAGAGTATATTCTTTATCTTGATCCTAAGCAAATTTGTAAATTGGTAAAATAGGTAGTATTTCAAAAAAATATTTCTATCTAAATAATACTAGGGAAGGCCTTAATTCCAAGGCAAACTATCTATTTATTTACTACTATTCCTCATCATTTGGGAAGCATAATTAGTAAAGCACAAATGGGATCTCATCATCTTTAATGTTTTTGTTGCAAATTTTAAGCAACTATAAAGTTCCTCCGAATTCCATGTAATGATTGTAACATGTGGCATCCATTTAATCTTAGAAACCTACCAAATAATGTAATTGATGGTGTTGCAAGTGTTGGCTATTTCTCCTACATTGGAATATGCAACGCTCTACTTTGTATTATTTTTTATTTTTTTCACCATTCTTGCTTAGCATGTAAATCAGTATATACATAATGAGTAAGAGGATGGGGATGCATCAAAGTGTTAAGTTGCATTGAGGGACTAAGGAGAGAGTGCGCAAAGCATTAATTATTTAAAGCATTATGCTATTGAATGTGTTCTCTTCTATTGTAATGCTTAGTTAGAGTTAAGTCTTGTTAGGAGCTGGAGCCTAGTTAGGATTTTTATATGCTTTTTCCAAAATAATCTTGCTTTCTTGGTGCATTTCTTCCAATTCTATGATCAAATTTTTACTTCTATTACTTCATATTGCTTTAATGTTTAGCTTAATCAAGGTTTAAATTAACAAATTGGTATTAGAGTGAGGTTGATTTAATTGCCCAGGTACTTACCTTGTTAAGTGAATGAAATGATGAGTCATTCAAAATACATCAAGAAAGTAAAGAAATTTGATGGCAGCAATTATGATCTTTGGAAGGTCAAAATTGAAGATCTCTTGGTTGAAAAGAAGTAAAAAACTTGCATTGCATCATCAAAATCAAGGATTTTTTGATAAAGGAGGATGAGTTTGCTCATTTGAACTAGTTAGCTCTTGCTACAATTCATAAAAGTATTTCAAACTCTATTCTCATAAATTTGAAAGGTGAAAAGAATGCAAAGGATCTGTAGGATGCTAAAAGTAGGATTTTTTTAATTTAATTTCCATTCAAATAGATTTCATCTTAGAAGAAAGTTATTCTTGCTAAAGATATCTAATAATGTAACTATTGCTTCTTATCTTACTGCTTGTAATACTGTAGTAAGTCAATTGCTACCACTAGGCAGTATTATAGCAGAAGAGGATTAATTCACTTTATTAAAGTCTATTCTTGAATCATAGGATAATCTTGCTCAAAGTATTATCAACACTAGCATCTCTTTAAAATTTGATGAAGTTGTAGGATGGATGATATGAGAAGAACATTGGGGAAAGAGTTCTACACTTGTACTTACTAAAGCATTAGTTATTAAAGGATTAGGCAAACAACACTATGGTAAATCTTATGGTAGATATAATTCTAAATTCAAAAAAGTTGTAGATAATGCTCTCAAGAAGACACTAAGGTATTAGAATTGTGAAAAGCATGGTTATTTAGAAAAGGATATCAAAATTTTAAAGAAAAAAAAAAGAAAGAGATTGCATTTGGTTCTTCTAAGCAAGATGCTAAAGATGATTCTATACTTATGTGCAATTACTATTTGATGAGTGGTAGAGAATTACAACACCTAACCATACAAGTCACAAGTGTTCACACTTGCCTAGATCATAATCCATGTATGGACATTGTAAGTATAATAGTGAGTTGATAATGAGTTCATAATCATCATTTTCTCATTTAGAGTTAGCGAATACAAAATTTATGGTTTAACTCTTAGTGAGATATATGATAACATGATGTTGGTAGGCTCTAAGTATACTAATAGTAGACATAGTGAAAAATGATATAAATTCTATCAACTAAGAACAATAAGAACGTACAACTATTTTGGCATATCAATGATAAGCATCTAGTCTTGGTTTGTCGTACATGTCTTGGGCTTATGTAATTGTTATTGAGATTACCATGTAACTTTACCACTAAGTGAATCAAGTAAATTCACTATTGGGTTACCAAATAATTACACTTTATGCTCAAAAATAGTTGTACTTATTCCACATTTACTAATGAACATAGTAATATTAAAATACTTAGTGATGAGACGTGGTTTCCGTCGGCCGCGATATCGCGTACACGATATCGCAGCCGACGCGATATCGCATCCCCTGCGATATCGCGTCCTTCCCTACGATATCGTGTACGCGATATCGC
>MNCI01020774.1:607149-625882 GCA_015680685.1 Gnetum montanum | reverse complement strand
ACATCATACACCTCATCTAGACTAAACCATACGTGACATATGCAAAACTAGTCTAGATGGGGAGACAACGAACTGCGACCTAAGGCTAACTATCTAGGTGCCACAACTAGTCCATCTACGGAGTTCGACCGGATCACGCGTGCGACGCTCGTTTCGTATGGTTGAGTGTAGGGGTACCTCGCCACGCATCACTTAGGAAATGTAAATGACATAGCAAAAGTAAACAACATTGGAAAATAAATCTATTCTATGTGAGATGCTGCTATGATAAAGAATAATATTGATCTTTATTATTGTTCATGAATTATGTCTAGGAACAATCCACTTGAATAAAAATGTTGTACAACTGCTAATCATCATACTTGATGAGCTAACCAGAATTCTGGGACTGGATTACTCTCGTTGTAGGAATATCACCTCGTCTATGACTAACCCGCAAGTTGTATCTATGGAGGAATGGTTAACAGTCAAAGAAATCATCAAGACATCAAACAATTAGATTCAAATCCAATTAAATCCCATGCTTATGACTATCACTCATAAGCCAAACCACAAACTTTCACCCGAACTTCTATTTTCAAGTTCAAGAGTGGAAACTAAATGATTAAATCAAATTAAATGATATAGTACAAAACGTAAATTATGAGGATCACAAGGGAGACATCGCCCAAGCTTTGATTCTACCTTGCTATTTTGATGATGAGGTAACCTCAATAGCTCGCCTATGGCTCTAATGGTTTGTAGTTGCCACAAGGTTCAATGAATCCCACTTGATAATTATTCAAAGGAAGTTAGGAATTTGATTTCAAATTGGCATGGGATCTCTTGGGTATTGAATCCCCTCATTTAAGGTGAGGTGCCCCCTCTTTTATCTTGGAGGAGCTTACATCTTAAATATGGAAAAAAATTACACACACACACACACACACACACACATGCACACACGCACACACAAATTTTCATCGAGGGAATTGATACACACACACACACACACAGATTTTCATCGAGGGAATTGATATGGATTGAAGCTATTAAGGGAGATGTTAATCTATGTCATGATGTCGATGTCTCTTGATTGTTGATCCTTGTAGAATTTGTAGTGTAGATCGATATCTTCATTTTATGGCAAGGTCCAAATCCTTTTGATCTAATGATATTGATGTCTTTTATGGTTGTTATCGAAATTGATACAATTTGGGTCAATAATAGTTGATTTTGGTGATGTGGATTGATATGATTACCCTTGGAGTATGTCAAAATTCTTGATGCAAATTGATATGTTATAGATAGATATTGATTCTATGATATCCTATGATAACATAGACTTAACAAAGTATTTAGATCATATTGCATGACATTGAAGAATTCGATGCACTTTGATATAGTAGAATAACAAAAAGAAAATAAAAATCAAAGCTATTTCAACATAAGAAATGAAGCAATTTTTGGGGGTTCATCACAACCTCCTACAAGCCTTTGGCAAGTGCCTAGCCAAGAAAGGTGAATAGTATCCTTAGTAGACATATATAAAAAAAAACATGCTATTCACACAATGTTAATAATTGCATTCCATAACCCATGCATTGCTTCAAATATCATCATCATCACCAAGTGTAAATGTAATCATAATACCAGAAAATTTTAGTAATTGATTCTAGATTCCTAAAATAGTGATTGAAATAAAAAAAATTCATTCTTGGTCCTTCACATTAATGATAATATTCATATCATATAAATTTAAAAGTCTTTCGGTTACAATAAAATCCAAGTTTTTCATCAAAAAATCATATAGATAATACATACCAAAACATATATAGGTTCAAAATTTAAACATGTCCAAGTTTGATTAACAAAATGGCATGTTGGCCCAAAGGAACAATTGGAAGACATAGAAGGATCAATTCTCAGATTCTCCTTTGCCTCCATATCTTCTTCAAAATGTGAGGGTTTGGCTCCCTCATCATCATCCTTGATCTATGGATGAACATTCTTCTCAATGTCAATGATCCTATGGCCCATTGCCATGAGGGTAGAACTCACCCTCTTAAATATTATCAAGTTCTCTTACTGGGTACGCTTTACCTCTTGGACCTGGGCTCTCATTTCCTCATAGAGTTCTCAAATCTCATTGGCTTGAGGTGCCAACATGGAGCCCATGTCATCAAATTCCTTGAAAAAAGGATTGACCTTGGTGTAAATATTGAGAAATAGCATGAAGGTATCATTCTTCAAGATAGTGAGGTGCATCTTTATGCCTATTTGGGGATTTGACAGGCCCAACTTCCATAGGATGGGTAAAATCAAAAAAGAAAAACATAACTTGAGTGCATTATCATTGTAATGATACACCATGTACCTAATTGATAGGTATGTGAAGTTGGCCTTCTCATTGTATTTTAGGACCTTCATGATGCGAAGAGCTAGGCTTAGGACATAAGTTGTGTGTGTGGATGGTAGGACATTGGTGATGATCATCTTGGCCATCATGTAGTGCTCTAGGTGTAGATTCACAAAGTGAAGTCCTTGAGTCTGCATCCTAATGGAATTAGACTCTCTTATGAATTGGTGGAAAAGATCATATGTTTCCTCTATGTTGATCTTTAGTTTGAAGATGTCCTCATTGTTGGTAGGTAGGATGAATGACTTTTGGAGTTGTGCTATCGTGATCTTGACTCTAGTCTTTCTTATCAAGGAAACTAGGTAGTGCTCTAGTGGATTTTTCTTGGTGAGATGTAGCTTCAAATTCTAGTAGAATTTCAAGATTTCCTTTTGGTAGAACTAATCAATGGAGGGTCTGATGAATGCCCCACATCCCATCCCCTCCATTTGATGATGGATGGCTACATCAATGTGGTCAAATCACTATGTGTAGTCCATCTCATAGTGGTATGGGGCAATCTTTAATCTTTCATTCTTACATGCCTACAAGATGACAAGAAACTTATACATGGGAAAATTATCATCAATCTACTCAATAAGGTCCATTCTTACCTTTGCTTGTTGCTTGGTGGTAGAGGATTCTGCCATTTATAACCCCCACACATATGTACAAATTGCTAAAAGGAAAATGTATGTCATTATGTCATTATACATTAAAAAAATGAGAACATGCACTAACCTAATAAGAGGAAGCTTACTTGATGATGAATCATATTCTAACATGCTTCGATATTAGATACCTGATATTGGAGCCCAAGATGCGATGTTAGATATCCAACATCACAAGGTATATGCTAGCCTATAAATATAGCGCTTGGGCTCATGGTTTTCATATAGTTTTTAGTTGAGTTTTTCATAGTTTTTCATAGAGTAGCAAAGCTCTTGCAGTTTGTTTTCTCTAAAGTTAGAATATTTTTTGAGTGCTTGTAGCAAGAGTCTGAGTTTGTATGGATCTTTGTTCAAGAACTAATGTACCTAAGCACAGTAGTGTGATAAGAATAAAAATGAACCCTTTTTATAATCCTTGCAGCATTTAGAATAGATTAATGTTTTCTTTAATGCATTTGATATTCATGCACTTTACTTTAGTGCATTTTAATTAAGCAATTAATTTCCAATTGTTAATAAACATAAGCATGACTACTTTGAGCATACATATAGTATTTGGTAACCTAAAAATGCTTAACATTTTGTAACCCAATGGGGCCATATGTGTTTAGGATGTGTCTAGGAAACTGGGATGAGTACTTGTGTTAGGCTAGTTAGATAGTAGAATAATTAGATATTAAATTCCTCTACCTTTTTTCTTGTTGCAGGTGATTAAACTTATAAAATAAAAAATGATAAAAATCATGTATGATGGGATGCGATATCGCATGGGCCACGATATCATGTCGTTCCCTGTGATATCGCGTATGCGATATCGCAACCTGTCGCCAGTTCTATAAATAAGAGGCAGCCTTCCCTTATTTTCTCATCTAGATCTAGACCTTAGCCAAACTCTTGCCATTTTTCCATTCCAGAGTTAGAATAATTTCCATGTGCCCACAGTAGGAGTCTCAAAGTGAATGGATCTTTATTTGAACAAATTTGTACCTAAGCATACATTTGTGTACGGCAATAAAGACGAAATTTTGGATAAACCTTGCAGCATATGGACTAAGCTAAATAGGACTTTAATTATTGTTAAACATTAAATGATTTCCTAGTTAATTAAATCTCTCTCAACCCTTAACTCCCTTAGTTAAGTGCATTTAGTACGACCACTTCGAGCACATGTGTTATGCTTGGTAATCCCAGTAACGAATAACATTTGGTAATCCCAGTAGCATTGCATTGGTTCAGGGTGTGAAATGGCAAGTGGGAATAGATATTGATGCTAGGATAATTAAANAGGTAAGCTTGGGAAGATAGTGACTGATTAACCTTAAGTGTTCCATAAGGCATGTAAGCACTTAGTCTACGGAGTTCGATCGGATAGCGCGTGTAACGCTCGTTTTTGTATGGTTGAGTGTAGGGGTACCTCGCCACTCATCATTGGCGCCATTGCCGACGACTAAGTTGTTTGTGCACTAAGTAGAACATAGGAAATCATCCACATCATTGGGAAGCTAAAATGGACCCTTAGGGTTAATCAGAAGAAAAATTAAACAATGGTTAATAGCACACTAACAAGACAACAATGTCTTCTTCTTCTCATAAAAGAACTTCACCACCTAGGGACCATACAAGAGATAGTTGGTGGCACAACATACATAACCAAGAACCACTAGTTCCTCAACAATATCAGGTAGTGTATACTCATCACGATGAGCATATACTCGATTTTACCTTTATCCTCCACCAAGATGAACAACTGTGTTGGAGAGACCTACAAGGTAATATAGTGTCACCCCCAGATCGTGCAGTCCCTAACATGCTCCTTCGTGCTCTTACACAGATAGGCATGATGCAGCTATATGTTGAATACGTTGCATGTGATTATGACACAAGGGATTACCATCCCATAATAGCACAATGTTTAAGGGACTCGCGACAGGAGAGCTACCATACATCGTTGAAGGATAAAGGGCCCCATAACGCTCCACTCGTCCTAAGTAAAATTGAGGGTGGTGAACCTATTTCAATAGGTTTCCCACAAAATGATGTTGTTCCCCCTCCTAATGAAGGTGAGGAGGTGGTGTATCAGAACCTGCACTCGACGATTTATAACCCTGGTTCTGATACCCATGAACACCAAGTGTTCGATGAGGGAACACAAACATATGACAAGGGCAGGCAGTCTGATTATCATCATGATCGGGGCTGTAACCACCGAAGAGAAGGTAAGAAACATCGTCATGGCAATGGTTCCCCTTCTTTTTCACCTTCATCGCATCATTCACCCTCTCCTTCCAAATCAGGATGCAGTCACAAAGAGCCCAACCATGAGGATAAGGATAAGCATAGTGAGAAACCTCAATGAGAGAGTCGAGAGTGAGGACGAGGGTAGTCAAGAGAATCAAGGCATGAAAGAAGTGAAAGTAGGGAACCGCGTAAGCATCACAGATGCCATGAGAGGAATGACAACGAAGAACCCCTACTTGCAACCCAAAGTATGTTAAATATCACAGAGGCCGTTAGAATACCTAAAAGGCACCAGAAAGACAGCAGGATCAAGTGATTAGACATGAATAATATCCCACAGTTTGAGGGGGGATACAATGCTGATCTGCAAAACCACTTATAGGCATTCCATGATGCCTGCACCTTGAAAAATATTGAAAACGAGTGGTAGAAGTTAAAGTTGTTCCCAAGGACACTCATAAAGGAAGCAACAAGCTGGTACCGGTCCTTAGAACTAGAATCTATTCAAAGGTGGAGTATCATGTTATAACTATTTAACGATAAATATCAAACATACTCCAGAGTGTCCAACTTGCAGAAACAGATCCAAGGATGGAAGCAGCGTAATCATGAACCCTTGGATGCTGCCATGGGTCGATATTATGCACTGTTACATCGTTGCCCGGGCTATGGCTATGCACAATGGGATCAACTATGCCATCTCATAGATGGGCTTAGGCACGAAACTAGGAGAACCCTTGGAACATATGCCCAAGGGAGATTATCTAAGCTTAGGTCCCATGACGTTCATAGATTGTTGGAGCAAGTAGCTAAGGAAGAAGGAGAGCTATGCAAGACAGAAAGCACAGAAGAATATAACCGCGATCCTGCCCTTTGAAAGAGGGGAGTGAGATTCTGTGAAGAGGAGGATGAGTCACCACTCGAAGAGTTGGTGAATAGAAAAACCTTGCCGCTTCAAAAGTTAACAATAGAAGTTTCAGCTAAGGTAGATCAAATGTGGGACTCCTTAGACAATAGATTCTAAACAGTACTAAAAATTGTAGAGGAGTCTAAGGAGCGAAGTAGTGACTATGATAAGAAAAAGAGGAGAGACTCAGACCATGCACGTAACAAGGGTAAGGGAAAAATGACTATCACCGATGAGGTTGTGGATTCCAATACAGATGATGACGGTGGATGTGAGATATGTTAGTATGACCATCCTAAGGGATGTTGCCCAATAATCTCACATCTATAAGAGTCCGGGGTGTATGCACTCAACCCAAGACTTAACAAACGGCAAGCACCCCGAAGGTTACCTTATTAGTAAGGTAACCCAAGGTAGTTCCACCAACCCTTAACATATTATCCAAGTGGAACTCCTCCACAACCTATCAAGCAACACCAGTAGTGGCAATACCCACAGTCATGGGGGATGCCACCGCCTAGGCAACAATACCCTTACCAGCAACGAGATCCATATGGCTATTACATGCAGTAGCTAGTTTCTCCAAGTGACTCTATCAATCACATGACCCCACAATGTCACTACGAAGTTCAGGAGTATTATAGGACTCCCTCTCTTAGAAGAGACACACCACATGCATAACATCCTCCGAATCCATCTGCGACTTTTACGCCGATAGCTCCACTACCACCCACTCCAACAATGCAAGGGGAACTCCCCACTCAATTGCAGTAATGTAATGCTACGAGAGCTGTGAACCTTCAACCCACTACTAGTTCTAACAAATATACAAAGAGAAGACCTTTCTTTAGAACCAACCATCCAAACAAGCTCTCACAACCTCAAGCGGTTGAGCCTCAAAACGCCTCTCCATCAAATAAGGCTTCGGAGCTCCCTTCAAACCAACAACAGAGCTCAATGCACACAGTTATGTTAACACATATTGTCATTGACTAGATAAAGGTGGGCCACCTTCCTAGGAAATTCTTTGATCTTGGAAGTCCCTTAATCTACCTCTAAGTCGCTGGGAATGAACCACGTAAGGTTCTTCTTAACTCAAGTTCCGGAGTCAACTTAATATCACAAGAAATGTATAAAGCCTAGAACCTGCCTCCACTTAAGAAGAGCAATATTCTCTTAGAGTTGGCTGACCACTCCATCATCATTCCCTTAGGATTGGTGGAGGACGTCATTACCACTGTGTGTTGTTGGTCATACCCAGCTGATTTCCTAGTGATCCAAGTCAACAATAACAAAGGGGACTTTCCAATTATAATGGGGAGGGCATGGCTCAACACCATAAACGCATGCCTAGGAATCCACGATCTTTCCCTGGAAATATCTAAGGAAAACACTCATGGGAAGATCGATAAGAAGAAAGTTTCATGCATCACATACAGTGATACATAGGGTGATGACATACAAGAATGTTCAGCATTGCGTGCATGCAACTAGTGTGCCTAGGAAACTAAGATACAAAAGTACCTATATGTAGCAACCATACAACAAAAAGACACCCCATGGTTGATAGCTAATAAGGAGAGCAACCCACCAACATGCATTGAACTAACTAGGGGAACAACTTGCAACAACAATGAAAGCATAAATACACTAGAGTATGAGAGTCGCCAACTTCTAACCCTTAACTTGAAAACATCAATGGGGAGAAGTTGGACGCTTCTAAAAAATTTAAACAAACACGTTATATCAAATATCTCCCTTCCAATTCAGTCATGTGGCAGATGGAAACCTATGCTAATCAATTGAGGCCCCCAGTTCCTTTTTAAGTTTTTTTTTTACACATTTTTGTTTTACAAATTTCTTTAACTTTTCTCCTTTTTGTTTCACAACATCATTTGTACTTTTTCTTTTATTGGTGTGTGTGTGTGTTATCCATTTTGTTAAGTTTGTCACCTAATAAGTGCTCTTGATGATGGTATGAACTATATTCTATTGGTTGCTAATATTTGGTTTTTACCTTTAAGTTATAATGTTGATACTAAGGTATGGTTCTTTTGATATAACAGGCAATGAGTCCACATCATCCATGCATCTGTAAACTCTATGGTTTCTCTTGGCTTGGAATTGTATAGTCTCTTTCTTCAAAATAATAAGAACTATTAATGAATTGGTGATTGGGCATTTCTTAAGGAAGGACTCAAGGATTGAAAAGGGTGTGACTTCAAGGGGATTTGATGCATTTGTGTTGGCCATTCTCTTGGGTGCTTGGATGTTTTCTTACCATTTCGACATTACCTCCTTATCGAGAAGTTAAGCAAATAAAAATAAAAATAATAAGTCTTTGCATGGTATGGTTCTCATGAAAAAAAAATAGTGAGAATTCAAAGCACACCCCTTAGATGAAATAATCACTTGGGCTACAAGCACGGGTTATGGAACTAAAAAAAATCTATTCCCTTTAACCAAGGCCCTTTCTCATTTCCTAATCTCTCCTTTCTCGTTTCATTGGAATGGTGGTGACTTTTTGATGGAGGCATTCTTGTTACTTCAAGTGGATGGATTGACCAAATGCATTAATGCGAAGTCACTGATGCGGTTTGTTTGAGGTTGGATTTGGAATGGGATCTACTAAGTCACATTAACCATTAATACACAAGGGGCTGTACACCACCTTGTTCTTGAGACTCCATTCCATTCTCTTCTTTCCATCGTTCTTTCTCCATTGTTCACCTCATTGCCGGTTGTATTAGTAGTCTATATTTTGGTTGGCGCATTGTTTTCTTTTTGGTAAATTCTTATGGTTAAGACTTTAACTCTTGCTTCCAAAGGATATTTCCAGAGCCTACGGACTCTTTGAATGTGGGAATGTCAGGGCATTCAAGGCATGAGCCTACTTTGGGGAGGACCCACTGGCATTCCTATTTGGTGCATCAGTTAATTTCTTTCTCTTAAACATTTTCACAATCAATTTCTATTTTGTTCATTTCCATCTCTAACATCCATCTCACTGGTGTTACAATTGTCTCTTTTTCTTCATCTTTCTTATTCCTTATCTTTTTCCATTCTCTCGCTACCGGAGGTTTGCGATTAGTCATGGGGGTCCTTTCCAATTTTTTTAATTTTCTCCTAACCCATACACCTTGGGTAGTCACTAGTTTTTCGTCTCCAGAATCCGCAATTAGCCATATCACAACTCAGCCAATGGACCTTTCACCGAAGCAAGGTATCAATTGCATTGTGATTTATTTACCCTTGCTAATACAAGATTGTGTTGTGTGTGTAGATGGAAATCATACAACAATGGATTGGACTTGGAGGAAACATTTGGAATGGATCAGTGCTGAAGTAGTTATGCAAGGAACAAGATTGATGGTGCACTTATGGATGGACAACGAAAGGTGCAATCTTGGCATTGGTAGCAACAAGCTTCTTCTCTTCTCTCTCTTCTCTCTCTTAGCTGCCAAATAAGGCTTGATGTCAAATGTATAAAGTGTTCACTCTTATTATTGTGAACACTAATTTTGTCATGTTTTGTAATGATGATCTGTTCACATGTCATCCCATTCACCATTAGTTTCCTTCAAGTCAATAATCCCATACCTTCCCAATATTTTGTAAGGAACTCGAGGACAAGTTTTCGTTCAGTCATGAGGGTATGATGGGACATGATATCACATGGGTTGTGATATTGCATCGTTCCTTGTGATATCACATACGCGATATTGCAGCCCATCATTAGTTCTATAAATAAGAGGTAGCCTTCCCTTGTTTTCTCATCTAGATCTAGACATTAGCCAAACTCTTGCCATTTTTCCATTCTAGAGTTAGAATAATTTCCATGTGCCTGTAGTAGGAGTCTCAAAGTGAACGGATCTTTATTCGAACAAATTTGTACCTGAGCACACATTTGTGTACGGCAATAAAGATGAAATTTTGGATAAACCTTGTAGCATATGGACTAAGCTAAATAGGACTTTAATTATTGTTAAACATTAAATGATTTCCTAGTTAATTAAATCTCTCTCAACCCTTAACTCCCTTAGTTAAGTGCATTCAATACGACCGCTTCGAGCACGTGCGTTACACTTGGTAATCCCAGTAACAAATAGCATTTGGTAATCCCAGTAGCATTGCATTGGTTCAGGGTGTGAAACGGCAAGTGGGAATGGATACTGATGCTAGGATAATTCAAGCTTAGTTAGTGAAAGTTAGTTACTTAGTCTCTTCACCCATTCCCGTCTTAGCATAGGTAATAAAAACATAAAAGACATAAAAATCACATGCCTCAAGCTTACTTAACCATACAACCATGACAAATACATGTAAGCTTGGGAAGATAGGGACTGATTAACCTTAAGTGTTCCATAAGGCGCATAAGCACTTAGTCTGCGGAGTTCAACTGGATCGCGCGTGTAACGCTCGTATTCATATGGTTGAGTGTAGGGGTACCTCGCCACTCATCAATGTACCTCAATTACACTTAAACCATATCTTTGGGCTTCAAAAGTGTAGTTGTGAAGACAATGAACATCCTCAACATCCATTTTACTCCCTAGTGAATTAGTGCACTGGAGAACTATAGGCCCATAAAATTCAACTAGATTGTGCATGAATGCTTAGTGATTTGTATGGTTGGGCGTAGGGGTACCTCGTCACTCATCATTGGCACCATTTCCAGGGACCTTTTAGTTGTTTCATGCACTATCTAGGATTTAGTAAAAATTATTCAAAATCATTGGAATGAACCCTAGAGTCATATCATATCTTAAAATAACTACAAAAATATTTAGAAGCACATTGCAATTTTTATTTTCTAACATAAAATGTCTTCTCATAGGAGCAATTCTCTGCCTAGGTTTGATGGAGTTCATCAGCTTGTGCCTTAACAATACCAAGTGGTATATGCTCATCCTGATGCGTATGTACTAAATTTCACCTTCATCCTACATCAGGATGAATAGCTACAGTGGCATGACATGGAGGGAAACAACATGTTGCCACTCGATCAATATGTTCCTATAATGCTCCAACAAATCCTGATACAATGGGATCTTTAGGAACTTTATGTTGAGTATGTTGTGTAGGATACTGATGCTAGGGATTATCATTCCACTGAGGCATAACATCTAAGGGATTGACAACTAAAACAATGTCATGAATCTACAAAGGGAAAAAGATTTAATGATTCCCCATTCTTGTTGTACAAAAAAGATGATGGAAAGCCCTTCTTTGGGGGGTTTCCATTAAGTGAAATCCATTTCTTTGACTTCGGTGAAGGTGATCAAAACTAGAACCTACAGTCCACAATTCATAATCTTGGTTTTGGTAAGAATGGATCCAATGAAATAGAAGGATCTAAAGAGGCAAATCAAGGTAAGGATGTAGACAAGAAACAAGATCATGATCGTGGTTGTGATCACCAAAGAGGTGATAGTAGAAACCGTGATGGTGCTACTCCTTCTTCCTATTCACCGTCATCATTATCTTCTTCTTTTATTGGCTTTGAGTGCAACCACAAGGGGTGTGACCATGATGGAGGTGACTAAAATGATTGATGGGACTATTAGGCAAGGCAAGACCTTGGGCATGAACATTCAAGAGAGGCACATTGCTATGAATGAAGGCGTCGTAGAGGGCATCGTAGGCACAAAAATCAAGGCCTCAATGAGCCTTTTCTTACTACCTGAAGTATGCTGAACATTATAGAGGCAATACAAATTCCAATAAGGCATGTAAAGGATGGTTGAATCAAAAGACTAGACACGAATAATATTGTTAGATTTGAAGGGGGATACAAATTAGATCTACAAAACCATCTTCAAGCTTTTCAAGATGCATGTGCCTTGCAAAATATAGAGAATGAGTGACAAAAGCTTAAGTTGTTTCCAAGGACACTCATTAAAGAAGTAGAGAACTGGTACTAGTCCTTAGAATGAAAATCTATCATATGATGGAGTACCATGCTTGAATTGTTTAATGACAAATATCAAATGTACTCTAGAGTGTCCAACCTAAGAAGGTAGATCCAAGGATGGAAATAAGGAATACATGAACCCTTGGATGCTACCATCATGTAATACTATTCCTTAATGCATAGATGTCCTAGCCATGGTTATTCTCAACTAAACCAATTTTTCCACATTATAGATGGGCTTTGATTTGAAACAAGGAGAACCCTTGGCATTTATGCCCAAGGATAGTTGTTAGAATTAAGCTCTTGTCAGATCCAAAGATTGATTGAGTAGGTATCTAAAGAGGAAGTTAAATTAGGAAAAAGAGAAAGTGCAGAAGAATATAACCACCACCCTTCCATTCACAAGAGGGAGGTTAAATTTTGTAACAGTGAAGAAGAATCAACACTTGATGAGGTGGTGAATAGGAAAGCCTTGCCACTTCAAAAATTTCAATCTAAAATTATGGCCAAGGTTAATCAGAAATCAGACTCGATAGATAGAAAATTTCAAGTTGTCCTAAAAATTGTTGAAGAGTCCAAGGAACAAGGCAATGATCGTAAGCATATGAGGGGCAAGGAAGTTGAACGTGGCTATCAAAGAGGTAAGGGTAAGATTGTTGTAATAGAAAAAGTTGTAAGAAGTGAATTAGACGATGATGGTGGATGTGATGTCTACCAATATGAATATCCTAAAGGATGTTGTCCTATTTTGTCACACCTATAGGAGTCTTGGATGCATGCTTTGAATTCATGACTAGTACAAAAGGCACAACTAGCACAAAAGGTAAACACCCAGAAGATTGCCTTATCCTCGAGGCAATTCTAGGTAGTTCTACTGGCAACAATAGTATTAGCCATGTAGAACTACATTGCAATCATATGAGTAGTATCAATAGTGGTAGCAACCACAATCATGGGTGATGGCATCACCAAGGTAGCAATACCCTTACAAACAACCTGATCCATATGGGTATTACGTTTAGTAACCCTTGTCTCCACATGACTCTTCTAGTCATGTTTCTACTTTCCAATATTACTATCGCCCTTTTGATTGTTATCAAACTCATTCTCCACATGCAAGAAGGGATACCACCTCTTACCCTTATTCCCCTCATATCCCTGCACATCTTCCTCCTTCCTTAACATAGCTACCACCTACTTCACCTATGCAGGGAGAACTACCAGCTCAACCACAATAATGCAATGCTATTAGGGTCATTAACCTACAACTATTTCATCAATCAAGTGGTTTAGATACTCGATCAAAGAAAAGACCCTTCTTTTGACCATGCAGTTTGCCTAAGCCCTCAAATACACATGTGGGTGACAACCTTGTCCCTCCATCCCCCTCTATATCAAATTCATTTGAGTCCCCTTGAAACCAAACATCTTTTAGGATCCATACTGTGATGCTTACTCATGTTGTATCTGATTGGATTTGTGTTGTAAACCTTCCTAGGAAATTAGCCGATCCTAGAAGTCCTCTCATTTATTTGCAGATTTCTAGGAATGAACCATGCAAAGCTCTTCTCAACTCAAGTTTTAGTGTCAATCTAATTTCTCACGAAATGTATATTGCATGGAACCTACATTCTTTCAAGAAGGGAAATAGAAAATTAGAATTGGTAGACCAATCAATCACTATTTCATTGAGGCTAGTGGAAGACATTGTGACCACTGTTTGTGGGTGGTCTTATCTTACTGATTTCCTAATGATAAAGGTGGAGAACTACAAATGGGACTTCCCAATCATCATGGGAAGGGCATGGATAAGCATCGTTGATGCAAGATGGGCATAAGAGATCTTTCCTTGGAAATATCCAAAGAAAATGCATTTGGAAAGATCGAGAAGAAGTGAGTTCCATGCATTGTGTATAATGATATAGGGTGCAATTGTGTGCAGAAACTCTGGGTAGTGAAATGATCATCCATCTTTGCATATAAGCAGTGTGCACTAGAAGTTGATATTCAAAGGTATCTGTACACAACAACCATAAAACAAGAGGGTACCCAATGGCTGACCACTAATTTTGAGAGCAACACACTTTGTATAGAACCAATTGAGAGCTTGACATGTGCATATGTTGCAAGTATGGATGAACTAGATCAAGTTTATTAACAACACTTTGATGATGCAAATGATCATACCTACTGGGAAGAGTTGGAAATTACTGAAAATTTCAAGAAAGAGCCCCTTGAACTAAAAATTCTACTGGCTAATATGGAATATGTGTTCTTAGAAAATGGAAAGCTATTCATAATCAATGCCAACCTTGCTCTAGAATAGGAAAATATGTTGTTAAAAGTGGTTGAAAAATGATCAACAACCTTTGCCTAGTCATATCCTAAACTCATAGGGATTGATCCTAGGATATGTTAGCATTGCATGGACCTAGCTCTGAAGCCAAAGAGACAACCACAAAGAAAATTAAACCCCAAACTGAAGTAGATCGCCTAGGAGGAAATTGAACAACTTCTCAAGGAAAGGTTCATATATCTCATTGTGGATAGTGAGTAGGTTAGTCCACTCATTATTGTGCCCAAGAAAAGTGGCAAGTGGTGGATCTACATTGATTTTTGGCTGCTGAATATGGCAACATTCAAGGACCAATTTCCATTACCATTTGTTGATTAGGTGTTAGACACAATATCTAGGCATTGCTACTATAGTTTTCTGGATGGTTATAGGCTACAACCAAATCTAGATCATGCCAGAGGACCAAGCTAAGACAACATTGATAGGTTACTAGGGGACTTTTGCATATAGCAAGATGTTGTTTGGTCTATGCAATGCCCCTACTACATTCCAAAGCCTGGTGCTTCACATTTTTAATAGTAGATTAGTAGCAATATGAAAGTCTTCATGGATGACTTTTCCACTTACGGAGCTACATTTGAGTAAGCCTTGGACTACCTTAAGCAAGTGCTAAAATGATGTATTGAAACAAACTTGTGGCTCAATTGGTAGAAGAATCATCTGATGGTCCAAGAGGGCATTGTGTTGGAGCATAGAATATCACAAGTAGGACTTGAGGTAGATCCTAATAAAATAAGGATCATCTAGGGAATAACTCACCAACTAGAAACTATCAAAGATATTTTATCATTCCTTAGATATACTAGCTACTATTGGCAGTTCATAGAGAACTTCTCTAAGGTCATAAAATCATTAGTTGAGCTGACAAGAAAAGACACTCCATTTGTCTAGACCACAGAATGTGAAAAAGCATTTCAGTAACTAAAGGAGAAACTTGTAGAAACTCCAATTCTATAAGCACTTGATTGGTCCAAACCATTTTATGTTATGATAGATGCATCAAATTATTCCTTGGGAGCTATGCTTACATAGATGAATGACAAGAAACATCCATACTACATCCACTATGCAAGTCATAGCATTGTAGATGCACAACTAAACTACACCACTACAGAAAAAGAACTAATGGTAGTAGTGTTTGCTCTAGAGAAGCTCAGGCACTATGTTCTTGAATACAAAGTGTTTATGCACACAGACCATAGTGCCATCTACTTCTTGATGAATAAGCCAATGGTGAGTTCCCATGTCATATGGTGGTTGATGATCTTACAAGACTTTGATCTTATGATGGTAGATCAAAAGGGCACTAAGAATGTGGTCACCAACCATTTGTCTTAGTTATGATGGAACAACAAAGAGGAAGAAAGCCCATTATCTAATATGTTTCTTGACGAACTCCTCTTTGTTGGGGTGATAACTGAACAATTTCCCAATGAGCCTAAATGGTATGATGACATTCTCACCTATCTTCTTACTCAAGAGATGCCACAAGGATTAGACAACTAGAAGAAACAATAGTTTCTTCACTAGGTAAAATGTTTCATGAAGATCAACAGAAACCTCTATAAGGTGTGCACTAATGGCTTGGTTTGATGGTGTGTCCTCGATGCTGATTGGCTGCACATTCTCCAAGATGCTCATGAAGGTCCTTGTGGAGGCCACTATGCTAGAAGACACAAAACCATTAAGATCTTGATGGCAAGGTACTATTGGCCAATAATCTTCAGGGATGTTCATCAATATGTCTACTCTTATGAATGTTGCCAACGAGATGGTGGAATGACTACTTGAATGGAAGGACCTCAACAATGGATTCAACCACTAGAAATGGAAAGGTGTACATCATAGTTTCTGTTAACTATTATATGAAATGGGCAAAAGCAGCAATCGTCACTAACTGTACCTCTTATACTGCTACTTGGTTTGTACAAAAAAATGTTGTAAATAGGTTTGGTGTGCGATGTGCATTAATTTTTGATAATGGAACTCACTTTACAAGAACTACCTTTCAAAAGCTCATGTATTGCTTGGGGGTTGAATATAAACTCACAACACCCTACCACCCCCAAGCCAATGGTCAAGTTGAAGTTACCAATAGGAAAATCACAAGGATTCTAATAAGAACTATTAGCAAATATAGGAAAGACTGGAGCACAAAACTCAACGATTCCCTTTGGGCCTACCACTCAACATGGAAACTTTCTATAGGATATTCTCCCTATGAGCTGGTGTATGAAAAATTACCAACACTTCCTATTCAATCCAAGCTTCATACACTTTCAATAGCCTATGGCCTCAACTTTAACTTAATTCTAGGACAAAAAGAAAGATTAATGAATCTCAACTTGCTAGACAAAAATTGGTTAGTAGCCATGTCATCTAACAAGTTGCACAAGGCATTTAACAAAAATTGCCATGACCTTAAAATTAGAAAAGTTAAATTTAAACTAGGAGATAAGGTTCTCTACAAGAACCCCACACACATACCTCAATGAACCAAGTTCCAAACATTGTGGGAAGGACCTTACATCATTTACAAAATTTTTTCTTTTGAGGCCATGATGATTGATGAGACGCGATATGCACTGTGCCGCGATATTGCATCCCATGCGATATCGCATACGCGATATCGTGGTCCGCCGCCAAATCTATAAATAAGAGGTGGCACTCCCTTCATTTCCCAATCCTGGCTAGAAGTAGCGAAGCTCTGGTAGATTGATCACTCTAGAGTTAGAATTTTTCCCATGTGCCCGCAGTAGGAGTCCTAGAGTGAACGGCTCTTTATTCAAGCAGCTTGTAACCTGAACCCAAGTTGTGTACGACAATAAAGACGAACTTGATTGGATAAACCTTGCAGTACATGGTTTTATTGTTGTTTATTTACTGCTTTCGTAGTGCGCACAAGTACGACTTGATTACGAGTGTCTACGGACGTGTACGGCTAGTCAAGGAATCGGCTACTCATTGCTAGGCTAGAACGTGTGATAAGTACGACTTAGTTACGAGCATCCACGGGTGTGTATGGCTAGCTAAGGAATCGGCTGCTTATCATACTTAAGCTAAATAGGTGCCTCAGTACGACCACTTCGAGCACTTGCGTTACGTGTGGTGATCCCAGTAACGATTAGCGTTTGGTAAGCCACAGTTGCATAGTTCAGGGTGTGTCCGGTAAGTGGGAACGGATGCTGACGCTAGTTAATTTAGACTTAGATCATTAGTTAGAGTTAGTTAGTTTCTCAACCCTTTTCCCTGATAGCATAGAAGATAAACCGAAAAATACCAAAAAAAGCACATACCTCAGACTTGCTTAACCATAGACCATGACACATACAAGCAAGCCTGGGAAGACAACCAACGATTAACCCCAAGTGTTTCTTGTGGCGTTAAGGCATTTAGTCTGCGGAGTTCGACCGGATCGCGCGTACACGCTCGTATTCGTATGGTTGAGTGTAGGGGTACCTCGCCACTCATCATTGGCACCGTTGCCAGGGACTAAGTGTCTTTACGCCAATTGAACATAAGGGATATCACTCACATCGTTGTGAGCCTAAAACGAACCTTAGGGTTAATCAGTTAATTCAGAACATAAATAACGGTGAAAATTAGCACACCATTAGAAATGGCTTCTTCTCATGCAATCAACTCACCCAAGGACAATACAGGAGAAAGTCAGGATCATACACATAACCGAAATCAACCATGTCCTCAACAATCCAAAGTCACATATACTCATCCCGATGAGTATGTGCCGGATTTTGCCTCTGTTTTCCATCAAGATGAGCAACTGCGGTGGAGAGACATGCAAGGTAACATCGTGTTACCCCTAGATCGCTCTGCCCCCAACATGCTTTTCCGTGCCTTGGTACGGATTGGCATGCATGAGCTCTTCGCAGAATACGTTTTGGATGACCATGACACAAGGGATTATCGTCCCACAAATGCCCAACGTATTCGGGACGAAAGGCAGGAGAGCTAACATTCATTATTGAAGGGCAAGGTTCCCCACATCATTAGTGAAACAAGAGACGAGGAACCCCTCACGATGGGTTTCTTAGAAAATGATGTTCCTCCTCCTCACTCTACTGAAGAGGTTAGGCATCAGGGCCTTAGATCAACGATACATATTCCAGGCTCTGATCCCCGTGAGCACCAGCTGTTCACGGCAGGAACAACTACTCACACTAATGATGGACTCGTTGATCGTCACAACGATCGGGGCCGAAGCAGCCGAAGAGAAGGCAAGAAACATCACCATGGTGATGGATTCCCT
>MNCI01020774.1:575999-601852 GCA_015680685.1 Gnetum montanum | reverse complement strand
TTAACCCCAAGTGTTTCTTGTGGTGTTAAGGCATTTAGTCTGCGGAGTTTGACCGGATCACGCGTACACACTCGTATTCGTATGGTTGAGTGTAGGGGTACCTCGCCACTCATCAATGATTTATAAACTTGAGAGCCCAAACAAGAAATAGCTAGTCAATATACAACAAGTCAAACCTTTCCATGAGCATAAGCTAGCAAATACAACAAATGCCTCATTGGATGAATGACCACACTCACTAATTTAGATCTCCTCCTTTCAACTTAGTTGTGGAGAAGATGACCATCTATGCTAACTATATAAGTGACTCCTCAATTTTTCAACTTTTTGTTTTACACCTTATTACTTTTACAACTTTTTGTTTTGTACATTCTTTATTTTACATCTTCTTGTTTTCATGTTATTAATATTTTCTAATTTTTATTTTACACCATCATTAGTACATTTGCTATTTCTTGAATATTTTACACTTTATTTTATATTTTGTTTTACTTGGGTGCATTTTTCTAACATTTTGTTAATAAGTGCCAGGCATAGTGGTAATTCATTACTTAATGGTGGTATGTACTATTTAGTAATTTGATTGTTGGTGTTTGAATTCTATCTTTGAATTTTGTTACTAATGATTAGGGCATGGTTTCTTTTTCATGAAATAGGCAATGAGTCCACAACATCCATCCATCCACAAAATCTATGGTTTTCCTTGTTTTGGAAATGTTCAGTCTCTTTTTCATTAATAAAACTTTAACAAACATGTGACTTTGGTAGTTTCTAGATTTGGAAAGGATTCAAAGGTTTGAAAAGGGTGTGACTTTACGGAGATTCAGTGTTCTTTATGCTTTTTAGCTTACTTGGATGCATGTGTGTTTTCATGGATTTCTTACTATTTCATGTCAACCAATAATAGGAAGTTGAATAAGTCTATGCATGTTGTGGTTCTCATCATAAAAAGATGATGGGAATTCAAATCACACCCCTTAGACAAAATAAATGGGCTACAAGCATTGGTTATGGGACTAGAAAGACATGTTACCCATGCCTAAAGGTTCCCTCTAACTAAGGCCCTTTCTCGCTTCCTACTTCTTTTTTCTTCTCTAATAAGAAATCATGGTTGTTCTGTGTGAGCACTTTTATGTCTTAAGGGGGTGGATTGATCCTAGAATGACAATGTGAAGTCACTAAATGTGGTTGTTTTTGGTCTGGACTGATGAAGGATTTTATCAAGTCATTTAACCATAAAATTCACAAGGGACTTAATGTGACCTTAATTAGGAACTCCATTCCACTCTCTCTCATCCATCTATGCTTTTCATATCTCATCTCATTGCCAGTTTCATGTTTTAGTTTGATGTGTCAAAATTTTTAGGTAGTTTCTTCTGGATTTTTGTACTTAACATTTTGTAACCATTAATCACACACCAAGCCCATGAATTCCTTAGTTTGAAGTTATGCAAGGGCAATAAAGACATGTGCCTACTTTGGGGAGGATCCACTTGCATATCTTCTGGTTGGGTTATTTAAGTTCTTTATCCTTAGACACTTTTACAATCAAATCCTTTTGTTTACCTCATCAATGACATCCAATTGTGTGCATCTTCACAACATTTTTTAGTGAAACCTTTTATTATTACTGTTGTGAATTCTTAAACTTCTTCAAGCATTTCCTCACACTTGAAATTTTTCAAATTTAATGGACCATTTATTCATATTACCCTATTTGTCAGTCTTCCCACTAACACTACTAATTGAATCCATCCATCACAATCACAACCCAGCCAAGTGTAACCATCAATGAGATAAGGTACTTCAAGCTATATGTTACACATTGCTCACTAATCCATGATTTTGTTGTGATTTTAGTGAGAAGCACAAAGTAGAAGTAGGACTATCTCCACCAATGGATAAGCAGTAGCCCCATGTGATGAGGACTATTCATGATCATTGCATCTTCTCCCTTGCTCTTTCGCTACCAAGAGGAGTTGGATGTTAGTTTTGTCTAGGGTGTTCTCTTCTCTTGTCATGAATACCCAATTTTGTAAAAGATTTTATTCTATACATTCGAGCACTCAGAGTCTATTTTTTCCATTTATGTTAGTTGTATATTAGTTAATAATCCCATGCCTACCCAATATTTTGAAAGAAAATTGTTCCTCCTCTTCTACACGCGAGGGTAAGTTTTCATTTAGTCATGGAGGTATGATGAATCATATTATGATAGGCTCCAATATTGGATATCCAATATCGGAGCCCAAGATGTGATGTCAGATATCCAATATCACAAGATATATGCTAGCTTATAAATATAGCACTTGAGCTCACGATTTTCATATAGTTTTTAGTTGAGTTTTTTATAGTTTTGCATAGAGCAGTGAAGCTCTTGTAATTTGTTTTCTCCAAAGTTAGAATATTTTCTAAGTGCCCATAGTAGGAGTCTGAGTGTGTATGGATCTTTGTTCGAGCACTGATGTACCTGAGCATAGTAGTGTAACAAGAATACAAATGAAACCTTTTAATAATCCTTGTAGCACTGAGAATAGATTAATGTTTTCTTTAATGCATTTGATATTCATGAACTTTACTTTAATGCATTTTCATTATGCAGTTAATTTCTAGTTGTTAATGAACACAAGCATTACTACTTCAAGCATACATATAGTACTTGGCAACCCAGAAATGCTTAACATTTGGTAACCTAGTGGGGCTATGTGTGTTTAGGATGTGTCCAGGAAAGTGGGACGGGTACTTGTGTTAGGCTAGTTAGATAGTAGAATAATTAAATATTAAATTCCTATACCTTTCATTCTTATTATAGGTAATTAAACTTATAAAATATAAAATTGTAAAAATCATGCACCTCAATTACTCATAAACCATATCTTTGATCTTCACAAGTGTAGTTGGAAAGACAACAAATGTTCTCAATAGCTGTTTTACTTCCCAGGCAATTAGTGCACTAGAGAACTATAGGTCCATGGAATTTGACCAGATTGCACGTGAATGCCTTAGTGATTTGTATGGTTGGGCATAGGGGTGCCTCGCCACTCATCACTTGGCATTTGGAGTGTTATGTGGGTCGTAATCCTTGGCCATGGTCTCTGTCTCTAGTTGGAGCTTAGAGAGCAAGCTTAGAGAAAATGATGGCCAAGAGAACCCTAGAACAATGCAAGAGTAAAACATATTTTGTGGGGATAAGGTTTATCCCCATGGATGGTGGCCTTTTATTTTTGGGTCACTTCCTTACCTTTGTGTTATATGTTTTTCACTTTTTATTGTATTGATCTTTATCAAACAATCAACACGATTCCATAACAATTGGATTGAACTCTACTGTGAATGTGACAAGAATTAATATGATTGTCTATGTAATTCATAACATATCGAAGTTCATTTTGGTCATGCTATTCAATTGTGAAAGTTTCAAGAAAAGTTTTATTTTTTCAATCTATATCAATTTAGGTGATGCAGATCAATATCATTATATAATTAAATATTGATACTCATCGTGGTTGCACTATTCAACCATGAGACTTTCGAGAAAAATTTTCACCTTATTGAACCTGATTGATCTAGTCAATTTGAATCGATATCATTGTATAATTATATATCGAACTTAATTGATGAAATTAGTATATTTATTTATAATATGAATGTAAATTCTACCTTTATCAATTGGAATTGCAATGATTGATATACTTCAATAATAGTGATCACTAGACATTGAGATATCAATGTATATTAATGTGTTTAGATCCTAAGGGTTTTTGAGTTTCCAATGTATTTATAGACATTGATTTTATGATGTCCCTTGATAGGATAAACTTTTGTATCATGGGTATTCACACCCTTTGATACATATTGATATAACTAAAATTAAAAAGAAGAATTTTATTGAGCCAATTCATTATTAACTATTCTTTTCCTTTGTTACTTCTATCATTAGAAATCATTATTGAGGATAGGAATTCACATATAACTTGGTTAAGAAGGTCCTTACTAGGATTATTTGGGCTAAAACATCTTCTCATAAGGTTTTCTTCATTTTTTGGAAGGATGACTTACAATCTCAAGTTTTCCACCTTTTCTAAGTTTTAAGGATCCAAGATGCATTTCTTTTAACAAACTCATTTGCTAACTTGATCTTGGATTAGCTTCCATGTTGGTTATACCCTACTATCCTATTCGATTTCAAGTTGGTACCCCCCCTTAATTTATCTAGGTTACATCCCTAGCATAGGTTAATTAGTTGAAATATTATTATTATATGGAGTTATTTTGGAGATTAGCTAGGAGAATATACCAAAAGCAAAAATGCCATGGATTTTATATATTATCCACTATTCATGATACATAGTTAAAATTTGATCTTCCAACCATTCTTATCCATAGTGTTTTGCCATATCAGGGATTTTAACTACTAACTCCTATGGAAGGCATGTTTGAAAACAATTAAAGGGTTAAAGAGTTTTAAATGCCTATGGATGTGATAGATGGTAGTTAGAAAGAACAATGGAGGGATATAGTTGAAAAATGAGGAAGTGAAATGGAAATGGAAAACACTTAATTAAATAGAAAAGAAAATATTGAGAATGAAATGAACAACATTCTTTGAGGTATGAAGTAGCACAACCTAAGGAACTAAATGAGCCAAGTGAAATGGTTAAAAATGATGGTGGCCATTAAGCCATGTACTTAGATTACTCAATCCACATAGTATAGAGTCATATCCTAGATAAAAAGTGATGGCATCTTAAGTCAATTTTGGTGATCACTGCTCCACCCATAATCACTCTGTTCATAAAAGGATGTTCTTATGGGATGCTTAGAAATGTAAGCTTTGAGCATCATTCCAACTATAAGGTTCTTGTGGAAGTATGGATCTACTCATGGTCGAAGGTTCTTGTGGGGCCATCTTTATTTTCAAGATATATATATTCATGAACATACTTGTACATAATTTTTTTGTTTTTTTATCTTTTTCTATCTCTTTTTTTTTCAAGAATATCTATACTTGGCCTGCTTCAATCATGAGGTTCTTTTGGGAGCCAATGCTATCTTGTTTATATTTTATTGTATGGATTGCTCACATGGGCATTGATCTTGTTTCATATTTCCAAATGCTTTTACCATCTTAGCTGCTAGACCTAATATAACACACCCTTCAAGCTTATTGACTATCCATGTAAGTAACTAATAGAAACCATTCATTTATAAACATTATCCTATACTTAGCTATTTCACCCCTTGACTAGTGAAAATTGTACCTAAAGAATATTGTTTGGAAAAAATATAATTTAGTATATATGATTTATTTGTTTATTAATCTAAAGCTCATCCATAGATGGATTTTGGGTTTACACTCACCTATCTCATGGTAGAGGGAGTTTTCCTTCTCCCTTACATTCTAGACATGATGCTACTAAATTCTTTATAGTTCCAACTAACAATAGAACTTCCTATTGTCCTATACATTTTTCAAGGTGAAAGTTATAGACTAATGGTTTTTTCTTAATTATTTTCACATTATGGAATTAGGTACTTGCTTGAAATTACTCTCCATAGCTTTAACCTCTACTTAGGCATTGTCATCACATGGTTCATCTATGCAGTGATTAGGATTACTTAATTCTACTAGCTCATCCTATCCCGATTCCTCTATTTAATGTTGATGGTAATGCTCAAGTCTTTGGCCATTTACTAGGAGTGTGTTAGAAATTTCTTCTATAGGTGCAATTAGGATGCTTCCATTGTTACGGGGTTGTAAGACTAGGTATGGGCCTTTCTACTTAGTTGTTAGTTTTCTTGGAAATCTATGTAATCTCATGTTATAAAATAAGAATTTATCTCCCTTTAAGAAGTATTTCTTTAGTATGTTTTTATCATGCATACCATTCATTTGTTTCTAAATTATTCTTTGTTTATCAAGTTCATGCATATATACTTCATCAAGTTCATGTAATTGGGTTATTCTAAATGCTTGTTTGGTTTCCTCATCAAAACTTAGTTTATGTACTAATCATAGGGATTAATATTTTACCTCAACAAGCAATAAACATTGTTTATCATAGACCAATTGATAGGGTCAATATCCTAAGTTTGATTTGTAAGTAATCCTATAAACCCAAAGTGCATCTTGTAGTTTTCTAGACCAATTTCCTTTTAGCACAGATAGTTTTAGTTAAGATTTTAGAATGATTCTATTAGCATTTTTAACTTGACCATTTATTTGGGGATGATAGGCAGTGACTATCTTATGTTGGATCCCATAAGACTTAAGGAATTTCTCCATTATTTTATTCACAAAATGGATCCCTTTATCACTAATGATTGCTCATGGAGTTCTAAATCATGCTAAAATGTGTTTCCTTGGAAGAGATAAAACTACCTTAACATCATTTGTTGGAGTAGCTTTAGCCTCTACCCATTTAGTGACATAATTGATACATACTAAGATATACTAACATCCATTGGAAGGTGGGAATGGTCCTAAAAAATTTATGTCATATACATAAAAAGTTTCTATTATTAAAATAGAATCAAGTGTCATCTCTTGTTCTTTTGTCATTGCCCCTAAACATGGACACTTGTTACATCCTTGGACATATATGTGAGCATCTTTAAAAATAGTGGACCAATAAAACCCGCTTTTTAATATTTTTATAGCCATTCTATGACTACCAAAATGTCCACCTCCAAGGTCATCATGACATATGCATAGGATTTCTTGTTGTTGTTCTTCCACCATACCTCTTTGATGAGCAGCGAGGTACCCCTATGCCCAACCATACAAATCACAAGCATTCACACATGATTCAATTGAATTCCATGAATGGAACAAGTTGTGGCATCTAGATCACTATGCCTTGATTGTAGTTCACTGTCTTCCCACTTGGACGAGTGCTAGCTTTGTCATGTATGGTTTAGTCCAGAGTGAGGCATATGATTTTTATTATTTTATATTTTATTATTCTACAATTAACAATAGGTTGAAACTCAATTTGTAATAAATTAGCTAATCTAATTGCTAATTAATAATCAACTACCCTAACATAAGTATCTAATCCCACTTCCTGTTCACATCCTAAACACATATAACACTATTGGGTTCCAAATGTTAAGCATTGTTGGGATTACCAAGAGTCATATGCATGCTCGAAGTGAACGTACTTATGTTCTTAATTAATTAACATGCATGAAAATGGAAATATTAACTAAGTACATGAAAAGTAAATTGCATGGAAAGTAAATCTAATCTAAGTCAAAGTGTTGAAATGAAGAAGGATCAATATCGATCTTATTGCCATTCATGGAATATGTCTAAGTACATTTCTAGTCGAATAAGACTTCGTACAACTAACTCAAATCCACTTTGTGGGTAGTCATTGACTAATCTTTAAGATTATGAAATAAAAAGGCAAGAATTTAGCTACTCTATTGACAAAACTATGAAAAAACTAATGTAAAACTAACTTAGATCATAAGCCTAGGTGCTATGTTTATAGGCCAGTGTATATACTCTGATGTTAGATACTTGATGTCGTGTCAAGACCCTGATGTCATGTATTCGACATCGGGGCTCTAATGTCAAGGCTCCAATAACAAGGTTTCAATGTCAAGGCTCCAATAACAAGGCTTCAATGTCAAGGGTCCAATGTCAAGGCTAGAAAAATCATGACTCATCACTCTTCTTACCACATTATCTTTACATATTTAATAGAGATATGGTTCATTCCAAATATATTATGAAATACTTCTTAGAAAGGACTTCTTTTCTTCCTTACTCCATTAGCTGGTGTTTTCATTGTGGCCAAATAGTTTTCTATGTCTATGAACCAAGGATCCTTTTTCACTAAGAAGAGTTATTCATCAGGAAATTTATCATTAAACAATCTTCTTGTCCTATTTTACTCTATGATTTCTAGTCGAGAAAGGTTGTCTACCATAGCATTTTCTCTACCCCTTTTGTCTAGAATATTAAGATCAAATTCCTAGAGTAGAGGACACCACCTCATAATCCTACCATTCTTTATTTTTTTTGTTAGCTAAGAATTTTATGGTTGAATGATCAATGTATACCCTATTTTTATATCTTATTAAATAATGCCTAAATTTATCCAAAGCATACACAATGATCAAAATTTATTTCTTTGTAGTTATATAGTTGACTTGAGCTTGATCTAAACTTTTAGAAACATAGAAAATTACTCTTGGTATATTTTCTATGTCTTGGCTCAAAATTGCTCCGACTACTATATCACTATCATCACACATTAAGTCAAAGGAAAAGTCCCAATTAGGTGCATTAAGCACTGGGGTAGTAGTTATTCTTTCTTTAAGTACATAGAATGCTTTTTGATAATCATCAGTCCATATGAAATGGAAATCTTTTTCTAAGAGCATATAAGGGACTTTAGCCACTTTTGAAAATTCCTTGATGAATCATCTATAATATCTAGCATGACCTAAGAAGGATGAAAGTGTTTTAAATTTGTTAGATTTGGAGGTATAGAAATTACCTTTAATTTTTCATCATACATTTTAATTTCTTCTTTAGAGATTACTTATCCTAAAACTACATTTCTTATTACCATCAAATGACTCTTTTTCCATATTAATTTTAAATTTTCTCTATACATCTATCCAAGACATATTTTAAGTGATCTAATGTTTTTTCATAAGTATCTTCATATAGTAAGAAATCATTCATAAATATCTCTACATATTCTTCTAACATATGGAAAGATATTTATAACATTGCTCTTTGGAAGGTAGTGGGTGCATTATAAAGATCAAAAGGTATTTGTTTATAAGTGAAGGTATCATATGTACATGTAAAAGTTGTTGTATGTTGATCTTCCGGTGCAATAGCTACTTGATTGTAACAACTAACCCATCCAAAAAACAATAGTATTCATGCCCTTCTAATGTTTCCAAAATTTTGTTTTTATAAGTTGAAGGGCAATGATCCTTTTTAGTGCTTTGATTAAGTTTTATATAATCCACACAAACTTGCCATTTTCCTCCCTTTTTGGGTATTACCATGATAGAACTTACCTATTCACTATTAACTATTGGATAAATAATTCTTTCCTTCCAAAGTTTAGAAACTTTATCTTTAATTATTTGTTTCAAGGCTAGGTTAATTCATCTAGGAGGAATTCTAATTAGTTTAACATTGTCTTCTAAATAGATATGATGTTGGCATATGTTGGGTAAAATTTCTTGATGGAGATCCTCATAATTCTACACAAATGCCTTAGAATTTCTTTTTAAAACCTTGATTAATTTAGTTTCTTGATCACTAGATAGTCGGGAATTTATTATTAAAGGTTTATTTTCATCAAGGAAAATATACTTAAGGGTGTTAGGTAGTTCAAAGAGTTCCAAAGAATCCTTAATTGGTGGTTAAATAGTGTTTCTAATGCTTTCAAATCCCAAATTCAAAATCTAATCCAAGAAGTTCTATTGTTCTATTACAGAAGAATCTAAGGATTCCTCCTCAAAATTATTGAGTGCTAATGTTTCCTTATCCTTAGCCATGGTAGATGTTGGCATTGTAAAGAGCATCCTAGCTTTTTAATATCTTGGTTTATTCTATCTTCCTTTGCTTTATCAAATATGTTAAGTGTAAAGATGAGATTGACAAAGGTTAGTTGAAGTTACCCTAATCTACAATTGATTATTGCATCAATTGCTACTAACCAAGGTCTTCCTAAAATGATTGGAAAACAATTTGAATCTTTTACTTGTAATACAACAAAATCTATGTAGTACTTTCCTTTTTTAACTTCCATTATTAAATCTTCTACTACTCTATAAGTTTAACAGTTGAGCCATTTGCTAAGGCTATTGACGTGTTTACTTTTATGATATTTTCTAAGTCTATTACCTCAGCCATTGTACATGACATAATATTAATGTTAGCATCTAGATCAAAAAAGGAATTATTGATACTCTTTTGATTAAACTTTATAGAAATAGTAGGAACTCTTGGATCTTGGTATTTTGAAATTTCATGAATTTTTATAAGTCAGGACAAATTATCAACCAAATATACTTGTTTAGGGATTTTTCCTTCCTCCTTTTTTATACATAATTCCCTCAAATATTTGGCATAAAGAGGTGTATCCCTTACAACTTACTAAGTGGAATGTGTAAATATAATTCTTTAAATATCTTCTCAATATGTTCCTTAGTGGTGAATTCTTCTTGCAACCTTTTAGGAAATGGTAATGAAATTATTTTCCTATTTAAGGATGAGGAAGATGTTGAAGGTTGTTTTCCTTCCTTCATTAGTTCTTTACTTCCTTTCTCATTCACCACATGTGTTTTATGTGATTGATAGTCCTCATGTACCTTTTCAATTTTATCTTGGAAGCTAACTTTCTTGACAGGCCTAGGGTCAATATTTTTTCCACTTCTAGTGGTAACAAAATGCAATTACTCATTGTCTTTCTTTTGATTAGTGGGGTTTGATTTAGGCTGAGAAGGTAATTCACTTTTTGTTAAGTCTTGGAACCTTCTTTTTATTTCATTCAAAAATTACCTATTCTCCTCTATGAACACTATTAAAATTTGGGTTAAATAGTGTAATTGTTCATTAACAAGATTTCCAAATGGTTTATAATTATTTTGGAAGATTGGTGCTAATGGTTGATAAAATGGTCTTGGTTGACAAGGTGAAGAAGATTAATTTCTTATTTGTTGAAAGGCTCTTACAGACTCATGAATTTCTTCATTATAGTAGACTAGAGCTGGATAGCTTGTAATCTCATGTTGTTTTTTTCCACATAGATTGCAAACTTCCTCTTGAGAAAAATAAGTTTTTGAAATTAATCTAGTTAATTCATCAACTTTTCTATTTAATTGCTTAGTTTGATGGATTACACTTTTTATGTTATTTGGTTTTGACCAACATTTGCTTTGATCTAATAAATAGTCAATAGTTTTTCAATCCTCTTTTGGTGTCACATTTAAAATATTTCCCCCATAGGAAAAATATACATTTTGTCTAAAATATAGTAATAGCCCTTCTATAAAGATTTGAATTAATTGGTGGGTTGAAAATCCATGAATGGGATTTTTAAGTCACAGACCCTTAAATCTATCAAAGGCACTTATGTAATCCTCATCTTCATTTTGTGTGAAGCTCTTGAGTTTTTTCCTAAGGGTATATAGCCTATTGTTGGAGAGGATGTGTTAAATAAAGACTGCCTTAAATTCATCCCATGAGCTACCTTAAATTCATCCCACGAGCTTATTAGAGTTTGCAAGATTTGAAGCCAAAAATCAACTTTGTCTTCTAAAGTAGATTTAAAGGCTATCATTTTTGTTCTAGCATCCCCTTGAGGTGCTAACATAGTTATCATAGTTTCAAGTTCTCTCACATCAGTTATAGGATCTTCATTAGTAGTTTTCCTAAAAATGGGTAGTAAATGTGAATTTTTAACTTCTACATTTCTTCCTAGAGGGAAAACTGATGGTCCTTGGGGAATTGTTGGTATTTTTTGATTTAATGAATTCCCTAATGTTTGTCCTTGATAAGATTGTCCCAAAGGAAATTCATTAAATCAAAAAATGAATTCCCTAATGTTTATAGTAACTTGTAATATTTTCAAGATGTTAAATTCAAGTTTGAATTTTATGTTGCTTATTATATTTTATTTAATAAGCATACTCTTCTTTAACGTATTCATGAGCAATTAATCCTAAAAACTTACAAATTGTTTTATGGCTCTTGTAATCATAGCTTTGATTGCAACTTTTATATAACTTTATTTAGTTTTGGACACTAAGGGAACTGACTCTTGTGACTTTTTATGCTTTTTCTTGATTTTAATTTTTTTGTTTTTCTTTTTGCATGAAAAATAATTAAAGAAAATAATTTCTAAATCTACAAAACAAAAAGAATGTAAAAGAAATAATATTTTCCTCTTTTTGAAGATTTAATTATAAATCTGAGAAGAAATCTTGAAACATACCAAACCCTTGATGAAGATTGACTTTGCCAACCTCCTTGGCAATGACACCAAATTGACAAGTCAACCAAAGTTCTACAGTGAGATTACTGTTATTGTAGGAATGCCACCTTGTCTATGACTAACCTATGAGTTGTATCTATGGAGGAATTATTAAAAGTCAATGAAATCATCAAGAAATCAAATAGTTAGATTCAAATCCAATCAAATCCCATGCTTATGACTATCACTCATAAGCCAAATCACAAACTTTCATCCTAGCTTCTTGTCTCAAGTTCAAGAGTGGAAATTAAATGATTAAATTAAATTAAAATCATGAAGTACAAAACATAAATTATGAGGATCACAAGAGAGACATCACATAATTTGTGATTGTACTTTGTTGTTTTTATGATGTAGCAAGCTTAATAGCCTACCTATGGCTCCAATGGTCTATAGTTGCTGCAAGGTTCAACGAATCCCACTTGATAATTATTCAAAGGAAATTAAGAAATTGATTTCAAATTGATGTGGGTACTCTTGGGTATTGAATACCCCCTTCTAAGGTGAGTTGCCCCCCCTCCCCCCCCTTTTATATTGGAGGAGGTTACATCTTAAATATGGAAAAAATTTATAAGATATACATATCGATTTTCATTGAGGAAATTGATATGGATCGATGTTATTATAGGGAGATGTCAATATGTATCACGATGATGATATCTCTTGATTGTCAATCCTAATAGAATCTACAGTATGGATCAATATCTTCATTCTATGGCAAGGTCCAAATCCCTTTAATTTGATGATATCAATTTCTATTGCGACTACTATTGATCGGCAATAAAGATCGAGATTTTACTTTATGTTGCTTATTAGTTTAATCAAGATTATTTCTCATTGTTTCTAGGAGTAGCCTAGATTATAATTACATCATATACCTCACTCTAGACTAAATCATACATGACAAATCAAATACTAGTCTTGTTGGGAAGACAGTGAACTGCAATCAAAGTATAACTGTCTAGGTGCCACAACTAGTCCATCCACGGAGTTCATCTAGATCATGCATACATGCTTGTATTTGTATGGTTGAGACGTAGGGGTACCTCACTACTCATCATTGGAGTCGTTGCCAGGTGATGGGATGCGATATCGTCTCCGCCGCGATATCACATCCCCCACGATATCGCGTATGCGATATTGCGTCTTCCCTTGTGATATCGCGTATGTGATATCGCAGTTCGTCATCATGTCTATAAATAAGAGGCAGATCTCCCTTGTTTGACAACAATAGGTTAGATTGTAGCAAAACTCTGGCAGTTTGATCCCTCCAGAGATAGATTATTTTTTTGAGTGTATGCCTGCAATGTGGTGAATGTAATTGTACGACATCCTTTATTCGAGTGTGACGTACTTGGACACGCACATGACCGGCAATAAAGATCGAGATTACTTCATCATTGCAGCATTCACTTTGTTTGTTTATTTATTTAATTATTATTTACTGCTTTCCTAATTAGTCTCTCTCACCCTTAAACTCAAGTTAGAACGTGGAATCAGTGCGACTTGATTATGAGCATTTAAGTGTGACTACTTGGTAACCCAGTGGCGTACCTAGGATCTGCACTTGGTAATCCCAGTGGTAGTCATGCACGAGGTCCAAGATGTGTATAGATGATCAAGGAATGGATGCTCATCGCACTTAGGCTAGATTAGATTCTTTTACCCTTTCCCTCCTAGCTTAGCTTAGTTAATATTAATTTCCACTACCTTTAGGAGTAGTGTTAGATTAGGAACACATCATACACCTCACTCTGGACTAAACCATACATGACAAATATAATACTAGTCCAGGTGGGAAGATAGCGAACTACGACCTAAGGATAATTGTCTGGGTGCCACAACTAGTCCATCTACGGAGTTCGACCAGATCACGCGTGAAAATGCTCGTATTCCTATGGTTGAGTGTAGGGGTACCTCGCCACTCATCACCAGGGATGGTGCTAGCTATCTAGATTAGTGATATCATACAACATGGTTGTAACAAAGTATTAATGATATATCTTTTAGAAAAGAGATTAATTTTAATTAAGTCACACACAATCCATAACAATGTCTCTCTCTCAAGACAACGATAACACAACAACTAGTGAGGTAATTCATTGGAGAACCAACGCATTTTATGATGAAGAAGAAGTTTGGAGTACTCAACCTTATGTAGGAATTTCATATGTTCACGGATACCCCAACAATACTTAAGGACTCTTGTCATCCAACTTAGACACCCTTAGTGAGGATGGGACATCCCATAGAATGAGGGGGCTCATAAGGCCTAGGACCTTCTCAATTGTTAGCAAGAGTACATCAGGGGATGATTGGGAGACCTACAGAAGTGATGACGAGTCTTCTAGTTCTCTCTCTTTCTCTACTCCTTCAACGTTAGGTCATGACACGGATGACTATTTCTCAAGGGGTCGACATAGAAATAAAAATCGAACCCACAGGTAAACTCAGGAATGCCAACATGAACAAAGACAACATCATTCGAACTCACAAACTCATAACCTACTTATTCATGATGAATCCTTGCTGAACACTAAGAGCCTAATGCATATAATAGAGGTTGTTCAAATATCTGATACACATTGTAAGGAAAGCCATCTACCCAGGCTTGACTTAAACAACTTTTCCAAGTTTTCAGGAGGCTATGATTTAGATCTGCAACATCATTTGTAAGCCTTCTACGATGCATGTGCATGAAAAAATATTGATAATTGGTGGCAAAAACTTAAGCTCTTTCCTATGAAACTTGTTGGCCAAGAAAAAGTATGGTACAGGTCTTTAAAGTCAAAATCAATTTGTTGTTGGCCAACAATGGTAGAATCCTTTAATGAAAGATAACAAACCTGTGCAAGAGTGTCAGCCTTTAGGAGACAACTCCAAGAATGGAAACAAGGGCAACATGAACCCTTGGACATGGACTTAGAAAGATATTACTGGTTGTTAAACAACTGCCTAGGCCATGGGTTCTCCAAGGAAAGGCTAATGTATCACATCATGGATGGGCTTCGTAATGAAACAAGGGAGACCCTAGGAATGTATGCCCCAGGTCAACTCTATGAACTACGAACCCACCAATTCCAAGAGCTTATTAAATGGGTAGCAAAATAAGAAGGAGAAAGAGTCAAATGGGAGAATGTTGAAAGATCTCAACAGGACCAAAATCTCAAAATAACAATGGTCCATAATCATGAAGAGGAGAAATCAACTCATCACAAGGAGGTGGAATCATATCCATCTTTGCCAATACTACAATCACTAGATGAAATTGAGGCAAAGATCAATAAGATGACAGAATGGGTACATGAAAAATGTTGAGAATATGCAAACATTGTTAGAGGTAGAACCATGCAAGATCACCCAAACAACTAGAACAAACATAGGATGCCAAACTTAGAAACAGGACAAAATACCATTCGACAATCAAAGAGAAGAGTTGAAGAAAATAAGGATAGAAGCTCAACTGCAAATCCTTGTATCAATGTGATGTTTTTCTATATGATCACCCCAAAAGCTAATGCCCAGTATTGTCACATTTACATGAGCATTGGGAAGGAATGCTACATCTAGATTTCATACAAAATTACCATGTTCAATCATAGTGGCAAAACCCCCAGTCATGGGGGAAACCACCATCAAATTGGCTACACCCTTCACACCATACAAAATCAAGTTCTTATTATGTTCAACACCCTATTTCTCTAACTAGGTCAACATCCTCTACTTCACCTCATCACTATCATTCTCCTGAGTACTATCAACCCATGTCCTCTCCCATAGGATCACCTCATGTTCCTTACACTTCTCATCACCCTCAATATTCTCATCCTTCACGTCCTTCTACATTGCCACTTGTTGTACCAGAAGGTTTTGCATCATAACACCAACCCACGAATGTTACTTGTGCTACTACTATCAACAGCAGTAGGAGTCATCCACAGTGTTGAAAGTGTCCTTTCTTTAAGCATGACTATAGAAAGAGACAACATAGTTCTGAAACCACTGCATCCTCCAACTCAGCACAAGCCTAACAGTCTGATGTACCTTCCTCTTCAAATTTAATGCCTCCAGTTACCTTATTCAGGCTACCAATTAATGCTCCAACAACTACACGATCCAATGAATCTACCAATGTGGAGAGACATATCAATTCTTGCATACCAGCTTCTGGTCACAGGTGCCATAGTGGGTTAGCTCCTTATCACATGACCACATCTTATAATCTGGCCCACTATGCCTACTTTAATCAAGTGTGTGAACCCCAATTTGGATACATTCCTACCACCACATTGAAAGACACCTAGTGGTTTGGATATGACCAAGCCCTAATATTTCCAACATGCATGGATCCAAAATTTTCATTTATTAATTCTCGCCATCATCCAAGGTTTAATTATGGGGGATATACCTCATTCTAACAAGCAAAATTAGTAAATTTTTTTTTCTTTGATTTTGTAATTTTTTTTCTAGTTTTTCATTTTTTAATTTGTCATTTTATCTTTTTGAGAATAATCTCATCTGTGAATCAAATACTCATGTGACTTGTCAGTTGAGATGTTGTTCTATGCTATCGAGTCACAAGGGACTAATTATTTGGACAGCGAGCCCACAACATCCACCCACCCATTCTATTAATAAGAGGTTCTACTCTGGGTATGATGATATTCTTGTTATCATTAAAACTTAAAGTAACTTTGTACTCATTATGCCTACAGCAAAGAGTAATGGACTAAGAGAGAATGACAAGGGTGTGACATCAAGGGGACTTGCGAGTTCTCTTTGGTGACATTTGTAGGTGCTATCATGCAGCTTGGTTATACTAAGATCCTTGTAGATCTAACAAAAAATGGGAGTAAGAGTTGTGACAAAGGCACTCCATAAAGGAACTCAATGCTGTTCTAGGGGTCTCACTAGAAAGAAATGCACCCATGCCTAAAGGTTGGTGACTTATGTGGTTCACAATTGGAAAATACAAGGTGCCAAAGTAGCTAGAAGAAGAAAAATAAAAGAAAGAAGAAAAATAGCAAAGAAAAGATCAAGAAAAACATGTTGTAGACAAATTCAAATCGCTCCTCCCTTGTGCAAAATGCCAAGTGGATGTACACCTTATTGTTGTGATGCTCTTGTAGTTGTCTATCATGGGGATGAAACAATGTGATGTCACTGATTAGAGGTATGGACTTGGGAGTTATCTTGAAGCGAAAGGGTAATGGTACTTAAATCATGCATGACACTTTGGATTCATTGTGCCTAGGGTGAGTTGCCTCATTTCCCAATCTCTACAATCCCTTCTACAATTCATCTCACCACACTGTCCAAGTATTTATAACTTGTGTCTTGTGTGGCATAGAATTCATACCTCATCATGGTGATATCTAACATGTTTGTGTTTTGTTGCATTGGTGCGGATTGTATTTAACCCTTCTCCTACCTACGGACATTTTAAGGTGTGATTATGTAAGGGCATGATAGGTTGGAACTTGCTGTGGGGAGGACCCACTTATGTAACTTTTGTAATTTTCACTCATTGCACACCACCACATCATCTTATACCCTCTGAGTACTACACCACTAAATTTATTCTTTCCTTTATCATCATTACAACCCAAACATTTCTATGCACCACTACATATCATTTTTTCTTACCCTATTTAAGAACTTCATTGTATAATTCCACTTCATTACACTTTTGGTGCCTCAATGTCTACTCAACATTACCCTTGATCTTTCAAATTTACCTTAAATCCTTCATTTTTGGTAGTGAAGATTCAAAAATTCATCAATTTTGCCAAGTACCCTATGCTGAAAGGGATGCAATATTGGGTACCTGGTATCAGGTCTGACATGATATCAGGTCTACCCTTGCATGTATGCAATATCGTGTCTATAAAATCTATATATATGGATCGCCCACAAGCGTCAACATCATTTTCAACTATTAACACAAGGGGAGTTGTTGCAATTTTCTTCCACAAATTCTCATACTTTATGCACCTATCATTTAAACATCAATATCTCACTTGTTAACGCTTTGATTTCACTTCCGATCGAACCTACTTAAACCTAGAGTGTCTAACTTAGTCGTGGGGGAGGGGTACATTAGAATTTGCACACAACCTTTTTGAATTTTGCTGTCACCCAAAGGATATCATAGGGGTAACTGATCTTAAGAAATGATAAGAACTTATGCCAAACCAATTTTATTCTTTCACCCAAACCATGAAAATTATTTTTGGAGCCACTTGATCAAATTAGGCTTGACATTAAAACTTTTAAGAGGATTTTCTTGAAAATTTCTAACTTCAAAATCATACTAAGGAAAAATTAAATGCATTAAAGGCAATGAGTAAGGTATAAGATAATAAAATTTTGTTAAATAACCTTACTAACAATTGATCTTGGTGTGATTACAGATGGTCCCTAAATGAGGAAAATAGGGAGGACCCTCTCAAGGTGCATCCAAATGCCCATGGAGAGGTAGTGGCCAAGGACCTTCCATGGAACATGCAGTGTAGGAGGCACAATTATTCAACATTTATCAAGACACTCATGTTACTACACAATCTAGGCATGTAGAAGGTGGAGAAGGTAGGGCAACTGAATAGGGACAACATCTCATGTTATCTCTGGAATGCATTCAGGCAATTCAGGAAAGGTCCACATCAGCTGCAGTGATCTTGAACTTCAATTTTGGATCCTTTACCAAATTTTCCCTTGAGTCATTTAGAGATCAACTCAAAGAATCTCCAATGTGGCTTGTTCTCTTAGAGAGTGGTGAATGGTACTTGGGGGAGATGTATCCATTTTGGCATAATAAAGAAGAAGGCACCACCATTGACATTGGTGGGATTTCAGTCAATTTCTCTGCTAAGGCCATTTTGGAAGTTTTGAACCTTGTAAATACAGGGCCTAAGGTTTCTCATCTATCCACTCGCTCTGATGCTGATACATAAAAAATATGGTTAAAGAGGACATACGGTAAGGAGGATAAAACATATAGGGAGCTCACCCTTGAAGAGAGGATCTATTTCAAAATTGGCACCTCTCACATCTTCCCAACAAAAGGACTAAACAGGATTTCCACCTATGTGGCTAGAGGAAGTGAAATCTTGATGGGTAAGGTTGATGCCAATTTGCCCCATCTATATCTCATGGAAATATTGAGGTGGTTTGAAGAACGTAAGATGGAGAAGTTTGCATTTCCTTTTCCTTGTCTAATCAAGAAGTTGTGCCAACATGTTGGAATTATAGGGTACATTAATGACATCCCCAGAAAAGCTCAAAATGCATCCTATGCTAAATTATTAGAGCCAATAGCACCAAGGAAAGACGTTGGTGAGACATTGGAGCCTGAGCAAGAATAAATGGTTGGGCCCATTGCACCTCAAATAGTAGGGCCTAACCAACTTCTAGACATAAGGCCTAGTCAACAATAGGATGTAGGGCCCAACATGCAACCCATAAGCCAATAAGGCTAATTGCCACTATCGTCGCAAAATTATCGACTGTTGATGAGTAATCTCAGGGCCATCACAGAAATAATCAATTTGGGAAGTCGTGATGAGGCTAACTTCTCAAGGTCATTAATGATGCCGTACAACCCACTACCTCAATTGATCATGCATGGGATGAGGTTTCTATACACACAGGAGGAGGGGAATCACATTGGTCACAACAGATCTCTAGAAATGTTGCATATTTTTAAGTGTAATTAGAAATTGGTGAAGGTGCCATAGTAGTGGTGATACAACACTAGAATGTAGCTAGAGTAGTAGAAGTCGTCATAGATCACATCAAAGAATCATTCAATGTCTTTGTTGTGCCACCGGTGGATCTCATAGGAGCATGTGATGCTCAAGTCTTAGTTTTTCACTTGATGACTTCTGTAGAACATGAGGATACTTTGGATCAATTACTGCAAACAGGACAAATAATGGCATCCTTGTTTGACATCCCTCAAGATGTCATAGCAGCACAATTAGACCTCATTTCCACAAGGGGAAAGTTGGTCATGGTGGAGGTTACGGCGGAACATGCAGAGGACAAGTTGAGAAGACTCCAAGAGAAGTTCATCACCCTGCAAGACGCATAGTGGGATCCATCCCAACTTATCCCAGCTGACTAGCTAGAGTTATTTCAGATAGAGCAACTGAATAAACTATTAGAAGAGAATAAAAGGATGGTAATGGAGAAAGAGAAGGCTAATTGGGATGCTTCAAAAGCACAGGCCCAAACATATGCACACGCTAAAGCACTCAAGGCCTTATAAGAAGAAAATAAACTCATTGTTGCTAAGAATCTTTGGTTGACTACCATCGAAAAAGAAAAGAATGTTCTCAAGGAGAATTTCTAGAAAATGCAAGAATAATTAATATATATCAACCAAGATATGAATCACTTAGCTAGAGAAAATAGGACTCTCTCAATGGAGGAGGTACGTGCCATCTGTCAAAAGATGACCATTGAAATAAACACGTGGTAGAATGAGGCTAAGTAGCATGAGAAGCTAAAAAAACATTTTTGGGACTAGGTGGGGATGTACAAAAAAATCATCAAAAAAGAGATCCATATGGCTAAGACTCATATCAACACTTTTAGTGCTCAAAACACTAATTGGTGGGCCATATTGGACACCTATGCCTTCGCCCACTAAGCAGAACTAAAGAGTCAGGACCTGTAGATCCAGGATCTCACTAAGTACATGGAGTTGGCAAACCTGAGGTATGCCAACTTAGCCATGGTAATGGCAAGATACTCGAGGATAGAATTGGAGAACCAGGTACTAGCCACCTACACCAAATATAAAGTAGAATTTGCTGAACACAAAAAGACATTGCAAAAATTAGAGGTAGCAAATTCTAAGTTAGAGGTGGTCAAAGCTAGCTAACAAGGATAGACAGATGTTGTGGCAGAGTTGGCTTGATGGCTTATAGACTATCAAGAACTTAGAGACAGAGTTAGAGCCTATGAGGAGGAATGACGGTTATTTGCAGCTTGGTATGTCAAGGCCAATAAGATGTTTCCGAAACTACTGTGTCCATGGAAGGTGCTGACTCTATCAAATATTGGAACATCAGCATGGATGGCACACGATCCCTAAACTGAAGAAGAAAAGCTTCAGATGCTCCTTCAGAGATATCCATTTCCAAAGCCTGAAGCACAAGATAAGGCCCATGGAGGAGCCACCACCACCAAAAACCACATGAATTCCAATAATTTTATTTTTTGTATTTTGTGTTAGTGTCCTAATTTTATTTTTTTAACTCCACACTGCAACATGAAATAATTCATAGTTAGTCCATAATCCCATACTTATCCACTGTGTAATCAAATGAACTCATTCTCATTTTGTTGTTTGACTTGAGGATGAGTTGTTATTCAGTTGTGGGGATATGATGAATCACAAGTGCCAGGCCCCAATATCAGATATTCGATATCAGGTACATAATATTGTAGCCTGGATAATGATATTGAATAACGATATTGTGATTCCTATGTTAGCCTATAAATATAGCACTCAGGTGCATAGGAAGGGAGTCTTTTGGTAAGTCTTTAAGTTGAGTCTTTTTGTTAGTTTTCAGTTCTTTTCCAAGTGCATGCTCATAGTGTGATGCTTGTAATTGTATGGAACCTTTGTTCGAGTGTGACGTACTTGGACATGCACATGATTAGCAATAAAGATCGAGATTACTCCATCATTGTAGCATTCACTTAGCTTTTATTTACTTTAATTATTGATTATTTATAGTTGTGTTTCTAGTTAATATTTTCTTTATTGTCATTTACACTTTTTGTTGCTAATGCGGAATGAGTACAACTTAATCACAAACATTTAAGTGTAACTACTTAGTAACCCAGTAGCATATCTAGTAGTGCTCAAGTAATATGTGCTTGGTAATCCTACAAGTAGTACATGAAGTCCAAGATGCATACGGATGATTAAGGATAGATGCTCACCGCACTTAGGCTAGCTTAGATTTTACTTTATGTTGCTTATTAGTTTAATCAAGATTATTTCTCATTGTCTCTAAGTGTAGCTTAGTTTAGAATTACATCATACACCTCACTCTAGACTAAACCATATGTGATGAAGCAAATACTAGTCTAGGTGGGAAGATAGCAAACTATGATCAACATATAACTGTCTAGGTGCCATAACTAGTCCATTCGCGGAGTTTGACCAGATCCTACGTACATGCTCATATTCGTATGATTGAGCATAGGGGTACCTTGCTGCTCATTAGTTGGTATTTCCCAAGGACATGGTAGTTGTGTAACATCTTCTTGGCTTTGACATATCATATTTAAAATTTTTTTCTTTCTACCTTAAGAGCTTTGGCCATAATTTGTAATTTTTGATATATCAGTGATTTTTTTTTGCCCAAATTTGCTATAACATCTTTTTGGTCTTGATAACCTGATTTGACTACTAGAAGCTAAGAGTTTGTGATGTTAATTTTTTTGTTATGTGTGTTTCCTGTCTACAAAGTCTCTTTCATACATAAAATACATAGTAGCCAACTATTGCCCTAACTTTATTCTGGCTCTACCTATTGTTAACATGGTCAATTTAGTGTAGTGTAGATTTTCAAATCCCATGTACTCTATGAAATCTGCTATTTGTAGTTCTTTATTCCTTAGCTTAACATTGTGAATAAGGGCAAGATTATCCAAGATGGATTGCCAATCAGGTATCTTCTATGTAATAAAATTAATCTTGGCCTTGGCTATAATACCCTCCTTTCTAGGCCTTAGGTTGGAGAGCATTACATTAGGTAAAACTCATAAAAAATGATTATCCATGGCAAGGGACAAAGAAATGAATGATCTTGGAGTGAAAGAAAATGAAGGAACCTAGCATGAAGTTATGATCCAAGAAAAAGAGAAGAGACTAAATAGTAGAGAAAAAGAAATGAAAAAAATGTAAAATTAGATAAAACATAAATATATATGAGAAACTAATAAATAAATTTTAAAACTAAATCTTCATAACATAAGTATAAAATAACGTGATATAAAAGGTCCAACCACATAAATATCCATAAATTGAAAGCTAGGAAAGGAGATATAATATCTAGCATAAAAGCCAAAATGCCAAATACATAAAATAGCCAATGCCTAAATTAAAAACATAATATCATCAAGCTTATATAGTCATATCAAATCCTCCAAGAGCTCCCATCTCCTTTGAATCAATTAACCTAAAAATAAAATGGGTTATTAGTATAAAACTAAGTGAGAAACCTTGGCAATATCTTTAATTGCGAAATGGAAAAATCACATGGGATTTAGGATGAACATGGCTAACCTGAAAAATATGTTAGCTCAAATATCTAAACAAGCATACAAATGAATAGCCAAACATCCATCCAAAATTCAAAAACCAAACAAGATTTTCTCACTTGAACTATGGCCACTACAAGAAGGCTAGCACACAATAGTCTTACTATCAAATGTGTGTCATGTTATCTTGTGTACATTCCATATGCCAAAATGTATCCATATCAAAACTAAATTACAAAGCACTTGGATTTATTATTAGTCTAAATGAACTTGAGAAATCACCTAGGAACTCACCTCTAAGGTTCCCAAACTTGCTGGTGCTAGAGGCATCTTTCAGCACATCTCCTTTAACATATGGGAGGCACAATATAAAAGGATCAATGAGCCATAGAATCACCATTTCACATAGGATGGAACCTCCTGTGAAAGCCACACTAATGCATACTAGTGGGGGTTAAGCATCAAATTATCTCTAAGGAGCCCATCTCCAACCGACCACATAAACTTGGTGTTAGCTTTAACATCCAAACAATTAGCAAACAAACAACCATGGAAAACCAAATTGATGATGGAGGGTAACAACAAAATAAAGGGATATATCTCATCTAAGAGATCTATTAATCCAAAAACATGTACTAAAATAGCCAAAAGATCCAATAATCTAACTTGCTCCAAAATAAGTAAAAGTTCCAACAATCAATAGTAAGCCATGTTCAACATGCTAACAACCTAATTTAGAAATCAAGCATCATAGAGTCAAAAGGGAATCAACCATGAACCAATAATAAAAGGGATAAAAATAAATCATAGTAATTCTAAGATATTATTTGAATCATGATTCCAAATAACTAAGATTTTATTTTACAATAGGGTATTAAGGACTCTATTAAATCCAAAATGAAGTCTAGAGTTGGATCATTACCTAAATGTGTAATAGTAGATAAAATTATTATAATTCCACCATTCCCACGGATTTTATAATGATTCTAGATTCATAAAAAAAGCCAATATCTATAACTATTCTCTATTAAAGATTTATGAAGGCATTTATTAGATTAGAGAGTTATAGAACCATGATTCTAGGCTTAGAGAATTAAGCTAAAATAAAAATGGAAAAAGTAGTTGACAGAAATAGAACATAACTTTGTGATAGAAATGTTTTTTCTATGATTTAAAAATGGATTGAAATATAGAAAAGAAAACGATCTACACATAAATTTTAAGAAAAATTCTATATTAGTTTAGGAGATATGAGGATTTTATTGTGCATTAGAAAAAATGGTGAAAGTATGGATAGTGTAGAAAGAAAAATTAATAACTTCATTAAAATAAAATATTTTAAATTAACTCTAAATGGATATGTATTCTAAACATATAATAACATTTATGTAAAATTTTAGAGTTTTATCCCTAATTATACTTGAGATATAGCCTCATAAAGCTACATTGTGAAAATTATTATGATTTTAGATATGTTTAAAAGAACAACACATAATGCAAAATAAATTATGGATTTTAAAATCATTTTTTAAAAATTGTATGAATGTTTAAGAGATTTTTACCAACCTATAGCAAGAAACCTAAATTAAATATATGTAAAAGACACATCCATTTTTGTACACATTATCTATTCTACTAACAAAAATCTCTAGAAACCCTAGCTTTATGAAGAGAAAACACAGAAAAAGAAGGAGAAATCACAGAAAAAGAAGGAGAAATAGTAGATTAATAAATTTTATGGATCAACATAATAATTTTATAAAATTCATAAAAAAAGATTAAAATGTCTGGATTTGCTTTGAAATTAATTTGCAAATTTGATGATAAAAATCCTCAAAAAACCCATGCCCAAAATTAGTAGAAATAACAATAGTTTATTAAAAATTACACATAAAAAACCCACCCAAACACCATTATATATATTCAAAACAAAATTCCTCAACCCAAAAATAGCATTAGAATCATACAACAAAAATAAACAATAGTGAACCCATAAATGTGCACAAAAACTTGTAACTGTAAATGGGGAAGAAGCCAAGATAACTCATCTTTGAATTCAACTATTGAAAATCATAAGGGAGAAGAGAAAATCATAAGAATCCAAACAATGCATAAAACTGATCCACAACCCTCCTGTTCTTTCTAGCTTTCATATCTCACAACACTGAATTGTCAAAAAGTGTGAAAGAATTAAACAATGGAAAATTTAATAGATATTTTCCTAGAAAACCATGGAATGGAAAAAAATTTGAATTGTTCAAAATAACACACAACTAGAAGAATAATTCCTAGAAATTCTTGCAATCACAAAATGTAACTGTTGGCGACCGTTTGGGACGCGACCGCCAACGAGTGTCCTCGAACAGGATTTAGGTGCCTGCTGGTCTCTGGCAACACCAAGGCCCAGATACCTCCAAATAACTCAGTAGTTAATGTGAGTATGTGTGTGTGCTGTTGCGGCGTGCGGTTGTGTGCAATGTAACGATTGCGTGTGTGTGAAATACAAATGACTTACTTTAAGAGATTCAGCCAACTTTATCAAGTACTGTGAGT
>MNCI01020774.1:539564-575410 GCA_015680685.1 Gnetum montanum | reverse complement strand
TAAGAGCAATCTAAAAATCCCAAAATTACTTGCCAAGGATGATACTATCTAAACCACTAGCTAAGCAATTTAAACAAAACAAAAAATGAAATGCATAACTCACAGGACCATGACAAAGAGGCTGAAATATTTATTCTAGCAAGCCATCTTGCAAGACATCTTCTTTACAAATCTTCCAAGTGTGATGATGATGCTTTCCTTGATGTGTTCCTTCATTTTGTGGCCTCAAACGCAAATGCAAATGGAAACAGAAACAAAACCAAAAGCCGCTATCATTGATGAAATGTTGGAGCCAATCACCATATCATATCATTGATTCACAGACAAGCCATGAGCAGCTCAAGCACCAGTCCCAAAAACAAATGTAGAGAGAGAGCCAAACAAACTGAAACAAAAAATAAAAATAAAAATGTTCTCCTTCGTTCATGCATCCCTTGACAAGCTGGAAATATGCACTTTGGGAATTGCCATTAACTTTTTCAACTATAGAACCATGCTGTAATACACCAATCATATCTGCATTTTTGACAATGGCCAACCAATGTGCAACAATTACAGTTGTTTTGTTAACCATGATTCTACCAAGAGCTTCCTACACTATCCTTTTAGATTCAGCATCCAAAACACTTGTAGCTTCATCAAGAGGAAGAATATCAACATTTTTGTTAGGCATGGTTCTCTCAGAATCCTTCCATGGTATTCAACTGGTCAACAAACCTGTATCTTGCTTCCTACTTGTTGAGGCCAGATTAGCAAGATATGCTGCAAAACTTGAGGATATATATATATTTTTATTTTATCTTTCCAAGTCCAAAGATTTTGGGTCCCTTTGTAAGCTTGATATAGGCACTATGCTCCCATATTTTTTCTCTCAAACCCAAACTTTAGCCACTTCTCCAAGAACTTTTAACCCATTTAATCTTACCAGTCTGCTCCATGAAATGGCCAAAATGTGCCAACAGTAACTTCCTCTCTTGCCACACTTATCAAAGAGAAAATATCATAAAATTCAGTAAGCTAAAATAAAAGAATAAACAATATAATCTAAAGTTGTCAAAAAAGAAAAGTAAAACCAATATAAATATACAATAAAATATCCATAAACACACCAAAACACATATAAGAACCTTGAACCACATACCCACTAGATCATATCATGATCTTTGAAAAACAAGGAATAACAATCAATCAAACCACGAATCCTTGCCATGCCATGCCTCATCCAACACTACAAAGATCTTGATACACTCAATAATAAGATTAGTGCACACCTACTAGATGATAATAAAAGAATATATTTATGTGAATAATTAAATATTAGGAAAATACATTAAGTTATCCAAGCATCTATGCATCTAAAGCCCATCATCATGATCAACATAATTCAACATCTACAATATATTGAACTTATGGTAGACATAGAAAACCAATAGTGATGTATTCAACATCTAGAAGAATCTTATGTAGCAAGGTTCCCCAAAATATATGTTATTACATCCTTCTTCCCTTAAGAATGTTTCTCTTGGAAGATCTTAGGATGGAAAGATCATAGATCAAACTCAAGCTCACAAGCTCCCTCTTATGAACCATGATGGTTCTATAAGACATTCACCATGGGAATTGTTCTACTATGCAATTGGTGTTTTGTTTGATCCATAATCCCTAGAGGATGCTCCACATATAAGGCATCATCTTGAAGCTATACCTTAGACTAATCAACCACATGTTTGTCTTCTGAGATGTACTTCTACAACATGGAAACATGAACCACATAATGTATGCTTGAACGTTGTGGAGATAGAACAACATGATATGCCACATTTCCTATGCTTTGAAGGACATTGAATGCATCAATGTAGCAATGTTAAGCTTACAATTTTAACTAAAACACATCAAATATTTGAATGGAGAAATATGAACAAACAACTTGTTACCAACTGTAAACTCAAGAGGCCTCCTCATATTATTCACACAATTAGCTTGATGATCCTAAGCTACCTTCAAATGGTCATGAACCTCTCTAATCTACTATATCATCCTTAACACCACATCTAAATTGATATGCTATTGATCCTCAATCGCATCCCAACATAAGGAACTCTTATAAGGTCTTTCATATAAAACTTCATATGATGGTACCTTCAGACTAGCCTGATATCTATTATTATAAGCAAACTCTACCAATGATAATAGACTATCCCAACTATTTGAAAATCGCAAAGAGAAAGAACAAAGCATATCCTCCAACACTTAGTTGACTCTCTTAGCTTGACCATTAGTTTATAGATTATAAGTTGCATTCAAGTTTAACCTAGTTCCTAGGCTATCCATGAATGCACGTCAAAATTAAGAAGTGAATTTGACATCATGATCTGAGACAATCTTGGTAGGAATGCCATGCAACTACATGATCTTAGAGATGAAAATCTGTGTAACATCCTTCACACTAGCTGAAGTTTTCGTAGCTAGAAATGAGTTGATTTCTTCAATAGATCCATTGCAACAAGGAGAACATCCTTTCCATCCCTAATATGAGATAAACTAGTAATGAACTACATACCAATCATCTCTCACTTCTACTTTGGAATAATGTGAGGGTACAAGTAGCTACTTAGTCACTGGTGTTCAAGTTTCACCTATTGACAAATCAAGAATTTAGTCATAAATTCTTCAATATGCTTCTTCATTCCTAGCTATTAGTACAACCTCTTTAACACCTACTATATTTTATTACTACCTAGATGCATCTAACGCTTATTGAAATAAACTTCATCTAGCAATTGTTGCTGCAAGAAATCAGGGACATATACCTAATCCTTATGATGAAGTAATCCAAGTGCATCAACTACCACAGAAGAGTCATTGGAATGCTTAAGCTTCTAACACTAGGAATCACGTTGCTACTTTGCATGAATCTTACTAATCATGTTTGACTGAATTATCATATTACTAGTCTTACCAACCACATGGCTTAAGACAACCACAAAAACATTACTTTTACTTATTTGATATTAGATGGTAAAATCAAAATTGGCTAAGAATTCAATCCATCTCCTTTCTCATAGGTTCAAATGAGGTTAACACATTAGATACTATGGTGTAGGGACACCTCTTTTGATCTCCTTTATCTTCCCTATGTTTGTATTTTTGTGGCATTTTGGATATTAGAGATATGTCTTGGATGAGATTGGAAGTGACTGGGATGTCTTGATGTTTAGACTGAAGTCTCAAGTGAGACATCTTAATGGAACTTGAGACATCTTCGATGAGACGTCTCCATTGTAACTAAGACATCTTGGCTTCTAAGAGAGATGGCTTAGAAAAATAGTAGATGCCTTGGATGAGAGTTGGGTTTTCATAGGAGATGTCTTGGCAAGATTAGAGATAATTTTTGTAGATGTGAAATTTTTTGAAAATGTTCATCCCAATTTACAAAATAATTAGAACATGCTAAAAAGGATTGAAACAACTGTGAAAGAGATGAGAAGAGTTGGAAAACATATGAAAAACTTCAATTTGATCTAATGAAATGTTTCTAGGGTTCTTTCTTCTGGTTTAACATAAATATTGATGTATTCATCATTATTGGTAGCATAAGTGAGAGAAAAGGCTCTTGAGAGTGGAGAGATAAGCAAGAGAGAATGGGTGAGCACATTGGATGAGTGAAATTGGTGATTGTAACTCCAAGATCAACTTGGATGTATTGGTCTTTATGTTATTTTCTCTTATATCTTACTTGTGAGTTGAGATCTCAATGTTGGGTTGTTGGAAAGATTCTCTATTACTTATGTCTTGCATTGAGAACAATCATTGTATGGTTGTAGAACCTCATGCTCTATAATATAATTTGAGTTTGATATATTTTGGACGTTTGTGGGTTATGGAACCCAATTATAATCTTCTAATTACATTAATTGAAGATAACTAATTTTGTTGTTTTCTAGAAAATAGTTTTTTCTTTGCATAATATTTTAATTTAGTATTCGAGGTGATTTATTTGGGAGTGAACTTGCTTCAACATTATTAGTATTGGAGCCTAGTTTTGGTTAAGAATTTTGTTAATTTCATATGGCAACCTAGTAGAAATAGGTGTAAGCTATGAAGTAGGACAAGGAGAGCATGAAGTTTATCTTCTAGATGATGATTGTTCAATTGGATGAAATTAATGCAAGGGTAGACCAAAATGCTAGTTCTAGCCATATCTAGACTCACAAAGGTGAAGTGCATGTACATTCAGATGAAGAAGTGATAAACCACCAATTATTTTAGTTTTAGCTAATTAAAAGCTTAAATTTTTATTTTTTAATTATTTTACCACATCAAAGTGCATTGATTTTTTTGATGTCCATTGATACAAATGAATTACTTTATTAAGTATTTGTTATTATAGGTCATTGTGGGTTCACTAAAAATCAATTCAAATTATATTGATTTTAGTAGCTATTGTGACAAGGATCGATAACATTCGATTATAGGATCAAGCACCTCATTAAGGAATGAAGATATCAATCTGCACTGCTAATGTAATTTAAATCAATCATTGAGGGCATAGCAACTACAATACAGTTTACCGATTGACATCAAAGTATTTGATACAAATAAATTTCCAAAATAATAAAGATTTCCTAATTTTTGCCAATCTTTCTTCAATATAAATGAAGAGGTTTGATGTTTAATATGGGATTTTTTTCTAAACCCTAAAGAAACCCACATTAAATTAAATCCCTTATTGAATTCTCCTATTAAAAATTACTAAGGAAGATTGTTGAAACCTTGTGAAAATCAAGAACCATTGGATGCCCTAAGAAGCTATGAAGTTGTTGCATTGTAAAGATAGCAAGGTAGAGTCACAAATTAGGTGATATCTCCTTTGGAATCTTTTGGCGTTTATGTTAATTGCATGTGATTTCAATTTGGTTAAATTATTTTGTTTCCATCTTTGAACTTGATATTAGAAGTTAGGGTGAAAACTTTGATTTTACTTATGAGTGATAGTCATAAGTGTGGAATTTCAATTGGATTTGGATCTAACCATTCATTGTCTTAATGATCCCTTTAACTTTGAACCATTCCTCCATGGATAATATTTGAGAGTTAGCCATAGACAAGGTGACACTCTACAATGAAGGTAACTTAGCACAAAACCTTGGTTGGCTCATGAATTTAGTGTCATCTTCAAGGAGGATAGTAAAGTTAATCATCATCAAGGGTTCCATATGTTTTTTCTTAGACTCTTTTATAGATTTAGAAATTCTAAAAAGGTACACACTATTTTTGTTTCCTTTTTTCTATTAGTAGTTTTAGAAATGGTTTCTTTTAATTGTTTTTCTTATAAGAAGAAAATTAAAAACAAGGAAAAGATATAATCACAAGAATCAACCCCTTGATTTTCCAAAATGAAGAAAGTATTAGAAAATTTACAATTAAGGTAGTAATTATAGGGGTAATTAAATCAATTTGCAAAGGCTTAGAATTAGTTGTCCATGAATGTGCTAAAGAAGAGTGTGTTTGTTAAATTAAACCAACTAAGAAACCTAAAATCCCAACATGAATTTAGCCTCCTATAAACATAACTAGGTATTATAAACATACCCAAACCAACTTGAAACAAGATTAAGAGGAACCAGGACAACCTAGCTCTATTCCCTTAATCTTTATTAAGGAGCAAAATAGTAATAAGGAGAGAGATCCAATAAAAATCCTTTAAGAAAGGGTAAAGAGTAAATTTAAAATTTTCTACATATTTCAACCCTCTTTTTGATATACCAACTATCAAAATTTAGACCATGAATTCAACCATGGTAACAGGTTCTCAAAATTTAAGCTTTAGGCAAATACTAAGTAATGTGTCCATAATTGTAGGAATCACCCAATCAATGAGTACATTAAATCTTCAAATTCCAATGACATAAATAGCCTAGGTTTCCATACCAAGTCTAGTTGTAACTCCAATAGTAGCTACTACTTTCATAATTAGGTCTCTGCATCATACACCTTGTCCACTTTTATTTGGCTCAATCCATTTTTTCTTAGCAGTATAGGCTCTAATATTTTAGTTGGACAAGCCTACCAAGGACAAACTCTTGGGAACTTATTAAACCAAAGAACACCAGTAATACCTCAAGGACCTTTAGTCTTTTCCCAAGGTAGGGATGTTGAAGTAAAAAACATTCATTTACTACCTATTTTTAGGGGGACCAATAATGAAGATCTAGTTACTCATATAAGAGAATTTGAAACCACACTTCCAATGTTGGCACCTCAAAGTGGAGTTAGAACTAAAATAATTTCCTTAAAATCAATCTTGAAAGATAAAATTGATTTTTGGCTATAAGCCCTTATGACACAAATTAGTTCATGGGATGAATTCAAGGTTTCCTTTCTCCAAAGGTTTCTTTCCAATGATAGCTTGCACTCATTAAGAAAGCAATGAATGAATTTCATGCAATAAGAAGATGAGAATTATGAGAATACTTTTGATAGGTTCAAAGGGTTGTGCTTAGAAAACCCCAACCATGGATTTCTAGCCAGCCAACTTATTCAAATATTTGTAGAAGGCCTATTACCATATTATAGGCAAAATGTTGACTTTGTGTTTGGTGGAAATATATTGAATGTAACAAGCTCATTTGGTGCAAATTGAAGCATGTAATCTTTATTATAGCCAACAACATGATTGCATGACTTATCCATCCTAAGCATATTGTCATGAGGAAGTAAAATAATTTGTGAAGGCTTTCCAATGATATAGAATTCAACCAATAGCCACATTTCAACAAAGACCACCTTTCCAACAATAATACTTGCAAGAAAATTACAGACCTTTTAAGAGCCCAACTAGTGAACACTTGGATAGACTCACTCAATGTCTGACTTCCTTCATTGAATATAGTAGGTAATTCATGAATGAAACAAGGAGATGATTTCAAGACTTAATAAAGAAAAAATTACCTTCCCAGCTAGATCCAATCCTACATCACAAAGGAAGGTAAGGAACAATTACACTTTATCACCACTAGGAGTGGAAAAATTATTAAGCCTAGACCTAAGAAGAAGGTTAGCTTTCAAGAAGTTGAGACACAAGAAAATGATCAACTACATATAACGAATAAGGAGGGAAGTAATCAACCAATTGGGGAAGGGGAACAATCATTAATCTTTTTCCCATTACCTAGGAAAATAGTTTTACCTCCCTTCCCTAAACAATTGCAAGAGGAATTTACAACCAAAGCATATATAAAAAATATCTTTAATAAATTATATTTACATATTCCATTAGAACAAGTTGTAAAAGACACACCTCTTTATGCCAAATACTTAAGGGAATTATGCATGAAAAAGAGAAAAGAAAAAATTCCCAGATAAGTTTATTTGGTTGATAATTTGTGTCAACTTATAAAAAGCAAAGAATTTCCAAAATACCAAGATCCAAGAGTTCCCATAATTCCAATTAAAATAAATGAAAAGAATATTGAGAATGCCCTATTAGATTTAGGAGCTAGCATCAATATTATACCACTTGAAATGGCTAGGTAAATTGATTTAAATGATGTAAGGAAAGTGAATATGACAATATCTTTGATTGATGGCTCAATTGTAAAATCCATAGAAGTGGTGGAAGATTTAATAGTAGCAGTGGAAAGAGGAACATACCCAGTTGATTTTGTTATGTTTAAAGTAAAAGATCTAGATTGTTTTCCCATCATATTAGGTAAACCTTCGTTAGTAAAAATTGATACAATAATCAATTTTAGATTAGGGAAACCCAAATTATCTTTTGTGAATCTTATTTTTATGCTTAATATATATGACAAAGCAAAGGAGGACTGATTGAACCAAGATATAAAAGAAGTAAGAATGCTCTATAAAATACCCACATTAACGCACAAGATAGGGAAATGTTAGTATTAAAAAATTTTAAGGAAGGATCCTTAGATCCCTTAATAAAATAATAATAAGATCTTGTTGATCAAATTTTGAATTTGGGATCAGGGATTATTGGAGAAATAATTCAACCACCAAATAATGATTCTTTCGATCTTAGAAAATTACATACCAATCTTAAGTACATTTTCCTTAATCAAAATAAACCCTTAATAATAAATTTTCAACTCTCTAATGGGCAAGAAGAAAAATTGTTAGAAGTTTAAAGAAGAAATTCTAAGGTATTTGCATGGAGTTATGAGGACCTCCATCAAGGAATTTCACCCAATATCTATCAACATTACATCTATTTGGAAGATATTTTGAAACCAACTAGAATTCCCCTTTGAAGAATTAATGTGGCCTTAAAATAAATTATTAATGATGAAATCTCAATGGTTTGGAAGGAAGAAATTATTTATCCAATGGTTGATAGTGAGTGGGTAAGCCCTATTACTATAGTTCCTAAAAAGGAAGGAAAATGATGAGTTTGTGTAGACTATAGAAAACTTAATCACAACACAAAGAAATATCATTTCCCCTTATCTTACATAGATCAAATTTTGGATAAGTTAGAAGGGCATGAGTACTATTACTTTTAGGATGGGTTTAGTGGTTATAATCAAGTAACCATTGCACCAGAAGATTGGCATAAAATAATCTCTACATGTCCATATAGGACTTTTGCTTACCGTTAGATGCCTTTCAACCTTTTTAATGCACCTACTACCTTCCAAAGGACCATGATATTAGTATTTTTTGATATTTTAGAAGAATATGTAGAAGTATTCATGGATGATTTTTTAGTATATGAAGATTCTTATGAAAAAAAATTACAACACTTGTAATGTGTTTTAGATAGATGCATTGACAAAAATTTAAAATTAAGTTCGATAAAGAGTTACTTAATGGTCACAAGAAATGTAGTTTTAGGACATGTAATTTCTAAGAAAGGGATAAGAATGGATGAGGAGAAAGTAAAAGTAATTTCTATACTCCTAGCTCCAACAAACTCAAAGACTCTTCAATCTCTTTTAGGACATGTTGGATATTTTAGATGATTTAGTAAAGACTTCTCAAAAATAGCTATGCCACTTTACATGCTCTTAGAAAAGGATGTTTTTTTTTACATGGACTAATGACTATCAAGAAGCATTCTTTAAACTAAAGAATAGAGTAACTACCATCCTTGTACTTAATGCACCTAATTGGAATTTTCTATTTGATTTGGTATGTGATACTAGTGACATCACTATAGGGGTAGGCTTAGGACAATGTATAGACAATAAATCATGGATAATTTATTATGTCTCTAAAAGTCTACATCAAGCCTAAGTAAATTACACAACTACAGAAAAAGAACTCTTGGCCATTGTGTATGCTTTGGATAAATTTAGGCATTACTTAATAGGATATAAAACTAGAGTTTACATTAATCATTAAGGCATTAAAATTCTAGTCACTAAAAAAATAGAAAATGCTAGGATAATGAGATGGTACCTATTACTCCAAGAGTTTGATCTTGACATTTTAGAAAAAAGGGGTAGGGAAAATGTTGTGGAAGATAACCTTTCTAGATTGGATACCAAGGATGAAAATAGGAAAAATGAGTATTTAATGATGAATTTCCTAATAAAAAACTCTTTTCCATAAAGAAAGACCCTTGGTTTGTTGATATAGCAAATTACCTTGCCACTATGAAAATGCCAATCCAATGGAGGAAAGAGGAGGATAAATCTTTCTTGAGAAACATCTCCAAATACATTTGGAATAAACCGTACCTCTATAGAGTATGTATAGACAATGTAACAAGATAATGTGTAGTTGAGGATGAGCAATAAGAAATCTTACACATGTGTCATGGTGACCTTGGATATGGACATTTTGATAGTTGAAATTGCTATAAAAATCTTGCAAAGTGGACTTTATTGGCCTACTATATTTATAGATGCTCATAAATATGTTCATGAGTGCAATACAATGACAAAAAGACACAAAATGCTACTAAACCCAATCTTAATAACAAGGCATTTGATGTGTGAGGTATAGAATTTTTAGGATAATTTCCATCATCTAATGGATGTCAATACATTTTGGTCTACATCGACTATGTCACTAAGTGGGTAGAAGCTAAAGCCATCCCAAAAAATGATGTTAAATTAGTTGCAAATTTTCTTAGGGAACATATTTTGACATGATTTAGAACTCAATGAGTAATCATAAGTGATCAGGGAACCCACTTTTTAAATCTATTAATGGAGAAATTCCTTAAGTCTTATGGGATCCAACATAATATAGCTACTACCTATCATCCTCAAACAAATAGTCAAGTAGAAAATACAAATAGAATCATTCTAAAGATCTTAACAAAAACCATATGCGCTAAGAAGAAAGACTGGTCTAAAAAATTACAAGATGCACTTTGGGCTTATAGGATCATATGTAAACCAAGTTTAGGTTATTCACCTTATCAATTGGTTTATCGAAAATAATATTTATTGCATGTAGAAATCAAATACCAATCTTTACGATTAGTACAACAATTTAATTTTAATGAAGAAACAAATCAAGTCTTTAGAATGACTTAAATACATGAACTTGACTACAGGTGGTTGCATGCACTTGATAAGCAAAGGATCATAAAAAAAATGAAGAGTTTGCATGATAAGAATATATTTAAGAAATATTTTTCAATAGGTGATAAAGTCCTTTTATATAACATGCGACTACATAAATTTCTAGGAAGGCTAACAACTCGGTGTAAAGGCCCCTACCTAGTATTACAAACCCACAATAATGAAAGTGTTTTAATTACACCTATTGATGATTTATCCACTAAATTTTTGGTAAATGAAAAAAGACTTAAGTAATATAATCAACATCAAATAGAGGAACCAGGAGAGGATGAATTAGTAGAGTTAGGTAAACCAACTTATCCCAAGGGCGATGGAGGAAATGAAAAGACTTAATTAGAAGTCTAGGCCTTAGGTAGCAACTCTAAGAAAATAACTTATTTAATACTGTAATATAACAAATGAAGTATCATAGTCTACAACCTTTTCCTTGAAAATGTAGAGGATAATAGGAAATTCTATTATTGGTTGAGACTTTAAATAATTTATTAGCATCATGCTTGGAATGCAAAGAAGAAGGACAACTCTCCCTACCTTGAGATAGGTTAGTTTAAATCCAAAATCCATATAAGGATGAGCCTATGACTAATAAGCAAATAAACTATGTAAAATAACTCTTTTGTTTCTTCTTCTTTATATTTTTTGAGTTTTATAAGTTTCATGAATCATAGGAAAAATAACTAGGTTTGGTTCTTAATCATTAATGAATGGTTATATTAATTACTTTCTTGGATAAGTAAATAAGGTGGAAAGGGTGTGTCATATTGGGACTAGCGATAAAGGTGGTACCAACATGTGAAACTTAATTAGTGGGCACATGAAAAATCCATTAAATAGATCCAAAAATAACTTTGGCTCCCATAAGAACCTCATGATTGAAGAAGATCTTGTTATTTGCTTCCAATTTGAAAAAAATACAAAAAAAAGGAGGAAGCAAAGAACAACTTAGAAATAGAGAGAGAGAAGTTGTCCATATGAGAAGCTGGTCCCACAAGAACCTTCAATCATGAGCCAATCCCATAAGAATATTATGGTTGGAACGATGCTTAAAGCTCACAATTTTAAGCATCTATCAAAAACCTCCTTTTGTAAGTAGAGTGTATATGGGTGGAGCTATGATTCCTCATAATCATTCTCTATGCCATCACTTTTTAGCTAGGATATGACACTAAAAAAGGTAGATTAACTTACCTATGGAGGTATTTTAATATTTACTTTCATTTTGGACCATTTACCTTATCTTATTTTGTCCCTTGATTTATGTTAATTTGTATTTTAAAAGAGTATTGTTTATTCCTATTTTTCTTCTCTATTTTTGGCCATATCCCTTCCTACTTTGTATTTGGCTTACATCTATTATGTCTATTGGTACTTCAAGATTTAGAGTCTTCCATTTTTCCCATTATGCCCTCCATAGGTGTTAATAGTCGAGATCCCTACTATGGTGAAGCATTGTGGATACTAACACTTGTAAGACCCATGTTTACTAGTATTCCATACATAGTGAAGGATATATAAAACTCATGGCATTTTTTCCTTTTGGTATATCCTCTTGACTAGCCAAATCCACATCTACTTAATAATTATTTATCTAATTAGCCTAGGTATGGGACATACCCTAGTTTGATTAAGGGGAAGGGGATAACCAGCTTTAAATGGATAGGATATTAGGGTATAACCAACATGGAAGCTAATATAAGAGCAAGTTAGGAATGAGTTTGTTGCAAGAAATGCATCTTAGATCCTTAAAACTTAGGAAAGATGAAGACCTTGAGATTGTAATACATTTTTGCACCAAATGAAGCAAACCTTATGAGGTGATGGTTAGCCCAATAAATCCTAGGAAGGGCCTTGCTAATTGAGTTATATGTGGATTTCTATCCTGATAATAAGAAATAATTATAGGGAGTGAAATTGGAATAAAATATTATACATTATTAAGTAAATAAATTTATTATTTTATGATCAATTTGTATTGGATCATGCAATTAAAGATGATTATTACACATTATTTTACCAAAGGATATCATAGAGTCGATGTCCATAGATATCATTGGTAGAAATAACAATTTTTGAAAATTGACAATATTGAGAGACATCATGGATTCACTGTCTTGTTATAACCAAACTCAAGGTATATCAATTTGATTGATATGAATCGACAAGGAAAAAAAGGATAATTTAGATTATTAGTATGATTATCAATTTAAATTAATATGTTAAAGAATAGAGATATCGATTCATATGGATTCAATTAATATGGATCAGTAAAGAAAATATTTTCCCAAATAACTCACGTCTGAATAGAACGATTGCAATGAGCTTTGATATGTTTTCTAAGTCATATCGATTTATATCGATTGCATCAATGAAGATCAATACAACTGAAATCTTGTTGAATGTTTTGTGTTTTATTAGTATGATTGTGATGAAAATTGGTATCTTAGAAGCCTATTGATGAAGTCAATTTTTCTTTAGCTATGATATTGTAACTATGATATCATATCTAAAATGTCGTATATTTGATATTGTAGCACAAGCTACAACATTGTAGATCCAACATCGTGGGATGTGTGCAACGGCTCCACATAAGTTTTTGTTCCATAGTAATAGAATTCTACTAGATTATTTTCATAATCTAGTACTTAGAAGTGTGAATGCCCATAGTGTAGTGTGACATAGTGAATGGAGTCTTTATTCAAAGATCTTGTACTTGGGCACAAGTGTGACTAGCAATAAAGATCAAGTTATTTCATACTATTACAACATTATCCTAGTTTCCTATTTTACTTAGCATAATGTTTACTATTCCATGCAATTTCTATTATTGTTGTTAAGTGGAAAGAATACAATTGATCTTGAGCACTTAAGTGTAATTTCTTGGTAAGCTAGTAGTGCTATTGCTTGGTATGCCAAGTAGCGGTACACTTGGTATCCTAGTAGTAGTTACAAAAAGCCCAAGGTGTGTATGGAAGATTAGGAATAGATGCTCATCACCATAGGCTAGACTAGATTCATTTACTTTTTTTCTACTTAGAGTTAGAAACTACTTTCATTCTCATTATGTTTGCTAGGAGTAACAATGGCCTACAAACATCAAATATCATATACCTCACTGTGAGCTAAGCCATACACATAGACTTCACTAGCTCCACATGGGAAGACAATAGTCTCAAACTTAAACCAATTGCTAGCATAATTACAATGAATTATGATCTAGTCATGTGTAAACATATATGACTTGTATGGTTGGATGTTGGATTGTTCCACTAATCATCATTGGCACCGTTGTTAGGGACAAGTCAATGTATGATGAGTAATTGATTTCATAAAGTTCATTGTATCAAGAACCAAAAGTTAAAATCCATAATTTTGTAGTAAATCTAAAAAGTAAGCAGACTTTAACCAAATGTCTTAAACCACATGGCTTCAAAAAAGGATACACCATCACTTGCTGAAAAGAAAAAAAGAGGCAATGATAGAATTAGTGAAAAAGAGGAATAGAGTATGTCCATGTAAGTAAGGATCTCATATGCTCATCATAAACCTTATTATCTCGATTTTACTTTCATCTTTCACCAAGATGAGAAAATAAGGTGGAGAGATATTCAAGGTAACATTGTTCTACCTCTAGAGCACTTAGCACCCATCATGCTTCAAATAGCTCTAATGGACATGAATATAAGGCACTTGATGGGTATCATGCGATGAAACACATGACATGACATTGTTAGCCCACTGAGGAGCAAGCAAAGAGAGATGCTACCATTGAAATTAAACATGTTAAAAATAAAGGAAAGAAAGCCAACTCTCCTATTATCTTAGAAGAGCTTGATGATGATGCATTCATTGCTGAGCAACTCTACTAAAATCATGAAGTTTATTCATAGACACCTATCATCCAATTGGAGGAACCTGTCAAAGTTCAACTACATTCCACCCTAGCAAAGACACCTAAGAGGATGCAATTGACTTAAAATATAACTAGGAATCAAGGCTAAGAGTTTATGCTAGATCCTACAAAGAAGAATACTAGAGTCATGAAAGGAGGACAAGCTATCACTATTCTCCTCTACCTCATCCTCATCCTCACAATCATGAGTGGGTTCTGATAGGAGGAGTCAAGGCACCAAAACCATGATAGGAAGGAGAGAAGGACTCTTGATCATCAAGACTATTACTTGAGGTGCATAGATGAGGAAGATGAAGATTATGAATGAAGAAGATGTAAGGATAAAAGAGAAGGATAAGAATGACATGAGCACTAAAAGGGGTATCACTTCAATAGAGCTAATGAACCCAATTATAATGATGAACCTCTATTGGCTACTCAAAGCGTGATCAACATTAGGGAAGTTGTTTACATTCCAACTAGGCACATCAAGGATAGCCGTATGAAATGGATAGATAGATTTGAGGGTGGTTATAATGCTGATCCTCAACACCACCTTCAAGCATTTCATGATGCTTGCGCCCTACAAAATATTGAAAGTGATTGGCAGAAATTAAAATTATTCCTAAGGACATTTGTGAAAGAATGAAAGAGTTGGTACATATCGCTTGAACTAGAATCAATCAGAAGATGGAGTGCCATGTTAGAGCTCTTCAATGATAAATATCAAACTCATTCATAAGTCTCTAATGAGCAAAAGAAAATTCAAGGATGGAAGAAAGGGATTCATGAATCCCTTGATGCGACAATAAGAAGGTATTATTCACTACTGCATAGATGCCCAGGCCATGGATTTTGACAACAGGAATAGCTAAGGCACATTGTAGATGGGCTATGGAATAAGACTAGAAAGACCCTTGGGGTTTATGCCCAAGGCTGATTATTAGAGATTTCTACCCATTGTATACAGAGATTGATTGATTAAGTCACAAATGAGGAAGGCGAGTTAGGAGAGAGAGAATTAGCAAAAAAATATAATAGAGATTCATCTATCTAGAAAAGAGATGTAAGAGTTTGTGATACCCAAGAGGAAGAAACCTTGGATCAAGTAATTCAGAAGAAGACTATACCAATTTAGAAATATATAACAAACATAGTGACAAATGTAGAGAAAATGTGGGACTCAGTTGATGAAAAATTTACAATAGCATTGAAGATTGTGGAAGATAGAAAAGAGCAAGCCTTTGGCAAAGGTAAGGACAAGAAAAAGAAGAATGATTTTGGACAAAAGGGAAAAGTAGCCTTAGTGGTTGGCTATTTAGATATAAGCTTCAAAGATGAGAAAGGATTTGCAAGGGATATTGTCTAGTAATGGCACACTTACAAGAAACAGGGGCATATGCACTTAATCCCAATTTTTTTTAAAGAAACAAATATCCAAATGGTTACTTAATCCTCAAGGTAACTACAAGTAAACCTTCCAACCAACATACTATCTTAGAGGAGCCTACTCGCAACCACAAGAGTAGTACCATTAACATTGGCAATAACCCCAATCATGGGCCATGCCACCACCACACCAACAATATCCATATCAACAGCCTAGTCCATTTGAATATTACATGCAACATCCAATCTCATCTAGAAATGCCATTGTTTAAACTCCACAATACCAACCAATCAAGTGTCATAGACCAACACCACCTAGAATAGATCTAAGCTCACACATGCATCAATTAGTAGCTGGTTCTTCAAACCAACATTTGAATCCACCAGTGTCATCTCCTGTCATGTAGGGAAATCTACCATCACAACCACAATAGAAAAGCACAACAAGGGTGATTTATATGTAAGAGGAGGTGATTACATGTGAACCACAACTTAGGAAATGACCATTCTTCCGAACGAGTCTTGAGAAGGTTCGATAGATGGGAAACACATATACTTTCATCCCATCTACATCTAATCCTCTTCAACATAACAAGTTTCCATATTTGTTAAACACCAATCTAACAACTATCATGTGTACCCTTAGTTTATCTTCAAGTAGCAGGGAAAAAACCATGCAAGGATCTACTTGATTCTTGTTTAGAAGTGAACATGATCTCACAAGACATGTATTAGGCATGGAATCTACCACCATTAAAGAAGAGTAATATTTAGTTAGAGCTTATAGACCAGTCAATCATAGTTCCACTAGAACAAGTGGATGATGTGATTACCACCATCAATGGTTGGTCATATCCTACAAATTTTCTGGTAATCCATGTTTTTAAAAATATGAAGAATTCCCAATTATCATGTGAAGAGCTTGGCTTAGCATTGTGGATGCTAGGCTTTGTATTCTCGACTTGTCCTTGGAAATTTGTAAGGAAGATGAAGCTAGTATCCTACAAAGATGTAGAGTTCCATGTATTGCATATAACGATAATGGATGTAATTGCATGCAGAAGATATGGGCCATTAACTAGAAAAATACAAAGGCATGAAATAAATGTATAGAGGAAATATGTGTGCAAAAATGTCTATATGTGGTAGCCACACAACAAGGCACCCAGTGGCTGGTCACAAATAAAGAAACTCAATCCAATAAGTACATGGAACAAATAGAATAGATTGTTAGTGCCTACATTGAAGAAGCTGATAAGCTAGAATAGTTAAGGAAAAGGCACTCCTACCCATGCATAAGTTAAGAAGAAGATATGTTCTGGGGATAACTAGAGATCCTAGACACTATGGATCCTAAACCACTTGAATTAGAGGTCCTATTCGTAACATTAGAGTATGATTTCCTAAACAATAAGAAGTTGGTAATAATCAACACCAACAATAACAAGAATAAAAAAAAAGTTGTTGGAAGTGATTAATATATGGCCCAAAAAATTTGTGTGGTCTTATGATAAGATCATGTGAATTAATCCAAGAATTTGTCAGGGGGGTGTGGAGGGGGAGGAGGGGGCATAGAGGGGGGTGGGGTAAATGGTGGGTTTGAATTGATTTTTGAATGTTCAACACTACTACTTTAAGGATGACTTTCCTTTACCATTAGTTGATCAAGTCCTAGATACCATTGCAGGACATAAGTATTACAGTTTTTTGGATGGATATAATGGATATAATTAGATCCACATTACACTTGAAAACTAGGAGAAAATGACATTCACTAGTCCATGGGGAACATTTTTCTGCAAACAAATGCCCTTTGGTCTTTGTAATATGCTAGCTACCTTCCAGAGATTAGTATTCAATATCTTCAAGAAAAAAATTGGCAATGGTGTTGAGGTCTTCATGGATGATTTTTTAACATACAGGCTCATTTTCGAGAAAGCACTAAACTAGTTGGAGCAAGTAATAAAGAGATGTGTGGAAACTAATCTCAAGCCCAATTGGTAGAGAAGCCACCCCATGGTCCAAGATGGTATAGTGTTGGGACATAAAATCTCTTAGAAAGGCATAGAGGTAGATCTTAAGAAGATTCAAGTCATACACAATATCACTGAAAGGTCATAGATAATAAAAGATGTGAGATAATTCTTAGGCCACATGGGATACTATAGAATATTTATAAAGAAATTTGCAAAGATAGAAAAATCACTTGTGGAATTAACTAAGAAGGATGCACCCCTTAAATGAATAAACTCATTTGAAAAGACATTTGAAGCTTTGAAGCAGAAACTAGTTGAGACACTAATCCTTCAAGCTCCAGATTGGTCTAGGCATTTTCATATCATGATTGATGCTTTTAATTATGTGCTTGGTGTAGTATTGACACAACTAGATGATCAAAAAAGACTTTATTATATACACTATGCTAGTACAAGCATAACTGGAGCATAATTGAACTACACCATAATAGAAAAAGAGTTGATGGCTATGATGTATCTACTTGAAAAGTTTAGACATTATGTGATTGGGTATCAAATTTATTTCCATAACAATCATAGTGCCATTCAATTTCTCATGAACAAGCTAGTGGTCAATCTAAGAATGATAAGATGGCTTGTTATTTTGCAAGAATTCGACATCACGATGATCGATAAAATGGAAAAAGAAATGTGGTAGCTGATCATCTATCAAGGATAAAGTGGGATGCCCAAGATCAAGTGGAACATTTATCTGACCAGTTCCCCAATGAGAACCTATTTACTGAAATAGTAAAGGTTATAACTTTAATAGGAAAGCCATGGACCATAGATTATCTAACCTACCTATCAGCACAAGAGCTTCCTATTGACTAGAGTAAGAAACAAAATGAATAATTCCTTCATAGAGAAAAAAGATATATGGATATTAATGACAATTTGTACAAGGTCTTTGTAGATAGGATAGTCAAATGGTGTGTGCTAGAGCGTGACCAATAGGAAGTATTATAGGATGCCCATAAAGGCCCATGTGATGGCCACTATGAAAGGCGTAGAATAGAACTCAAATTGATGATGGCAGATTACTCTTGGCCTACCTTTTTCAAAGATGCACACACTTTTGCACAATCTTGTAAGTGATGCAAAAAAGATGCAGAAATTATGGCTAGATATTATGGGCCACAACAAAAATTACAACCACTTGAACCCTTTAACATATGGAGAATTGATTTTATGGGATCCATAATGCCGATGTCGAATGAAAAAGCATATATAATTATGAATATGGATTAATATACTAAGTGGGTATAGGAAACAATAGTAAAATACTGTACAACAGATACAACTATCAAATTTTTTCAACAGCATGTGGTGAATAGATTTAGAGTATCGAGAATGCTCATATCACATAATGGGACTTACTTCATTGGTGCTACATTTAGAAAGCTCATGAAACAATTGGAGGTGAACCATAAACTGACCACACCATATCATCCCCAAGCAAATGGTTAAGCTAAAGTAACTAATCAAGAAATTACTAGGATACTTACTAGGATGGTTAGTAGGTTTAGAAAGGATTGAAGCATGAATGATCCTCTATGGGCCTATAGGTCATCCTAGAAACTACATATAGGATACTCACTATATGAGTTAGTTTATGGTAAGCTACCAATGCTCTTGATCCAAGTAGGGCTCTATGCTTTTGCTACTAACAGTCAACTTGACCTTGATATGAGCTTAGCCCAGAAAGAACATCTCATGAATTTGAACCTTTTAGATGAAAATAGGCTCATAGGACTCATGAGAAATGAAGTCCATAAAAATTACTCCTTCCTTAGGCATGATACAGGGATGAGATAACTCCATAACCCAATGATAAGGTTCTTTACTATAATCTAAATCATCTACTGAAAAAGCCAAATTTTAGACACTTTGGGAGGGACCATACATTGTCCAAGCCACCTATCCATATGGTGCCTTACATATCTACCACCCATCTTGTTCACATCAACTCATTCTTACTAGCATCCAACAAGTCAAACTCTACTATGAACATTCAAAGGAATCTACCCACTTTGTCAAATTGTCTTCCATCCATTCTCTCTTTCATTTAACCAATCCTGATAATAGTCATGGGGGTGTCCATCTAGACTTGTAGGTACTCTAATGAAATTTTAACTTTCTTTTTGCTCTTTCATTCTTTTATACTTTTCCATTTCTTAATAATTTCTTAATTCTTTCACCATTTTCCATTCTTAAATAATTTTTCATTCTTTTAACATTTCTCATTTGTTACATCATTTTCCATTCTTTTACTATTTTTTTCATCTTTTTGTAGATATTTTTGATTACTTATAAAACACACCAAGAATAAGGAAAAATGTAGTCCAATATGGTGAAGATTTGTCTATGCTATCAAGTCATAAGGGACTAATTATTTGTATAGTGAGATCACAACATTCATCCACCCATTCCATTAATAAGAGGTTTGTACCATGGCCATAATTATATTCTTTCTATCATAAAACTAAGAATAAACTCATGATCATTATCCCTGGACTGAAAAGTGAAGAACCAAGTGGGAATGTCAAGGGTGTTACATCAAGGGGATTTGTGAATTCTCTTGGATTATTGTTGTGAGTTCTATCCCATTGCTTAGGTTGTATTATATCCTTGTAGATCTAATGAAAAATGGAAGTAAGAGTACAGTAAGTGCTACCTCACCATGTCATTAGAAATACATGTTATCAATGCCTAAAGGTAGTCCTCTGATAAGGTTAACAAAAATAAAAGTAAAACTCATGCATAGAATAAATTTATGTGGGTTCCACTAGAAAGACATGTTACCCATGCCTGAAGGTAGGTGTCTTCCTAGGAATCAAAGAAAATAAAAAGTGCAATGAATAAACTCCTCCCTTGGACAATACACCAAGTGGTAATACTCCTTGCAATAGTGGTAATATTATGGTTGTAACTCGAAGAGATGAAATAATGTGATGTCACTAGAATGTGGCCTTGACTTGATTTGATTCTTGGACAGAAAAGTTAATGATTACTTTAACCACTAATAAAACACAAGAATTCATTGTGCCTATAGTAAGACACCTCACGTCTCGATTTCTGTAATCCCTTTTAAGACTATCTCATCTCATTATATGAATAATTATAAATTATGGTTTTGTTTGGCATAGTGACATTTTCCCAATTTGGAGATACTAATTTGTGTGTTTTTCTAGATAGGTATGTCTTACATTCAACTCCTTAAGTTCATAAGGACACTTTAGGTGTGGTTATAGAAGGCATTAAGGGCTAGAGCTTGCTTTGGGGAGGACCCACTTGTATAACTATTGTATGTTATACCTAGTAAGGAATTCTACATAATCTTGAGCCTTCTAAAAATAATAAATGCTAATAAAATTTTCCTTACCAATTCCATCATTTGTTCATACAACAAGAATTCATTACCAATCTCATCCATCTCATAATCACTTAATATACTTTCATGGCTTGAGATTCATTCTTTCTACATTTTCTATGCCAAATTTTTGAAAAATATGCATCATTCCTAGCCCAGGATCCTCTAAACATGTTTCATATCTTTCAAATATTCTAATCAACTCATTTTTCTTTACAAAAACTCAATGCAACATTTTCAATTTTCACCTTTGATGTTGGATCTTTGATATTAGATCCCCTCCGATATATTGGATCTTCAATACTGTAGGGCACAAAAACTATAAATAGCATGGGGGACTTACTGAAATTTTCATTTTCAACTTTTGAAGTAAGATGATTTTTTGTCATTTTTCTTTTGAACTAAGAGCTCAAACCTCCCAAATGAAAAAACTCATAACTCCACACTCGTAGCTTTGATTTCTACGATTCTTGAACACTGTTGATCCTAGCACATCTCTCCACTAGATTAGATACAGAAACAAGAAAATTATGGTCACAAAAAGCATATGAAAAACATGAAAAGGACTATAATGAGCTAACTCTTGAAGAAAGGATCTACTTCAAAATTGGCACATATCACTTGTCTCCCATAAAAAGATTAAATATATTATCAATGTTTGTGGCTAGAGGAAGTGAAATCTTAATGGAAAAATTTAAGGAAAACATTTCACACCTCTATTTTCTTGAAATTCAACAGTAGTTTGAGGAAAAGAAGGTAGGGAAGCTAACACTTTCATTCCCTTGCCTCATCAAGAAGCTATGCAAATGTGTTGGAATCCTAGGGTACACCAATGACATCCCTAGGAAGGCTCAGAATGCTTCCTATGCTAAAATACTCAAGCCAACACCACCAAATAAAGACTAGGTGGAGGAACAAATAGACACTATGGAAACCACCTAAACTATTGTGCAACAACAACAAGCAGGACCTAGTGGGTAGTAGCAAGAGCAACAATAGTAAGATTACATCAATGAGTTCCCCAATTGATGGTCTCGGCAATTTGTTGTAGATAAACATCAAGACACATCATACAGTCTTTAAGAAAAATATCATAAGACTTATCACATTTTCCATATTCAGAAGTAGCCAACTTTTAAGAAATATATCAAATTTTAGAAGAGAGATTAAAATAACATAACTTGTTAAGTTAAATAAATCACAAAATTAAACAAAGAAACTCTAATCAAGAAGTTCATAAAGCAATACCCATGTATGTCTCAAAGTAACTCACCAACTAATTTTCAAGAGTGTCTTATATGTCTTATCTAGAGAGAGTGTTAGTACTATTTACCTCAAATTAAAACCAAGAAATTTATGTATATTCTCAACATATAAGAGATTAGACATGCAGTCCTATCATAGTGCACAAATAGATTCTAGAATCTTTCATAATGAAAGATTTATCTTATGTAAAACATTCTTAGAGGTTAAAACAAATAAGTTGCTCTTTTACCTTCAAGACTTTACTTGATATGAATTACTTTTTAATTCATGTTTTAAGAGTGCTAGAGATTGAAAGCTTATTTCTAAGTATCATATCTTAGAGAAAATATTTATAGACTCACCCTACACTAATGTTCCAATAGGTGATAATTGTTGATGAGATGCAAGCTCCTCCTACATATGTGTCCCAACTTCTAAATTCATCTATTGTTGAGATAGTGCTAATTTCCATTTAAAAATTTTAAGATCTTCATGCTATTTGATCACAATATGATTTACCCAAGAAAAAATATTGTTAAATAAAGTGTGAAGAATAAGGTCTTCCAATAGTAATATTTTTTAGGAAAAATGAAAAAAATTTAATGCTTATAGTAAAGAACTTCTTTTTATGCAAATCATCAAGCAAAAATCATAGTAGCATCAAAAATTTTCAGCATTTATGTTTCAGCTTTTCCTTTAGAGATATGCTCCTTTGAAACTCATAAGTATCTACAATGTAATACTAAGATCAAGCATGAAGACTTTTTGCAAACCAAAGTCTCATGCTAGTAGTGTCTTATGATAAAAGATAAAACAAAAATTTTTAATGTAGATGCAATAATTTTCCTTTGGATCTTTAATACATAGTTTCTTTCATCATAAATTATTTGTATAAAGGTCCCAAACCTATAAAGAAACATTTTAAAATATTTTGGACTTTTATTACAACTTTATAATCCAATAGACAATACAGATAATAAGATATGGCTTTAATAATCAAACTTACTTGATCTTATCTTGAAACCTTTTTCTGTAGCACATCACCTTGGATGATCAAGATATATTTTCTTTGATAAAAAAATTATCCAAAAAAAAATTTCAAAAAAAAAAAGTAGTCTACACTAAATCTAGCAAGCAAGGGACTAAAGACTTACCATTACTTATCTTACTTGCTTTCTGATATGAGGAAGACTAATGGAGTTGGAGATGAGGTACCCCATCATAGAGTACCTTCTTAACATTGAATTTTCTTTCATTAGCACTTTTGTATGTGGTCTCAAACTCATGTGAAATTTCTTCTTTGTTAGATTCATGTTCTTCAAGATGGAAAGACTCATAATTTTTGATAGTTATTGGTCCTAATTTGCTCAATATTTTAGAGGTTTCTCCACCTTCTTACTCATTCAATTTTCAAGTTATTGTACCTTGCAAGATACACTTGCTAGACTACTTTTGATAAGACATTACGTTGTTCTATATGAGGATAATAATGACCATATTTTTAACAGCAAAAATATAAGGTATCTCTAATTTGAATGGGATTATCAAACCTGATCTTGTTTGAAACTGAATTGGTACAATCATTATTTTGAGAGGTTTCTTCTAAGGTTTCACTTTTATGCTAATTTTGAGACTTCTCATTTTTGTTGATACTTTCTTCTTATGTATTCCTACATTTTTGCTTATTCAAATGAGTTAGTAGCTGAATCTTAGCTTTTACAATTGAGAGTTTCCATTTTAGCTTGGAGGATAAAGTATAAATTTTAGAGATTTTTCTATGCATAATTTTCTTTACCTTTTTAAGTAGATAATGGAAGATAAAAATATCCTCATGTAACTCACTATACCTTTCATCATGTTTACCTTTTGATTCATTAGAGACTTTAGTAGAATTTTCATTTGTGAGGGCCATGCATATGAGATGTGAGTCCTTTGTAGCATTATCTACCTCTTCCTTTGTTTTCCATAATTCTAGTTGGTGTAGAAGTTTGTCTTTTTAGAATTAACTTTATTTTTATATTTTTTTGTAACATGTTAATACTAGGACATTTTGAGGGCACATGAACTCTTCCACCACATACCAAACATTCTATAGAAAATGCATCAAAATATAAATTTGTAAACTTTTTATCTTTCTCTTTACATTTGGATTGATTAGGGCCTAGTTGATTAAAGATTCTTCCCTTTCTTGCAAGAAGTCTTTGAGCTCTTCTTGATAGAGGAGCTATTTCATCTTCACTATTCATTTCTTATTCAACTGACTTCTTCTCCTTTAATACAAATTTCAAAGTGATGGACTTTTCTTTTTAAACTACTTCACTTATGAGATTCATCTCATAATCAATTAGAAGACTTTGAAGCTCCTCAAATTTTAGCACCAAAATGTATTTGATTTCTTTCATAGCAATGACCTTAGGTTTGAACTCAGGTTATAAAGTTCTAATCATTTTTATAAGTGCATCACTTTCTAGCAAGTCCTTACCCATCCCTCTAATTTCTATGACAAGATCATTTGACCTAGAGAAGTAATCCTTAATGCTTTATCCTTTCTCCATTTTAATCTTGTCATATTCTCTTTGCAATACTAAGAGTTTTGATTGTTTAATTATAAACACGTCCTTGCCTCTAAGGTTTCTCATATTTCCTTAGTAGTTTTACACCCAGATATTCTATTAAAATTAGATTTATTTAATGCATAATATAAATAATTTTTTGCTTTTTAGTCATACATAAAATTATCTTTTTTCTTTGGAAGTTCATTTGCTTTGTGGCTTGAGTGCTTTTGTGGTGCTATCAACGGGCAATGTGTTGCCTTCAAGGATTGTCTCCCATGCTTCAAATTCCATGGATTTGAAGAATACTTGCATCCATGCCTTCCAATATGCAATGTCAAACCAATCAAACATTAATGGCTTAGTGTAAGATGTCCCCTCTATTGTTCACTCTTGAAACTTAAAGCATGAACTTGAGAGTACTGGGTTCTAATACCACTTATGGATCGAGAACTTATAGGAAGGGTTAAATAAGTTTCCCAAATTGAAATGATGCAGCCACAAAAAAAAATAAATTTTACATGGTTCCCCATCTTGGGTATGTTCATACTTGGAGGGTAGAATGCATGCACATCTTTAAAATTTAATTCATGAAAATGTGATTTGAAGGGTACCATACCTTGTACAAGTTTTGAACTCTACTCTAGAGTGTTTTGTCCCTGTGAAACCACTCAACCTCACAAGGTTCCAACAAGCTCAAAAATTCATTTTACAGGATCTCACAACATTTACAAAAGTGAGCTCTACATTGGAGTGTTTTATCATCGCAAAACCACTTAATCTCGTAGGGCCCCGATAAGCTCAAAAAAGATGTCTTCTAGCAAGAAGGACATCAACCCTGTAGGGCTATAAGAAAGAAAGAAAAAGGAATAAGAAAATAGTGTAACTTGATTTAAAAAATCTTGTACTTGAAGCTCAATGCAATTAAAATAAATAAATGATAATATAATGAAGAGTAAAGAAAAATTCTCTTAGAGTTGCCAATGATGAATCTTTTGATGAACAATTCTTGCACAATTCCCAAGATTTTCAATTTGTATTATAGCCTCAAAGTTTTTGAAAACTCCTTGCTATTCATGTAATAGCTATCAAGCAACTAGTATAGATGTCTACTTCAAAGTTTAGACATTTGTCTAAGAATACCTGCAATGTAGGAGAGATGTCTACCTAGAAGTGTAGACGTCTACCTATAGATGTATATTGATAGACGTCTATCCTCAATGATTGACATTTGCTATTGTTTTCAAATGTCTACTCTTCAGAAGTACTTTGAGATATGAAGCATTTCTTTGATCCTTGGGCTTCTTAGTAGTTCTCAAAACATCTTCATTTAACTCGTAGACTTTGTTTTCATCCGTGCTCTTATCTTGTCCATTTAGTCTTTATTTTAACATCTCAACGTAGATCTCATTCTTGGCTCTCCATGTGAAGTTCTTATTCATGGTCCTACAACACTATCATCATACACACACATTCTACATTCTTTATTTTATCTAAGGTTTTGACATACCAAAAGGTCAATAATTCCAAGTGGTGCTTCTTTAATCTTAGGGACCATAAATGAGAGTGGGGTATCCATGTGCAACCTCTTACCATTCCTTTCACCAAGGTAAACATAGCTTACCATTCACAATCAATTTTAAGGGTACAAATAGAATGATAATTTCGTTTCTTTTCTTTGTATAGCCTTCACACCCTAGTATAAATGGTTGAGTCTTCCATTGTGGAACAACAGCCAAGGTAAGCATGGGGATTACTATGGAAATTGTAGATAACTTCTAAATGCTCAATTTTCTTATTGTATTATAGGCCCCAAAGAGTGAACACCTAAAAATTGTTTCTTGGCACCATGAGGCTAACTATTCCAAGTGGTTTGACCATACAGATGTTGTGGTGTGGTAGTAACTGGAAACATCGAAATGTGGGATCTTCATCCAACCCTCCATTGACTGGACTTATTAGGAAGAGGTCCTAGAATTCTACTGGAATCTCAAGTCGTACTTGATGAATGTAGATCCTCTGGAGTGCTATTTGATTTCATCAATGAGGAAAATACAAGTGAAGGTAACAATAATAAGACTTCAAGAGTGGTTTGAATATCTGGATAGGAGGGATGACATTTTAAGGCCTAAGGATATCACGGAAGAAAAGTATGACTTATTTCACTAGTTTATTGGTGAATCTGAATTCAGGAAGCCATAGGCTCAGGGTTTACATTTCGTATACCTTTGGTTTGAGCACCATGTGATGGCAAGGTTGATCATCATGAATGTCTTATCATCCATAGACACAACATATGTTTTGAGTCTTGAACTTCAAGTAATGAAGGCTTTGACACTTAGGGAAGAAGCAAACTTTGCCTTCCTTTTGATCAGGTATATGATTTATCATTATAATGATGATTCATTAAAGCTTTGCTTTCCCTTTCTCATTTTGGCCATTCTCCAAAAGTCTAGGATTCCACAACCTTAAACGAACATAAAACTGCATCTTTTAGTCCTCAAAAAGAACACCTTCACCTATTCTCTGAATATCTACATAAAATTTAATCCATTTATTAAAAAATTAGATGATACAGGCTCTTCATTGTCACCTGAGGCTAGTGAAGTTTGAGAATTCAAGGAGGAGGTTTACAACCAACTGTAGGAGGTTAGATTAGAGGAAGATCCTATCTATGTTGGAGAGGATTAGCCCAACCCTCATCACCATGAATAAGATGGTGGTGGACATCAAAAAACATGTCCACCCTCAAATTAGGAATGTTGATAAAGGTACACAACCTTCTTATTTTGAAGAAGACATGGAGATGGAGGGAGGATTAGAGGATTGATCCTTGATATTCATTTTGTTTATGTTTTGTATGGCCATGAAGCCATTGTGGGGGACATGGACAATTGAATTTTTGTTTCCAAAAGAACTGAATTATGATGGATGGTTTAATGGTTAATGTTTATTTTTTCTTTTGAACATACATATATATCATTAAATTCTAATGTGGTACAGTTTGGTTTCTTTTGGAAAAATGATATAGATGTGAATGTGATGCTTGATATTATATATTAAACTTAGCTAAACCATTTTTACTATCCAATTAGTTAGTTTTGTGATGAATGTTTAAGATTAGATATATTGAAAAATTTATCATTTTATCATCTTATTGAATAGGCACTGGATAAAGGCTAGTAAGGGGCTATGATAAATCCTCAATTTTTCCAGTTTTAGCTAATTAATAGCTTAATTTTATAATTTTTTATAGTTTTACCACATCAAAGTGCATTAATTTTTCTAATGCCTATTGATAAGAACTAATTACTTTATTAAGTTTCTATTATTGCAAGTCATTGTAGGATTGACGGAAATTAATCCAAATTATATCAATTTTAGTAGTTTTCATGACAAGGATTAATAACATTTGATTACAGAAGTCATGAGTGGTGAGGTACCCCTACACTCAACCATACGAATATGAGCGTTTTCACGTGTGATCTGGTCAAACTCCGCAGATGGACTAGTTGTGGCACCTAGATCGTTAACCTTAGGTCGTAGTTCGCTGTCTTCCCACCTGGACTAGTATTATATTTGTCACGTATGGTTTAGTCCAGAGTGAGGTGTATGATGTGATCCTAATCTAATGCTACTCTTGAAGGCAGTGGAAAATAATATTAACTAAGTTAAGCTAGGAGAGAAAAGGGTAAGAAAATCTAATCTAGCCTAAGTGCGATGAGTAGCTGATTCCTTGATTATCCGTACACATCTTGGACTTCGTGCATGGCGACCACTGGGATTACCAAGCACAGATCCAAGGTACGCCACTGGGATACCAAGTAGTCACACTTAAATGCTCATAATCAAGTCGTACTCATTCCATGTTACTAGGAGTTCAAGGGTGAGAGAGAAAGTAGTAAAAAACAAACAAACAAATAAATAAATAAATAACAAAGTGAATGCTGCAATGATGAAGTAATCTCGATCTTTATTGCTGGTCATGTGCATGTCCAAGTACGTCACACTCGAATAAAGGATGCCATACAATTACATTCACCACACTGTGGGAAAACACTGGAAAATAATCTAACTCTAGAGGGATCAAACTACCAGAGTTTCACTACAATCTAAAACTAGGATGATAAACAAGGGAGAGCCGCTTCTTATTTATAGACATTATGGCATACTGCGATATCGTGTACGCGATATCACGGCCCATGCGATATCGTGTCCCATCATACCACCACGAGTGAATAAAAACTCGTCCTCAAGTTACAAAGAGAACAAGCTCCATTGATTACACAGTGGATAGGTATGGGATTATTAATTGGAAAAAGAAATGAACTAATGACGTAGTGTGGGAAGACACAACACAGAAAAATACTACAACTACAAAAAATGGGAACTCATGTAGTTCCTGGTGGTGGTGGCTCCTTCATGGGTGCTTTCCCTTTATCATGTGCTCCAGGCTTTGAAGCTTGATGGTGTTGAAGTATGGTTTGGAGCTTCTCCTCTTCAGTCCAAGGATCTTGTGCCATCCATGTGAGTGTTCCTATGTTTGACAGAGTCGGCACCTCCCATGGACAAGGTAGTTGCGGGAACATTTGGTTGGCTTTGACATACCACACCGTGAACACCCGTCAATCCTCCTCGTAGGCTCTGGCTTTGTCTTTGTATTCATGAAGATCTATTAGCTATCGAGCCAAGTCGGTTGCAACATCTTTTTTTCCTTGGTAGCTTGCTTTAACCACCTCAAGTTCAGAATTTGAAACATCTAATTTTTCTGCCAACTTCTTGCGCTCTGCAAATTCTGCTTCATATTTGAGATGGGTGGAAGCTACCTCCTACTCAAGCTCTAACCTCGGGCACCCTACTGTTAACATGGCAAGGTTGGCATATCTAAGGTTTTCCAACTCCATGTATTCAGTCAAGTCTTGGATTTGCAGGTCTTGATTTTTAACTTTTTCTTGGTGGACGAAGGTGTAAGTGTCCAATATGGCCCGCTAGTCAGTGTGTCGAGCATTGATAGTGTTGATTTGAGCCTTGGCCATATGGATCTCCTTCTCCAAGATTTTTTTGTACATCCCCACCTGATCACGGAAGTGATCCTTCAGCTTCTCGTGTCGTTGAGCCTCATTTTTCCACGCGCTTATCTCAATTGCTGACTTTTGGCGAATTGTGTGTACCTCCTCCATTGAGAGGATTCGATTTTCTCTGGCTAAACGGCTCACATCTCAGTTGACCCAAATAAATTATTCTCGTAACTGATGAAAGTGTTCATTGAGAACATTCTTTTGCTTCTCCACAGAGGTCAACTGAAGGTTATCTTCAACCATTTACTTATGCTCTTCTTCTAAGGCCTTAAGTGCCTTAAGATGTGCATGTGTTTGCACTTGTGCTACGGAGGCATCCCAAACAACCGTCTCCTTTTCTTCTACCACCTTTTTATTCTCTACAATCAATTTTGCGATTTGCTTAGTTCTAAAATTTTCTAGCTGGTCTGCGGGAATAAATTGTAGGAGGTCCCGCTGTGTTGCTTGTAAGGCTATGAGCTTCTCTTGTAGTTTTTGCACTTCAGCTTCAGCATGCTCAGCCCTTACTTCAGATTTGACCAGCTTCCCCTTGGTGGAAATGAGGTCTGATTAAATTGTTGTTACATCCTGGGGGATGTGAAATAGGGATGTCATTACTTGCCCTATTTGAAGCAATCTATCAAGCACATCCTCATGTTTCGCAGGAGTCATTGAGGTCCCGGAAAGAGATTGAGCATCCTGTGCTCCTGAGAGATCTGTTGGTAGCACAACAGGTACATTGAAAGATTCCTTGATGTGATCAGTAACCACTTCAATAGCTCCCGTGGCATTCTGGTGTTGCATGACCACCACAGTGGCCCCTTCACTAGTCTCTAACTGCACTTGAAAAGATGCTGTGTTTCCTGAGATCTGTTGTGACCATCTGCTTTCCCCTCCTCCTGTTTGAATTGATAAGTAGCTCCTTATGCGATCCATTGAAACTATAGGCTGATCATCATCATCGATGACGTGGAAGAGGTTTGCATCATCACGAATTCCCCAACTGATCGTCTCAATGATGGCCCTAAGATGGCTCATCGATGGTCTGTAGTCTTGCAGCAGCAACGGCTGATCCTAACCTATGCCAGGCCCTACTTCTTGTTGTTGGATGGGACTCGTGGCTGGAGGTTGATTGGGTCCTGCAAGTTGAGTTGCAGGTGGTCCATTCATCTGTTCTTCTTCTTCTCCAGGTCTCAACTCTTCGCCAGTGCTCTTTCTTGGAGTTGGCGCCTTTAGTAATTCAGTGTATAAAGCGTTTTGAGCTTTCCAGAGGACGTCATTAGTGTACCCCCGAATACTAGCACGTCAGCAAAGCTTTCTGATAAGACAGGGGAAAGGCAGCACCATCTTTCCTATCTTCCATTCTTTGAACCACCTTAAGATCTCCGTCAAATATAGATGGGGTAGGTTAGCATTAACCTTCCCCATCAACACTACACATCCTCTAGCCATATACATTGATATTCTTTTAAGGTCCTTTATGGGGAAGAGGTGATAGGTTCCAATTTTGAAATAAACTCTCTCTTCCATCGTCAACTCACCAAAACCTTTATCTCTGCCATAAGCCTTCTCTAACCAATCCTTTCGCACATTAGGGTCTGAATGGGTGGATAACCGAGCAATGTGGGGCCCTAAATTCAAAAGATTCAACACTTCCAAAATAGCCTACGTAGAGAAATCAACTTTCACACCACAAATATTAACTGTGGTGCCTTGCTCCCTATTGTGCCAAAATTGGTACGTTTCACCTAAGTACCAGGCACCACTTTCAGAGAGAACAGGCCATAAGGGAGACCCTTTGAGGTGATCCCTAATAGCCTCAAAAGAAAACTCTACAAAATATCTGAATTTTAACTCCATAATCACCACAACGAATGTAGAATTTTCATGGATAGCCCGAACACACTCTTGGGGCAACATGAGTTGTTGTCCTGGTTCAGGCGCAACAACAACTCCCACTTCTACCTGCCCGGATCGTCTGGTAGGAGGTTCTTTTTGATGGATGCTGAATGATTGCACCTCATGTTCTGTATGCTATTTGGCAGGGCCTTGTATTCCACCTCTCTAAGATCGTTTCATTCCACCTTGAACAGGACGCTCCTGCTGTGCACATTTCAGAGCCATTCTACAATCACACGGATCAAGCGTTAGTAAGGTTGTTTTGGAAATCAAGTTATACCTTATTGCTTACCTTAATTAAAGATCTTATGTTATAATGTGTGATTGTGCCCGAAAGTTATAATAATGGGTCTTGTGACTTAGGTGGTTTCCATTTTTAATCTCCCAGTGTACCTAAGGTCATATGATTTTTGGCACAATTATTCTAAGTGTTAAAGTTAATTACCCTAACTGATGTCCTTTGGGCGATGATAAATTTCAAAAACTTTAGGCACTTTTTGGCAATTTTTTCTCCCCCAGGACTAAACTAAACACTCTGGGTTCAAGTAGGTTCAAACAGAATTAAAATCGGAGCACCAGTGAGCGAGATATGAGTGAAAAAGCAAGGGTCACACAATCGCAAGTTGCAGAGAAAAATTTCAACAACTCCCCCCATGTGAATGGAAAAATGATGCTAAGTGTTGCGGCAGGGGTAGCTATTTATAGGAAAATAGGACACAATATCGTGTATGATACATCGCGTACCTGATATCACGTGAGATGCGATATCACGTACGCGATATCTCATCCTTAGTGATGTGAGACACCAAGAAAATATCGAATTTTCAATGATTTTTCTTGAAATTAATGTTGGAAATTGAGGACATTGGCAAGTATTAAGATGTCCTAGGGTAATTTCATTGATTCGAGAGGCACTCTTAATGATAATGATGTGAACTTTAGCAATAAAAATTTGGCAGTTATGAAAAAAGGGAATGTAATGGTACATTGGAACATTAAAGTGATAGAGGGATAATAATAGGGAAGGAAAATGATGAGAAATTAAGCTAAGGGTAAGAAATTATGTGTTTGAGCTAGAGAATCAGTTAAGATTATGAAAAATTACATAAGTGGGTCCTCCCCAAAGCAGGTTCCAACCTATAATGCCCTTGTGTAACCACACTTAAAGTGTCCATGGGCACTAGAAGGGTCAAATGTAATCCGCATTAACATCCACAAAACACACACATGTAAATATCACCGGAATGAGATGAAAATTCTATGTTACACGGGACACGAGCTACAATTATATGAACAGTGAGATGAGGCAAACTATAGAAAGGATCGTAGAGATTGGGACATGAGGTAACTGACCCAGGGCACAATGAATCCTGCGTGTAAAGCATGATTAAGGTGTTATTAACCCATCGTTCCAAGATCAAGACCAAGTCCATCCTTCTAATCAGTAACATCGCATTGTTTCATCCCATGATGAACAACTATGAGAGTACCATAACAAGAAGGCATACAATCCTTGGCATTGTATACAAGGGAGGAGTGATTTTTATTTTATGGCACTTTTTTCTTCTTCTTCTTTTTTTCTCTTTTTTTTCGTTCACTTTACTGAATCTAGAGAAGCTGCCAACCTTCAGGCATGGGTGCATGTCTTTCTAGTGGGACCCCCTATAACAACATTTGATTTTTGAGTTCCCTTTTGATTACTCTTACTCCCATTTTCATTAGATGTACAAGGGTCTTAGTACAACCACGTTGCATGATAACACTCACAGATGTCACCAAAGAGAATTCGCAAGTCCTCTTGATGTCACATCCTAATCATTCCCTCTTAGTCCATCCTTCTTCATTCTAGGTACAATGAACACAAAAATAATTTTAAGTTTTAAGAATTTCAAGAATATCACTGTACCCTCGAGCAGAACCTCATATTTGTAGAGTGGATGAGTGGGTGTAATGGCTCACTATTCTAAATAATTGATCACTCATGACTTAATAACATAAAACACACCTCAACCAACAATTGACATGAGTGTTTTATTCGTAGATGAGATTACTTACAAAAATATAAAAAGACAAAAAACACAAAAAGGTAAAAATATAAAAAGATAAAACAAAAATTTGAAAAATGAAAAACTGGAAAACAAAAAGTTGTAAAATTAAAGAAAATGAAATATATTTATTAATCCTACTTATTCGTAAAGTGGGGGATATCCCCCATACTAAATGGTTGAGGATGGCAAGGATTAATAAATGAAGGATGAGGATCCTTGCATGTTGGAAATATTAGGGTTGGTCTATACTTATCCCCTCGGGGTTCACACACTTGATTATAATGAGCATAGTGGGGCACTTTATACGATGTAGTTCCCAGATAACAAGTTGACACACTATGATGTTTGTGACCATTAGATGGTATGCAAGGATTAGGATGATGCCTCCCATGGTTGTGTTCATTGGGCCATATGGTTGTTGGAGTGTTTGATGGTGGCCCTGATGAAGTCACATGAGGCATTGGGTTCAAAGGTAAGGATGCACCACAGTGTGGGGCTTGTGTTGTGTTGGAAGATGCAGTGGCCTCTGAATTGTGCTGTCCCTTCTTACGGCCGTGTTTAAAGAAGGGGTGCTTTTGATGTTGAGGAGGCTTTTCACTACTGTTGGTAGTAGTAGCACAAGTGTTATTCATGGGTTGTTGCTGTGGCACAAACACCTTAGGAACAGTTGGTGGCATTGTGGAAGGAGGGAAAGGATGAGAATGTTGAAAGTTAGGAGGAGTATAAGGTGCACAAGGTGGTGGTTGAGTTGGAGGTATGGGCTGATAGTATTTTGGAAAATAGTATTGTGGTGAGATAAAGTATGTTGGCCTAGTTGGAGAAATAGGATGTTGGACGTGATAAGCATTTGGATTTGGAAAATATGAAGGGTGCCTCTAGTTTAGTGGTGGTCTCCCCCATGACTGGGATTGTTGCCACTGTGATCAAACAAAGTATCTATGAACAAACTCTAGATGTAGTGTGTTTCCCCAACACTCATGTAAATGTAACAATATTGGGCATTGGCCTTTGGGGCGATCATACTGGCATATGTTGCATTCATACGTAGGATTGGCAGTTGAGCACTTATTCCCTTCATTCTTTTTTTCTAAATGTCTAATGTTTTGTCTTGCTTCTTGGCTTGTCAAAACTTTATCTCCAATGGTGTTGATAAATTCTCCACACTTTTGATACATCCATTCCAACATCTTATTGATCTTTGCCTCGGCTTCTTCTAATGATTGTTGTATTGGCAAAGATGATGTTTCCACCTTGAGATTAGTTGATTTCTCCTTATTATGATCATGGACCTTTGTTAAGTTCAAATTTTGGTCCCGTTTATGTTTTTTAACACTCTCCCATCTAGCTAATTCTCCTTGTTCTTTTGCTACCCGCTTAATAAGCTCTTGGATTTGATGGGTTCGTAGTTCATATAGTTGACCTTGGGCATATACTCCTAAGGTCTCTCTTGTTTCATTACATAGCCCATCAATGATATGGTACATTTGCCTTTCCTTGGAAAACCCATGGCCTGGACAGTTGTTTAACAATGCGTAATATCTTTCTAAGGCCATGTCCAAGGGTTCATGTTGTGCTTGTTTCCATCCTTGGATTTGTTTCCTCAAGGTTGACACTCTTGTGTAGGTTTGATATTTTTCGTTAAATACTTATACCATTGTTGACCAACATCGTATCAAGTTTGGTTTTAACGATCAATACCATACTTTTGCTTGGTCAACGAGTGTTATAGGAAAGAGCTTAAGTTTTTGCCATCCATTATCAATGTTATTCCATGTGTAGGCATCATAGAAGGCTTGTAAATGTTGATGCGGATCTAAGTC
>MNCI01020774.1:507636-539060 GCA_015680685.1 Gnetum montanum | reverse complement strand
GGTGTATGATGTGATCCTAATCTAACGCTACTCTTGAAGGCAGTGGAAAATAATATTAACTAAGCTAAGCTAGGAGAGAAAAGGGTAAGAAAATCTAATTTAGCCTAAGTGCGATGAGCAGTTGATTCCTTGATTATCCGTACACATCTTGGACTTTGTGCATGACTACCACTGGGATTACCAAGCGCAGATCCTAGGTATGCCACTGGGATACCAAGTAGTCACACTTAAATGCTTGTAATCAAGTCGTACTCATTCTGCGTTACTAGGAGTTTAAGGGTGAGATAGAAAGTAGTAAATAACAAATAAATAAATAAATAACAAAGTGAATGCTGCAATGATGAAGTAATCTCGATCTTTATTGCTGGTCATGTGCGTGTCCAAGTACGTCACACTCGAATAAAGGATGCCGTACAATTACATTCACCACACTGCGGGCAAACACTAGAAAATAATCTAACTCTGGAGGGATCAAACTGCCAGAGTTTCACTACAATCTAAAACTAGGATGATAAACAGGGGAGAACCACTTCTTATTTATAGACATTGTGGTGGACTACGATATCGTGTACGCGATATCGCAGGGGAAGATGCGATATCACGTACACGATATCACGGGGGATGAGATATCGCGATAGATGCAATATCACATCCTATCAAGAAGCAAGGACTTCATCAAGGAATGAAGATATTGATCTACACTATGAGCACAATTTCAAAAAATGTCATCTAGGGACATAGTAACCGTAATAGAGTTTGATATCTTGTAACTAATCAACATTGAAGTATTTGATACCAATCAATTTACCAAATAATAACATTTTTCTAATTATGGCCAAGCCTTTTTAAGTATGAATGAAAAGGTTTGATGTTTAATAGGGAATTTTTTCTAAACCTTAGAGAAACCCACATCAAATTGCATTCCTTATTGAATTCTCCTATTAAAAATTATTGAGGAAGATTGTTGAAAGCTTGTGACAATCAACAACTATTGGATCTCCTAAGAGGCTATGAAGTTGTTGCATTGTAAAGATAGCAAGGTAGGATCACAAATTAGGTGACATCTCCTTTGTAATCTTTTGGCATCTATCTTAATCCTATGTGATTTCAATTTGGTTAAATCATTTTGTGTTCACCATTGAACTTGAGATTAGAAGTTAGGATAAAAACTTTGATTTTACTTATGAATGACAATCATAAGTATGAAATTTTAATTGGATTTCGATCTAACCATTTATTGTCTTGATGATCTCTTTAACTTTGAATAGTTCCTCCATGGATATGACTTGTGGGTTAGTCATAGATAAGGTGATGTCTCTACAACAAAGGTAACTTAGCACCAAACCTTGATTAGGTCATCATGGAGTTTCAAAACCAGGTGAAGATGGAGTGGATGAAGAGGAAGAAAAATACAACTATGGAATTGTAGGAAACTATCAGCTAAGGATTCTAATGAAAGGAAATCCTATTCCTCATATGAGAACTCCAAGGATTGTAGTGATGTCTAATGCTACTTCCTTAAGCAAGCTTGACAATTGATGGGCAGTGGAGTAACCCAACACCAAACCATACAAGTCACAAGTGTTCACATGCAACCAAATTGTAATTCCTAGACAAGGCAATGTGAATATGTAATTGATTTAAGTTTTAGACTGTTATCTCTCCACATGGAGCTAGTGAAGTCCATCTATATGGTTTAGCTCATAGTGAGGTATATGATAATTGATATTGTTGGGCCATTGCTACTCCTAGTGAACATGATGAAATGAAAATAGTTTCTAAGTCTAAGTAAAATAGTAAACAAATCTATTTTATCCTATAGCAATGGATATTTGACCTTGGTCTATCGTACATGCCTTGGACTTATGCACTCATCATTGGAATTACCAAGTATACCACTACTAGGTTTAGCAAGCGATAACACTACTAGGTTACTAGATAACTACACTTAGCACTCGAAACCAGTTGTATCCATACCACTTAGTTTCAACATGTAAAAGAAAGTGATTGTAAAGTAAGTGATTAAATAGGGAAAACAAGAATAATTATTCCAAGTAAATAGAAAGAAAACTAAGTGGATGCTTCAATGATGATAAGTAATCTCAATCTTTATTGCTGGTCATGAATTATGTCCAACTACAGTTCACTTGAATAAAGACATCGTATAATCACGTAACACCACACTGCAAGCATACACTTTTAACTACTAAAGACTAAATTCATGACAATAAATTGAAAGAGTTATGCTACTACTAAATGAAATTTATTGCAAATCCATGTGCCTAATTATTTTATTTATGGGTTGGCTCACATCCCACGATATCACATATATGTGACATAGCTAGTGCTATGATATCAAAGTTACAATATCGTAGTCAACCAAAAATTTATTTATCATACCCCCACGACTGACTAAAAATTCTTCCTTGAGTTTAAACAAAATGAGGACAGAGTTCCATACAAAATTGGAAGGTATATTTACATGACACTATTTAGATGATACTAAATGCCATAGTGGTGTTTTACAAAATTCATACAAGACATGACAAGATAAAAAAAATAACTTGACAAAGCTCAATATAGCCTATGTAGTTCCTGGTGGTGGTGACTCCTTCATCGGTTTCTTTTCCTTATCATCAGGCTTCTAAAATTTATATATGTTTGGAGCACTTGAAGATTCTCCTCCTCCATTCTCAAGTCATTCACTATCCATGCTTCATGTGCAATGTGTGATGGAGCTGGTACATCCCATGGACATGGTAGTTGTAGAAACATTTGATCGGCCTTGACATATCATGTTGTGAACTGTCTTCTCTCTATTTCAAATGCCTTGGCCATCTTACATTACTCTTGATAATCAAACATCCTTCTAGCTATACTTGCTGCAACATCTTTTTACCCTTGGGAGCCAACCTTAACTACTTCTAATTTAGAGTTGGCTACTTGAAGTTTTTGCAAAACATCTTTTTGATTTGCAAACTCTTTTTCATACACTACATACATTGCTACTACTTGCTATTCAAGCTCATTTCTAGGCTTGCCTACTATCAACATGGCCAAGTTAGCATAACAAAGGTAAGCTAACCCCATGTATTCTTTCAGATCTTCTATTTGCAAGTCTTTATTTTTGATTTATGCTTGGTGGACATGAGCATAACTATCTAAGATGTGTTACTAGTTTGGATTTTGTGCTAATATGAAATTAATCTAGGCTTTCGCCATCTAGATTTCCTTCTCATTATTTTTCCTATATATGCCCACCTAATTGTAGAAGTATTTATTGAGACTTTCATGCTTCTTAGCTTCATTCTGCCACGTGTTGATTTCAATAGGAGATTTTTGTTTGATATCACATACCTTCATCATTGATAGGATTCTGTTTTCTCTTGCTAAGAAGCTCATATCTTGGTTGATCCTCATCAGTTGTTCTCTCAATTGATGGATGCTCTTCTCAAGAATGTTTTTTTTTACTTCTCCACATTAGTCAACCTAGTATTATGTATAGCAAGTTTTTTGTTTTCCTCTTTTACTGTGGCAAGTGCCTTAGCTATTGCATACAATTGTGCTTCTACTGTGGAGGCATTCCACACTACTTTCTTCTTCTCATTATCCATCTACTTATTTTGCTATATGAGGTAATTGATTTGTTTTGTTTTAAATTGATCTATCTGGTTAGGTATGACATATTGCATTGGATCTTTATGTTTAGCCCTCAAGGTTGATAGCTCTTCTTATAGTCTGAGTAGTTCATTCTCTCCATGCTCTGCCTTGGTTTTTCCCATGATCAGCTTACCCTTGGTTACTATTAACACTGATTGTACTATAGTGACATCGCTTGGGATCTCAAAAAGAGTTTTCATTACTTGCCCCATGTGCAGTAGTCTATCCAACACATTTGCATGATTAGTAGGAGTCATTGAGATATCAACTAATATTTGAGCATCTCTTACTCTAGTTTGATTAGCTGGTTGCACAACAGGTACATTGAAGAATTTCTTAATATGATTTGTGATCACTTCTATTGCTTCTGTTGCATCTTGGTGCTACATAATCACAACTGTGGCTCCTTCTTCAATTTCAAGCACCACTTGGAATAGTGCAGCATTTCCAGAAATTTGTTGTAACCATTAGGCCTCTCCTTCTAATTATAATTATATTTGTCCACTTACAAGATCTATGAAAATAGTGGGGTGAATGGCAATATCAATAGCTTTGTAAAGATTGGCCTCCTCATGCATTCCCCAACTAATAGTCTCTACTATTTGTTGTAGATGACTCATGGATGGCCTATAATTGTGTGATGATGGTGGTAGAACTTACTATGGTTATTGCTCTTGATACTAAACATTGGATCTCATTTTCTATTATTGTACAATAGTTTATGTGGTTTCCCCAACATGTATTTTTTCTTCCACTTGATCTTTCTTTGGTGATGCTGGCTTGAGCATTTTAGCATATGAGGTATTCTAAGATTTCCTAAGGATTTCATGGGTGTAGCTGAGGATCCTAACATGTTTGCACAACTTCCTAATGAGGCAAGAAAGTGGAAGTATTAACTTCCCTACCTTTTCTTCTTTAAGCTACCTCTAAATTTCCATGAAGTAGAGTTGTGCAAGATTTGAATTATACTTTCTCATTAAAATCACACTTCCTCTAGCTACATATGTGGATAGCCTAGTCAATCATTTGGTGGAAAATAGGTGATAGGTGCCAAGTTTAAAATAGATTCTCTCTTCTAGATTTAGATCATTATACTCATATTTTTTGACATATGCCCTTTTCAACCATAGTTTTCTAGTTTTTGTATCTGATCTTGTTGACAGATGTGTTACTCTTGCCCCTTCATTGGGAACATTCAGGGCTTCATCTATCACCTTGACTAAATATGAAATAGGGACTCCCTTGATGTTGACCATGGCATCTTCTTCTTTATTGTGCCAGAATTGATAGGTCTCTACTAAATACCATTTGCTACTATTTGAAAGTATGGGTCATAGTGGTAATGCTTGGAGTTGTGTCCTTATCACTTTTGGAATAAGTTTCACAAATGGACCAAAGTTCATCTCCATGATTATTATGATTAGGAGTGTCTTTTCTTGGATGATTTAGGGGCATTCGTGTGACAGCATGAGGTGGTATCCTTGTGCTTGTGGTTCATTTTGCCTCCACTTAGACCAAATGTCTAGTACCAGGAATTTCTTGATGGATGCTAAAAGATTGAGCCTCTTTCTTTGCATGTTCTACTTGTGAATCTTATTCTCTAGTTTGGCCTCTTCCTTGGCCTCATGGTAGTTTGCTTGTAGGCTATGAGGATCCTCCTATTGCTTCTCTCTTTAGTGCCATTTACAATCATCAAGGATTTAGAAATTATTAAAGTGTTTACCCTGATTTTTGATAACTCCTTTTCTTTCTCATACCTTTAATTAGATCAAATTCTTAGCTTATTATGATTGTAGAGTTAGAAAAATTTTTAGAAAGAAATCCCATAGGTATTAATTTTCTTATAACCCTTCACAGTTATCCATTTTGTTCTTGTTTATGGCTCATAATAGTTGGTATGGCATACCTTCATACGTACCCTTATAATACCCTCCAGGAGTTAGAAAATTTTGACTCAAATTGTAGCAATATCATGCTAAATATCCCCCCACAACTAAGTTGATAACTCTATGATCAACGGGGTTCAAGAATCATAGAAATCAAAGCGATGAGTGTGGAGTTATGAGCATTCGAAGTTGGGAAGTTAGAGTTCCAAATTCAGAAGAAAATTAGTAAAAAATCCCTAGCTTCAAAAGTGAAAAATGAAAAACATTTTCTAAGTCCCCATGTATATGTAGTTTTTGTGGGCTACAATATCAAAGATATGATATTGGAGTACTAATATTGTAGGGGATTTGATATTAAAGGCAAACTTTTTAAATTTCCCATTAAGATCTAATGAACAAAAATGAGTCATTTTGAATATTTGGAAGGTATGGAATATGTTAAGAGGGTCTTGGGCTAGGAATGATGCATATTTTTCAAAAATTTAACATAGAAAGTTCGTTAAGAAGGAATCTTGGGATATGAAAGTTCATTAAGTGTTAGTATCACCAAGTTAGAAAAATTATGTTGTGTTACACAAAACCACAAGTTATGATTATTTATACAGTGGGATGAAATGGACTTAGAAGGGATCATAGAAATTAGGATGTGAGGTATCTTACCATAGGCATAATGAATTCTTTTATTTTATTAGTGGTTAAAATAATCATTAGCTTATCTATCTAAGATTCAAACCAAGTCCAAAATACATTATAATGACATCTCATTATTTAATCTCTTGGAATTATGACTGTAAGACTACCACTGTTGCAAGGAGTATCATCACTTGGCATATTGTCTAAGGGAGGGATTTATTCATTGCACTTTTTTTATTTTTTAGATTCGTGAGAAGCCTCGTACCTTCAGGCATGGATAATAGATCTTTCTAGTGGAATCCCTAAAACTCTATTTTATGCGTGAGCTTTATTTTTATCTATGCTAGCCTTACCAGAGGTCTACCTTCAAGCATGGGTAACATGTCTTTCTAGTGACATGATGGTAAGCATGGGTTCCAACTCTACAAGCCTTTTTTGGACTTTTCCTAAAGAAAGAAAGTTTCCTTGATTAGCCCTAAGTGTTGCTAGTAACATCCTCTATTTGTATATTCATCACCCTTGTAGCTTTTCTCTACTGTAGTTGTGATGGTAATTCCCATGACATAGTAGGTGATGGCACTAGTAGTAAAGAACTTAGATGTTGGTTTGAAGAATCAATTTTTGATGGATGCATATATGAGTTTGGATCTACCCTTGGTGGCATTGGTCTATGGTACTTGGTTGGATGGTATTGTAGAGTTTGGATAGTAGCATTACTAGGCAAGATTGGACATTGTACAAAATCTTCATATGGATCTGGCTACTTGTATGGATATTATTAGCAAGGTGGTGGCATGGCCCACAATTGGGATTGTTGTCACTGCTGATATTATTACTCTTGTGGTTGTGGCAAAGCTCCACTAGGATAGTATGTTGGTTGGAAGTTTTGCCTATAGTTACCTTAAGGATAAGGTAACCTTCTAGGCATTTGTTTCTTAACAAATTTGGGATTAAGTGCATATGCTCCCATTTCCTGTAAATGTGCTATTACTTAACAACATCCTTTGAGATGTTCGTACTAGCACATGACACATCCTTTCTTATTGATGGAGCTTATGTTTGAATACTCAGTCGCTGAAGCCACTCTGCCCTTTCATCTAAAATCTTTCATATTTTTCTTTTCCTTGCCTTTTTCAAAGGCTTGCTCTATTATCTCCTCCATAATATTCAATGCTATTGCAAATAGTTCATATACTGAGTCCCACATTTTCTCTACATTTACTGCAATATCAGTTACAGTTTTCTAAATTGGTAGAGTTTTCTTTTGAATTTATTGTTCCAAGATTTCTTCCTCTTGAGTGTCACAAACTCATGAATCTCTTTTCCTGATCGATGGATCTCTATTATACTCTTATGTTAATTCTCTCTTTCTTAGCTCACCTTCTTCCTTCACCACTTGGTTGATCAATCTTTAAATTCAATGGATAGTCATTTCAGATAATTAGCCTTGGCCATAAATCCCAAGGATCTCTCTAGACTTGTTCTGTAACACATCTACAATGTGCCTTAGCTATTCTCATTGTGAGAATCCATGGCCTAGGCATCTGTGCAATAGTGAATAGTACCTACCCCTTACCAGATCAAGGGTTTCATGAGTCCCTTGCTTCCATCCTTGGAAATGTTTTCTTAAATTAGACACCCTTGAGTAGGTTTGGTATTTTTAATTAAAGATCTCTAGCATGGTACTTCATCTTCTGATCAATTCAGGTTCAAGTGATCTTCACCAGCTCTTAGCCTCTTTCACAAGTGTTTGTGGGAACAACTTCAACTTATAGCAATAACTTTCAATGTTTTGTAGGGTGTAAGCTTCGTGGAATGCTTCGAGGTGGTGTTGTGATTAGCACTATAACCACCCTCAAATCTTGGCATGTTATTCATATTAAACCATTTAATATGACTATCCCTCACATGCCTAGTCAAAAAGTAAACAACTTCCTAGATGTTAATCATGCTATAGGTTACCATCAAGGGTTCATCATTGTGATCAAGTTTGTGTGCTCTATTGTAGCAATACACCCTTCTATGCTCATACCTTTCATGATCTTCTCTTCAATCCCTACATATTGTTCATTCATATCCTTTATCATCCTTGTCTAAATACCTCGAGTAATGGTCATGGTGATCATGAGTCTGTCTCTCCTCCCTATCATGGTCTTGGTGTCTTAGCCTCCTTCTATCAAAGTCCATTGACGATCATAAGGATGAGGATGAGGAAATAGAAGAATGATGCTAGCTTTTCCTCTTTTCATGACTTTAGTATTCTTCTCTGTAAGATCTAGAAAAAACTCTTGGCCTTGAGTCTTGCTTATAATTTAAGTCAATTACCTCCCTATTAGGTGTCTCTACTAAGGTGGAATGTAGCTGAACTTTAACAGGTTCCTTCAATCGAATGATAGGTGTTTGCAAATGGACTTCATGATTTTGATGGAGTTTCTTGGTGATGAATGTACCATCATCAAGCTCTTATAAGACAATAGGAAAGTTGAACTTATTTTTCTTATTTTGGACATGTTTGATCTGCATAGTAGAATCTCTCTTTACTTGCTCCTTAGTGGGTTGATAGGATCATGTGATGTGTTTGGTTATATGATACTCATCAAGTGTCTTGCTTTGGATGCTAAGTGTTCTAGAGTTAGAATAATGTTACCTTGAAGATCTCTCTGTCTTAGTTTCCAATCTTGGTGAAACATGAAAGTAATATTGAGAAAATAATGTTCATGATGAGCATATGAGATTCTTGCTTGCATTAGCATACTCCGTTCTTCTTTGTCACTAATTCTATCATTGCCTCTTTTGTCTCCTTGGCAGGTGATGATGTATCCTTATTTGAAGCCATGTTATGATTTAAGACATTTGATTAAGTATGCTTACTTATTTCAGTTATGAGATTTAACTTTGAATTCTTATACAACAAACTTTGTGAAATCAATTACTCAGCATACATTGACTAGTCCCTAGTAATGGCGCCAATGATGAGCAGTGTAGTAATCCAGCATCTAACCAGATAAGTCACAAGTGTTCACATGTGAATAGCTTGTAATCCATGGAAGAGGCAATGTGAATATGCTAGTAATTGGTTTAAGTTTGAGATTGTTGTCTTTCCACGTGGAGCTAGTGAAGTCTATGTGTATGGTTTAGCTTACAGTGAGGTATCTAATAACTGATGTTGTTGGGCCATTGCTACTCCTAGTGAACATGATGAAATGGAAATAGTTTCTAAGTCTAAGTAAAATAGTAAACAAATCTATTCTATCCTATAGTAATGAATATTTGGTCTTGGTCTACTGTACATGCCTTAGACTCATGTAATCATCACTAGGATTACCAAGTGTACCACTGCTAGGCCTGCTAAGCGATGACACTACTGGATTACTAGATAACTACACTTAATGTAAGAAACCAGTTGTATCCATACTACTTACTTTCAACATGTAAAAGAAAGTTCTTGTAAAGTAAATGATTAACTAGGGAAAACAAGCACAATTATTCTAAGTAAATAAAAGAAAACTAAGTGGATGCTGCAATGATGATAAGAAATCTTGATTTTTATTACTAGTTATGGATTATGTCCAAGTATAATTCACTTGAATAAAGACACTATACAATCACTCAACACCACACTATGAGCATGCACATCTAAGTGATAAAGACTAAATTCATGAAAATAAATTGAAAGATTTCTGGTACTACTGAATGAAATCTATTACAAATATATTTTGTTAAGTGCTATATTTATAGGCTAGCATGCATCCTATGATATCACATATACAATGACGTAGCTAGTGCTACGATATCGAAGTTATGATATCATAGTTAATCAAAAATTCATTTATCAATGAAGAAGATAAGGCAAGGTTTGCTAGAGCATTTAGAAATGCTGGAAGACTTCTATACATGGAGTTGAAGACTTTTAATAGTGTAGATGGAACTAATGCTTTGCAAGCTAGTTGAAGGTACTTAAGATAATTTTCAATTGGAAAAGGAATTAAATAAATTAAGGCTACCTATCACTGAATCTAGATTAGAAGGTATGGATTCTACTTGATGGAAAAAGGAGTTTTAATGTTATGAAAGATGAAAGATTAGGATATGATGAAATATAGGTTAAAGAGAAAATTTGAACAGTCTTGTTAGAGACAAGAAACTATTATGAAGTTGAATTTCCTAAGGCAAGTTGACAACAATGTCAAAGAATTTTACATCAAATTTTTTGATCTATTCTGTCAAGCTAAGGTAAACTAGGAAGAATATGAACAAGCTTTAATATTTTTAGGAGGTTCAAAATGGCATACCAATAAGAGTTATCTTCTTATGAGCCAAAAACTCTTGATGAGGGTTATGATTTAAAACTCAAGGCTGAGAAGAAATTAGGTGGATTTGAAAACAGGAGAAAACAACCTTCCAAGAAGAAGGAGAAGGAATATAGATCTAATAAGGGATCTAAGTTCAAATTTAAAGTCAAGAAGGATATCCAAGACAAGAAGATTGAAAAAGATGATGAGAAGATTAAAGACAAGAAGGACCAAGGCAAGGGAGGCAAAGGTTAAGGTAGCAACTCATAAAAAAATTTAGTGCTTCAGATGTGGAGAATGAGAACATAAGTAATGGAAATGCCCACTTCACAAGGTATCCAAGGATAATGATGTACAAACCATGGAGGTAGGGGAGACATCCATCTAAACTCTTTAGAGAGGTAATCCTAATGCTTCAAAAATTAAGGATGTTTCTGAATTAAATTCTTATGCATTTGAGCAGAATGTTAATAGATGAGATCATTCTAATAGGAAATTGTTGTTTTGGATGGGGGTAGTTGTTTGGTTATGAGGAAATGAATTCATGTTTTGATTGATCAAGGAGCCCAAGAAAATTTTAATTTTTTGTATGGAAATTGCTATATTGGGTTTGATAACTAATCCTCATTCTAGACCTTATAAGATGCATTGATTGTCTAGAGATTTTTCCCAAGAGGTGAGGGAACAATGTACTTTGAAATTTAAAATTGGAAGTTTTCATGATTTCTTGAAGTGTGATGTGCTTCCCATAGATTGTACTAATGTAATTCTTGGTAGACCTTGGAAATTTGACAATGGTGCTTTGTTTGATGGAGCTAGAAATGTATGGAGTGTAGCTAGAATTGATGGAATCTATGATTTGATTTCTATGAAAATTGAAAAGTGAGGCAACCAAGCATACCTAATTCTCCCTTAATCCTTCTAGGAAAGAGGGAATATATTAAGGAACTTGATGAAACTAGTTTTGGTTTTGTTGTTATAACAAAAATTGCTACTAACCATGATGATGTATAGGTTGAACTTCCTATATGTGTTTCTAGGCTTGAAGGAGAAATTTTTCAAGATGTTTAAGGGAAAATTGGATCGACTACCACTGATAAGGAATATACATCATTAGATTGACTTCATTCTTGGTGCTACCATTCAAAACGAGAGAGCTTACTAGATGGCATAGGGTTGAATTACAAAGATAAGTAGAGGAATTACTTTTAAATGGCTTTGTGAGGAAATCCATTTCACCTTATGCAATTCCAAGAGTGCTAGTACCAAATAAGGATAATGATGAATGGTGGATGTGCATTAATTCTAAGGTAATGAATATGATAATAGTAAGGTACAAGTTTTCTATTTTAAGGATGGATGGTATCCTTGATGTCCTTACCAATAGTGGTTGGTTATGCCATTTGGGCTCAAGAATGCACCTGCTACATTTATGAGGTTGATGCATGATGTACTAAAAGACTTGATTTGTAAGTGTTGTATTGTCTTTTTTTGACAATATTTTGGTGTATAGCTTTAATGAGGAAGAGCACATGGATCACTTGAGGATGGTGTGTTTTATGTTGGAAGAGGAATTGTTGGTAATCAACATGAAGAAAAGTTATTTCTTCAAGAGGAAAATTACATATTTGGGGCATGTAGTTTCTAAAACTCATATTAAAATAGGAGCTACCAAGGTGAAGGCTATTAGGGATTGGAAAACTTTTAAGAATATTGGGGAGGTAAGATCATTTCTTTATTTAGAAATTTTTAATAGATGATTCATAAAATATTTTAGTGGTATTTCATGACTTGTGTTTGCCTTATTGAAGAAAAATAAGGAATTTAAATGGAATAATTAAACCCAAGGGAGCTTGAACTTGTTAAAAGAAAATATTACCAATGAATTAATGCTTGCAATCTTAGATTTTTAAAACCTTTTTCAAGTGGAGGTGGATGAAAATATACTTGCCATTGGTGGGGTAATTTCACAAGAAGGTGGGCTTGTTACTTTCTTTTCTAAAATGTTGAATGAGTCAAGGAAAAAATATAGTAGATATGAGAAGGATGTGTATGTTATTCTTCAAGAAGTCAAGCATTGGAGGCATTACTTCTTGGCCAAGGAATTCACCTTGATGAAAAACCACAAAGCACTTCAATTTCTAAACTCACAAAAGAAGTTGAGTACAAAGCACATGAAATGGATTGCATAGTTACAAGAGTTAAATTTTGTGTTGAAGCACAAAAGTGGGAAAGCCAATGTGGTGGTTGATGCATTATCTAGGCTACATATGGTAAATTTTAGTGTACCTCATCTGGAATGTATGGATGATTTTGCTTCTTTGTATGAGCATGATGTTGATTCTAGGTAAGTTTGGAGAAGCCTTAAAGAAACATTGATGAATAGGATGTGGATTAAGAACCTAAAAGGGGGGTTGAATAAGTTCCCCAATTAAAGTTGCACCTATTGAAGCACCACCAAATTTGGACTACAACATCTTGACTAAAAATTTATCTAAGTATTAGCATGAGGCTAGTTTCTACAAATTTTTCTAAGTGCTAGGACTATGCTCTCCACTGCCTCTAAGCATAGTTAGCCTAGTGGAGAGTGTAGTCAGCTCAAAAGCCAGTTCTTTGTAGATATTTTCTAAGTGTTGAGATTATGCTCTCCACTGTCCTAGATCATAGTCAACCTAGTAGAGAGTGTAGTCAACAAAAAGGCCAGTTTTGTAAATTTTACTAAGTGTCAAGCTAGCCACTATAAAATTTTCCAAGTGTTGAGACTATTTTCTCCATTACCCCAAAGCATAGTCAATCATAGTCAACATGAAGGCGTAGTTTTTGTAGATTTTTATAAGTGTTGAGACTATGCTCCTTATTGCCCCAGAGCATAGTCAAGTGTAGTTAGCATGAAGGCCTAATTTTTATAGGATTTTCTAAGTGTTGAAACTATGCTCTACACTAGCCCAAAGTATAGTCAAGCGTAGTCAATTGGAAGCTAGTTTTTGCAAGTTTTGACAAGTGTTGGGACTATGCTCACCCCTAGTTGGGAGCATAGTCAACCTTTTGTGAAGATCTTAGTTAGCACATAATCATATTTTACAAAATTTTTTCTTAGTATGGGAACATGCTCTCCCCCATTCTAGAGCGTAGTCAAGCATAGTTAGCCAAAATAGCCTCCAAAGGCCTCCAAAACGTATCACTGGCATTCAGCTCAGCTCCAACTCACCTCCAGCAACTGTAGTTAGCAAAATGTGTATTTTTTATATCCCTTTTATCCCCAAAATTGCAACTACACTTAACCCCACACAAGATAGTGGAGAGTGTATTCCGATAGCATAGTCTCAAAAGTTACATTTTTTTAAGTATATTGCTATCCTCTCGGTGCATGTACATGCAGTTAGCAGCATAGTCATAGTTTCTCAGCCTCGTAAAGTCTAACAAAAAAGAGCAAGGCACAACACCACTAGCCTTAGTGGAAAGTGTAGTTGGGTGACAACGTAGTTCCAATTGTCCCCTTTTCCATGTTTCATTCACCATGCATTTCATGCTAAACATAGCCCTATAAATATTCCTACCCTTGACATTTTCAAGATTGGAAAAAATTTGAGTTGGCAAACTTGAAGTGTTGGCACATTTCAAACTTCATAGACTTGCAAACCTAAGCAGTGATTAGGAGGGAACCAGAGGGATCTTGGCAAAGTTGCAGAGCACCACAGCCCACCACAACCCACCATAACACCATAGTCAATGGTACACCACAATAACCAACTCTGCAAATGTAGAAACCTTGGTAGAATGCCAGTCTTCACTGCCAGACATCCCCAAGACTGTGACAATGCTATCCACTGTGCCTATTGTACATTGCATACCTTCTCACCCCTAGAGTTAACTATGCTCAGCACAATTTGGTGTGGTCTATTTCTCTCTCTCTCTTTCCTTCCATTTTTAGCATTTTATTGGCATTTTTTGCTATTTCATTGCATAGTTGCACCTAAAACTATGCTTAGGTGAGAGCCCTCACATGTTGGCATCCTAGTTTTTACCAAAAGCCTAACTATGCTCGACCTTGCTAACACCATTAACATTGTGAACACTGTTCAAATACTTAGCACCATTTCAGATTAGCATTGTGACTAACCATGCTACATCCTAGTTACATCTGGTAAGTCCTTGTTTGATCGACAAAATCATTTAGGGCACCCCATCTCCACCTCCAGCAGGCCCTTGCATGGACATAAGGTCAAACTGTGCATCCCTAGATTCCTTAGCATTCAAGCTGTTGATTTTTTCAGTCACTACAGTTTTTTGGTATTAGATGGAGGGCTAGAACCATTTTCCTCTTTAGACTCCATTACAATTGTCTCACATGTTCTTTACATCACTATTGCTAGCCTTGAGCTAGTGTAGACCATGACACCCTTGTGAACCTGCTCTATGTGTAGTAGTATCTAGATCTTAGGTTGGTGTAGGCATTGTCTACTAATCGGTTAGTGTAGATTGGACCTTATAGTCAGTTCCACTAAAACCTTGCATAGCAACTGAAAGCATACATTCCCATAGTTAGCTAAATTTTTTGCTTTTAGTAGAGAGCATAGTTAGCTCTTAGCATAGAGAGCATAGTCACCAAAGTTAGCCATTTTTACACTCACTAGATTTAGCCATTTTTTTTGCAATCACCAGAGTTAGCCATTTTTCACAATTACTAGAGTTAGCCATTTTTCTACAGTCTCTAGAGTTGGCCAATTTTTTTGCAACCACCAGAGTTAGCCATCTTCGCAATCAACAAAGTTAGCCATTTTCTACAACTAGCAACATTTGCAATCTCTTATTGTAAATTAATTTGCACACATGAGTTCCAAAAAACCTTCGACATTAGTCCCAAGCACACTTGCTATCTTGCCCACCTAATAAGAAACCAAGATTGACAACCCTACTAGTCTTACTATCACAGAGCCAAGGCAATCCCTTAGGCTATGTGGCCAAGACCTAGAGTATACCATGCTAAATGATGAACAATACAACTTCATCTATGCAAAGATCCAAGTAGGTCTATTTGTAGACTACTTGGACATGGAAGCCAAACAAGGCTACGAGCTTATCCACAAAAATGAACAAGAGTATATCCCCTCCTCCATCAACTTCATCCTGCTCATTGAACACTACTAGTGAATGCTAGCCTAGCTCATCTGAATAAGTGAGCATGAAGTGGGAATAGACTATGAGAAGTTCCTATAGGGAAAGGAGGATGAGTTTGATGCTTGTTCTAAGCACGATGACTACTTTCAGACCATATTCCAATGGAAAATCCTTGGTTTAGATCTCTTGTAGTCCCATCCACCTATCTTTCTTAAGATAGTCATAGCCTTAGTGTCACCTTCCAAGTCAACACCTATGATAGCAATGCACTAGACACAACATGCATGTCAAAATGCACAACCTCCCATTAACTTGCGCTTTTTGACATTGTCATAGTCTACCTAATCATCTCTACCAGTAGCAATTATGCTTGTTCAACCTTACATTCACACCATGCATGCCTCTTAGCCCTAAATGACTCAAGCACCCTACATCTTTTGTATTTCTTCAATGCCCTTAGCATTAGTCCAACCCACGTGTGCATGGCTTTTCCTAGTCACTACGCACATAGCACAACCAATGCATCAACCACATCACGTGGCTCCATAATTGGTAATCTAGTCCTAGGCTATACAACTAGCATAGTAGATAGCATAGCCAATGCAACTAGCTAGCGCATCTCAAAACTTGGTTTAGGCATTCCAGCTAATCCAAAGTTTGATGGAGGAGGTGAGGTGACTCAAGCTACTTTCTTTGAAACCATCTAGGATGACCCTATAAGTCCTATGGTCTCACCCCTAACTCTACCAACTAGGGTCTTACTACCCCAATTCACCAAGTACAATAGTGGAGACCCCAACATGCTAGTCACATTTAGGGCTATGTGCTTGTTGCTACAATCTTGGCCACACATCATCACACATTTATTTCTCATGTCACTAACTAGCAAAGTGCTATACTGGTGCCAAGCACTGCTTAGAAGTTATATTTCCTCTTTAGAAGACCTCTTAAGCCAATTCGTGACATGCTTCAAGTACAACTTGAAGCTAGAAGCAACCTTGGACTAGCTAATGCAGGTCAAGCAAGGCCATCTAAAGCTTGTGCAAATGTTCATCCAATGTTGGAGCACCTCATTAAATGAAATACGAGAGTTGATAGCTGAGGCACATCTCTTGGCTATCTTCAAAGGCACAATTAACAACATCATCAAGTTAAAGCTATAATACTTAGGCTTGCAATTCCTAAGCTAGGCCTTTGCCCAAACTAAGAGCATAGAAGACATAGCACAAGTTAATAAGGACCCAACCTATGTGTCCTACAAAAATCAACATGTGAGAAAGTAGAATGCAATAGTGGCAACAATTGCCACAAACACTAAAGCAACCAACCAAGGGTTAATAGCTAGGTAAGCTAAAGCCCTAGATTTCAAAGCTACCAACTCTGGTGCCAAGGCCACCAACCCACCTACATCTATAGTAGCCATGACATAAGTTGGCCAAAGGTCCAACTTTGAGTGCAAAGATCACTCAAAGTATACCTTGTTACCATTGAAACCATTAGAGTTGCTAGATCAACTATTGAAAGCTGGGTGCATCCAACATAAGCAAATGTCTAAGGATGCCTACAAAAGGCATGATAGGTACTATAAGCTACTGAGTAATCCCACGTCAGCAACACCAAATGAGCCACTAGTCCCATAGCACTTCAGGCTGGACTAATTCTATCATTACCACTAGTTGTCCAATCATAGCATAGACTTCTGTCAAGCTTTGCAAGATGATTTGCAATGGATGATAGATAAGGATGAACTAGTGCTTGACACGACAAACCTAGTTAGGCCCTAGAACCAATCCATGAGGGTGTACAATGACCCTCTAAACACATATGGTGTTGGCTATGTCATAAACACCATTAGCATTGGTGGTTAGTCAAAATTGATGTAGCAACCTTTTATGGTCTGAGTGCCTTCCATTAGTGAAAGGATCCCCTCGGCCTCCACAAGTTCAAGGTCCTCCTTCATTGCTAGAGCACCACCTCAAGCACCCACAAAAACCTTTGTGGTTAGGGTCCCACAACAAGTGACAACAATGACTGCTCCACCACCATTTGTCATTAGGTAGCCACAATGTGCTAGCCCCTCACCTACTTGAAGCCTAGTAGTGGACAATGCATCAGCCCCTTCTCATCCAAGGGCCAAACCCATTGACAACATGGGTAGACCCACTAGATGGCAATGCAAGAGGCCCAATTAACATCTCATAGATGAAATGGCTAAGAAATAACGAGACCAAAAAGCTTTTGGTCCACTGAAGTTGATCCTTGTCTCAACAATCCCTATGACTGAAGCAACTAAAAAGGCCACAACCAGTAAATCACAACTAAGCACTGAGGCCCCCAAAAAAGTTAGGAAAGTAAAGCCTAAGTTGCATCTATGAAAGATTCATTCCTTAGGGTGTATTGAAGAAGTCAAAGCCAATAAAAATGCAACTGATGGCAAAGACTTTGTGGATGCATTAGCCCCGATCAAGTAAGCACTCAAACAGAAGAACATAATGTTGAGCCTCTATACCTAATCATGACCTCATTTTCCCACCATGAAGCACTAGTGTGGATGCTAACCTCCATTCTTGTCATGGAGGACATCTCAATAGATGAGAATTTCATTCACGCAGTGATGTTACCTTCTACATTGCATGAATCAAGCTTCACATCCCTCACATTTTATGATGAGGTAATTAAGGTTGACCCTAAGAAGGGTGAGGTCATAATAGCCTCCATGTTCATCACCATACGTGTCAAGTAATGCAAGATTTATAGAGTGCATGTTGACGACAGGGCATCCACAAATGTAATACCATACATCATTATTGACAAACTAGGCCTCACGGATTAAATCAAGCCAACGAAAAAAACATGCTTGAAGTCCTTTAACGAGTCATGTGTCATCATTAGGGGTACCATCACCATAGCCTTTGTAGCAAGGGAAGAATTCCCCACCACTACTAAATTCATCATCATAGAGAAAATGTCAAGCTTTAACTTAATTTTGGGTAGGCCATGGCTGGCTCAATTATGAGCTATTTTCTCTTCGATCCACCAAGAAATTGACCTTCCATATGAAGGTGGTAAAGTTATCATCCATGATGATAACATTGCTCCTTTGGCTATCAACAACATTGATATGAAGCAAGGGTCAGAGGTGGAGTTCCCTGATGACATGTTTGCAGCAAATGATGACAATGAAATGCATGAGGTTGACACACTCAAAAGGATGGAAGAAGCTGGTGGCCTACCGAAAGATGCAACATGGGTAGAATTGCCTTCCAATGTAGTAAGTAAGGGTCAAGTAGACTATGAAATAGTGCAATCTAGGCCCTACGTGCCCTCTAATCCACATCAAATTAGGAAGCAACTACGTGGCTAAGGTGCCCTCTTAGTCTGAAAGCATGCTAGGAACCTACATGCTATTTGCTTCCTCACACCCTACATCTTGCTTCCCACTTATGTTGCATTACTACTGTAGCATATTATTTACATTTAGTTTAATTACTTAGCTTATCATCTGCATTGCCTATGCATTCGATAGCTTAGTTTACATTTCTACCATTATTACTTTAATGCATTTGCCTTCATGCATAAAAAACATCAAAATGCATAAAAATCATAAAAACTAAAATTACAAAAGTAAGAGGTAGCAATAAATGGCCCACCATGGCCTTAAAGTGGCAAAGCATGGCCTGCCATGGCCTTAAATTAGTAATGCATGATCTGCGATGGCCTTAAACTAGCAGCATGTGGCCAAAAATGGCCTTAAACTATCCTTGTTAATCCTACCAATGTAGCTTGTAATGGCCTTAAACTATCATCATGGCCTGAAATGGTCTTAAACTATCATCGCAACTTGAAATAACCTTAAACTAGTAATCACACATGGCCCGAAATGGCCTTAAACTATCCTTGTTAATCTTACCAATGTTACCCAAAATGGCCTTAAACTAGTAGCCTTAGCCTGCTATGGACTTAAACTGGCAACACATGGCCCACCAAGGCCTTAAACTAGCAACAAGTGATCTGCTAAGGCCTAAAACTGAAAACACGTAGCTCAAAATAGTCTTAAACTAGCAATCACCATAGTCTGGAATGGTCTTAAACTATTGCTCTTAAACTAATAGCACACACAGCTCAAAATGACCTTAAATTAGCAATCAACCTGGCTTGGAATGGCCTTAAACTACTGCAATGGCCTGAGCTAGCCTAAAACTATCATCATGTCCTGAAATGGCCAAAAACTAGCATCGGCTCTCCATGGCCTTAAACTGGCAACATTGCAACCCAGAATGGCCTTAAACTACTATAACAGCCCGACATGGCCTAAAACTATCATCGTGGATTAAAATGGCCAAAAACTAGCATCGGCCTGCTATGGCCTTAAACTAGCATGAGGTCTATAAAGGCTTCAAACTAACAATAGACTCGCTATGGCTTACAATGGGCTAGACTTGCATACTCATAGCAAATGTAATAAAATCATCATACACCATACTTGAAGCCATACTACATTTAGCATGCAACATCACATATCATTAAAGCAAGGTAAGCACTCATCTCCTACAATGTTAAATTGGCATACAGGTCCACTATGATCATAAACTAGCACCACATTCATATGCTATGATGTTAAACTGGCACAACTCATTCGCTACTACGTTAAACTAGCATAGAGATCCGCTATGACCATAAACTAGCATAGCATTTATTTACTATGATGTTAAACTAGCACAACACATCTACTATGATGTTAAACTAGCATAGTATTCCACTATGACCTTAAACTAGTAGTCCACCATGAATTTAAAGTGGCACAACACATCCGCTATGATGTTAAATTAGCATAGTTCATCTACTATGATGTTAAACTAGCACACACACACAATCTATCCACTACGATGCTAAATTGGCAAAGCATTCATCTGCTATGATGCTAAATTGGCACAACAGTCATCATCTATAACGTTAAACTAGCATAGCATGTCCGCTATGATGTTAAACTAGCACACACACACCACTCATCTGCCATGATGCTAAACTAGAATAGCTTGTCCTTGGGTCACAACATTAAACTGGCATAGTAGTTCATCTACTATGACATTAAATTGGCATAGCTTGTTTGCTACGATGTTAAATTGGCACACACAAACTACTCATCCACTATGATGTTAAACTAGCATAGCATTCATATGCTATGATGTTAAATTGGCATCCCCACCATTTGTCGACTACGAAGTTAAATTAACACAATATTACATTCACTATGATGCTAAACTAGCATAGTAATTCATCCACCATGATGCTAACCTAGCACAAATCATCCTTGGATTATGATGTTAAACTAGCATAGCATGTCCACTATGATATTAAACTGGCATAGCTCATCCACTATGATGTTAAACTAGCACACAATAGTCCACTAGGACTATAAACAAGCACAACACAATTTGCTAGGACCTTAAACTAGGTTCACAATCTACTAGGGCCTTAAACTAGTAAACTAGGACCTTAAAGATGTTGTAAATATATGGCACTCTCTTCAAGTCAAATCATAGAACCAAAGGCAGATGTAACATAAGTCATCCTATGGGGAGCCTCTGTTGGCTAGTTAAAGCCCAAGTGGATGTAACAAAAGTCATCCCAGAGAGGAAACACTTATCCTACAGATGTAGTGTAGTTTCACAAACATCAAAGCAAAGTCCATCTAGTGGCACACAGTCCACTTAATGGAAAGAACCTCATAGTTAGCATTTATCAATGTGTAGAACCCAAAGTAGGTTCACCTCACAGCAAGTAAACATAAATGTAAAAAAAAATGGGGGAGCAAAAGGGATAAGGGCATGTCCCCAAGCAATCTAATAGTGCTGCAATTTTGCAACTAGTCTAGCCCTGAATCCACACTGACTCTCTCATGAGCACTTTGATGAGAGGGCAACATTTTCAAGGGAAAGCCACTTTGGTGCCAAGGTCACCATCAGCCGTGTTAACTTTGCATCCTACATCATGAAACCCTGTTTACACTTCATCTTCTCTCTTATCCCTAGCATATTACCTATACCTTTTAATCCTGGCATACCATTATCCATAGCACTCTTGAGCATGATAGAACAACATCTGATTAAGTACTAACAAGTGATGTTGGTTCCAGCTCTACTATGATGTTTTGTCATTCTTTGTTGATGTCTCTTGGGTGATTCCAATAGATGTCAATAAAGAGGGACCAATGAAACACTGCCAAATTTGGACTACAGCTCCCTAACTGCAAATTTGTCTAAGTGTTAGCATGAGGCTAGTTTCTGCAAATCTTCTAAGTGCTAGGACTATGTTCTTTATTGTCCTAGAGCATAATCAGTCTAGTGGAGAGCATAGTCAACTCAAAAACTAATTTTTTGCAGAGTTTTTCTAAGTGTTGAGACTACACTCTCCACTACCCCAGAGTGTAGTCAACCTAGTAGAGCATGTAGTCAACACAAAGGCTAGTTTTGCAAATTTTTCTAAGTGTCAAGCTAGCTACTACAAAATTTTCTAAGTGTTGAGATTATGCTTTCCACTACTCCAAAGTGTAGATGCAGTTTTTATAGATTTTTCTAAGTGCTAAGACTACGCTCTCCACTACCCTAGAGCTTACTCAAGTGTAGTTAGAATGAAGGCTCAATTTTTGTAGATTTTTCTAAGTGTTGAAACTACACTCTCAACTAGCCCAGAGTGTAGTCAAGCATAGTCAACTAGAAGCTAGTTTCTACAAGTTTTGACAAGTGCTAGGACTATGCTCACCCCCAGTTAGAAGTGTAGTTAGCCTTCCATGGAAAGCATAGTCAGCACATTGTCATATTTTGCAAAATTTTTTCTAAGTATGGGACTATGCTCTCCCCATTCCAGAGTGTAGTTAAGCTTAGTTAGCTAGAACAGCCTCCAAAGGCCTCTACAACATAGCACCAACATTCATCTCAGCTCCAACTCATCTCCAACAAGCGTAGTTAGTAAAATGCATCCTTTTTGTATCCCTTTTGTTTCTAAAATTGTAACTATACTCGATCCCACATAAGAGAGTGAAGAGAATAGTCTAGAAGCATAGTCTCCAAAGTTGCATTTTTTCAACTGCATTGTGGTCCTCTTGGTGCATATACATGTAGTTACTAGCATAGTCACAGTCTCTCAACCTTGCAGAGTCCAGTAGAATAGAGTAGAGCACAATACCACTAGCCTCAATGAAAACTCAGAATGTGGTGTCAAGAATGCCACATTGCAATCCCAAATGTGGTGTCAAAAACGTAATCCCAATCATACCCTCTATCACATTGCATTCACCCCAAATTTCACACTAAACCTAGCCCTATAAATACCCTTGTCCTTGCCATTTTTGGGGTTGGTAAAAATTTGAGTTGGTAAATTTGAAGCATTGGCACATTTCAAACTTCATAGACTTGCAAACCTAAGGAGCACTTGGGAGGAAACCGGAGGAATCTTGGCAAAGTTGTAGACCATTGTAGTACACCAAAATACCATAATCAATGGTACACCACGGCAGCCAACCTGGTAGATGTAGACACCTCAACAGAATGCTAGTCTTCATGGCCAGACACCCTTGAGACTATGACTATGTTATTCATTGCACCTATTATACACCACATATCTTCTCATCCCTTCTAGAGTTAACTACACTTGGATGATAGCCCTTGCATGTTGGGACCCTAATTTTCACCAAAAACCTAACTACGCTCAACCTTGTTGACACCATTAACATCGTAAACATTGCTTAAACACTTAGCACCATTTCACATCAACATCGTGGCTAACCATGCTGCACCCCAGTTACATCTAGTAAGTCCTTATTCAATCGACAAGACCATTTAGGGAATTCCATCTCCACCTGCAGCAAACCCTTGCATGAAAGCAGGGTCAAACTATGTGCCCATGGACCCCTCGATGTTCTAGCCACTAACGTTTTTGGTTGCTACACCTATCACACAAAAATACCATATTTTATATGGTTTTCCAACTTAGGTACCTCCACATCCAAATGGTAAAATTTGTGCACACCTTTGGACTTTGTTTCTTAATAAAATGTGGTTTGAAGGGAATCACACTCTATATAAGCTCTAAGCTCCACATCGGACTGTTTCATCACTACAAAACCACTCAATTTTGCAAGGTCCTAATAAGCTTAGAATGTGGTTTCAAGAATCCCACAACCTTTACAAAATTGAGTTTTACTTTGAAGTGTTTTGACACTGCAAAACCACTCAACCTCGTATGGTCCCAATAAGCTCAATGATAATGCCTTCTTATAAGAAGCACATCAACCTTATAGGGCTACAAGAAAAAAGATACATAAGAAAAGAATGTAACTAAATTTACAAGTCCTTGTCATTGAAGCTCAATACAATATACAACCAAGTAAATGATGTTACAATAAAGAACAAGAATACAATACAATAGATTATAAAATTATTGATTTTATGCTTGCATAATTCCCAAGAATTTGGTATCTTCTTAGCCTCAGAGTTTCCAAAAACCCCTCAAAGTTCATGCAATGACTAGCCAATAGCAGTGTAGACATCTTCTTCAATGTTGGGATGTCTACTTGAGATTGGCCTCAATTCAAGAGAGACATCTCACTAGAAAATGGAACATCTTTTGCCAAGCATCTCTGGGGAGATGTCCTCTCTAGGATAGAGACATCTACTATTTCTAGGAGATGTCTCTTCAACTTTTGGGTTCTATCTTCTAAGGCTTTCTCCCATCAATTTATCTTCTTCCTAGCCCTTGGAGCTTCTTCATTTGATTTGTAGCCTTTTTTTCTTGTCCATGCTCTCATCTTGGCCTATGTAGTCTTAATTCTCATGTGGAGTTCTTGTTCATGTCCTACAAACACATTGTTCACAACAAACATTCTATGCTCTCCATTTTCCTTAAAATTTTCACATACTAAAAGGTTAACAATCTTCTCCTTTTTGGTGATGTCAAAAACTTAAGAAAATGGGCTACTAGATCCTAAAATCAATTGATCAAATATGATAAAAGATTGAAAATTGTATCCATAATAGAACACACAACTCATTAGTCATTAAGACACTTGTGAATTTTTAAAGGAGGACATTTATGACCAAGAGAATTAGTATCATCATAATGTCAAAACTCTAAATTTAGAAAGATAATCATTAATACCATCATAAGGTCAAAGTTGTTCAAATATATTCATCAAGTATGTCCATAAAAGTATTATAGTTTAATAACAATGTTGCTCATGACACTTGTTCAAATATATCCATAAGATTCCAGAGTTACTCAATCCATAACTATGAGGACACATAGATCACAATCATATTACAAGTTATCACATTTATTACAATCACATATGATATCTAAAATAAGATCACCACAAGTAATGGATCAATCACATATGATGAGTATATGATATCTAAGGTCATCATCAAATTCTCCCCTTTTTTGGACATCATCAAAAGGAGTAGACCCTTGCAATTAGCTATAAGATAAATCAAAAGAATGCACAATCCAAGTAAGACATCATAAAAGTTTCTCGATACATTTCCATAACCACAGAACTTTCATATGAACAAATACATGCCTACTTAACTTATAAAAGATATGTTAGTTTTTAGATCAAGAGATAAAGTAATTTCTATGATGTCCATATTGATCACATGTATCTTAAGGAAGCTTGAGGTATATTATCCATTTCAAAAACTTTCTAAGAGGCTTTCATAATTTTAGAATAGAAGTGTTAGTACTTCATTTTGCCTTAGTAAGAATTATTTAATAACAAGGAACTTAAGTACTCAAAAGAATATATATTCATAATATGTCAACTATCTTAGAGATATATTCAAATGAATTCTAGATACTTGCACAAGTGATGATCACTCTTAGGTAACAAAAATCTTAAGGATTTAATCAAAAAAATTTACTCTTTTATCTTCAATTTGTATTGGATGAATATAATTTTTGTTGCCTTCTTAAGAATTATGTTTTAAAGAATATCTTCATAAACTTCCCAAGTATTGATGCTTCATAGTAATTCATGAGGTCCAAGCTCTTCCTACATATGTTCTTACCTTTTCTTTAACATTTTCAAAACCTAAAGCGAATTTTTCATAATCTTGCTTATTCAAGGATATTGAGTAATCCAACAAGGTTTATAGAAATATAAAAATATTAGACAAAAATTGATAGGCACAAATCATAACAAATTTTTCTTGCTTGATCTTCCAACTATGCCTTTTTAAAATCATTTTCCTACAAAACTTGGTCCAAGTTTTTATTTTAGTAGCATCTTATGATAAACATGGATATAATGTCATTCTTGATTCTAAAAATTAGATATTATTTAATAATAAAATTTTTTAACTAAATAGTTCATGAGATAACATGAGAGTGTAACTGAGGCATCTGATTTTTATCATTTGTGTTTTATAGTTTGGTGCTCAAAATGTAGATAACAAGAATTTGATTAACTAATATAAATTAANAAATAGTTCATGAGATAACATGAGAGATAGCCATACTACTTTGATCACTTTTTCTATAAATTAAGATATATGTTTTCTTTGATGATTAATGAATTCATAAGATATTCAAAAATTGACCCATATTTTAACTAGCAAGAAAGGAAATAGAAACTTACCATGACTTACCTTACTTGCTTATTGATGTGAGAAAGACTAATGAAGTTTGACGTGAGGTCCTCTATCATGGAGTACCTCCTTAACCTTTGATTTTCTTTCATTAGTTACTTTACTGATGTCTTCAATCTTGTATGGTAACCCTTCTTGTTCATGTTCTTCAAGATAGAAGAATCTATGGTAATTTATTTTATCATTCATTCTTATAAATATTTTTTCAATGTGTAGCTCATTCTTCTTCTAGGTTATTGCATCCTGCAAGATACACTAACTAGGCTCCTTTTGACAAGACCAAGCATCAATGTTTGTCCAATATGAGGATAATAATAGTCTTGCTTATATCCATAATTTTTGCAAAAATATAAAGTATTTTCTTTACGAATAGATTTGTCAAGCCTAATAATTCTTGAGCTAGTACTAGTATCTTTTTGTGGGATTTCTTCTAAGCTTTCACTTCTAGGTTGATTTTCATTACACTTACTAGCCCCTTCTTCTTGAGTATCTCTACATTTCTCATCATCTAATGGGGTTAGTAGTTGAATTTGAGCCTTTATGTTAGATATTTCTCCTTTTAATTTGGATGATAAGGTATGAATTTTAGAAAATTTTCTATTCATATTTTTCTTTACCTTTTTGAGTAAATAATGTAGGATAATAATTTCTTCATGTAATTCACTATATCTTTCATCATACTTACCTCTTGGTTTATCAAAAGCTTGAGATGAATCTTCATTTGTAAGGGTAATACATATGATATGAGAATCTTCCATGGTTTCATCAACCTCTTCTTTGCTTTGCTTCCCATCATCCCTACTTGTGTAGAAGTTGGTCTTTTTCATGTCCTTGTTAGTCTAATCCTTTTGTTGTAGCTTGTCATTGCTAGGGCATTCAGAGGCCACATGGCCTCTTCCACCACATACCTAACATTTTATTGAAAAAGAATCAAAATTAGAATTTGAAAATTTTTTACCTCTATTCTTACTTTTGGAGTTGGATTGGTTGGGTCCTAATTGATTGAGGCTTCTTTCCATTCTTGCTATAAGCCTTTGAACTCTTCCTAATATAAGAGCTATTTCTTCTTTGCTACTCAAATATTGTTCAGCTGGTTCTTTCTCTTTAGATGTTAATTTTAAGGCAATGGGTTTTCTTTTATTGTCCTTTCTCTTATGAGATTCATTTTATAAGTAATGAGAGCACTTTGGAGTTCTTCAAATTTTAAGACTAAAAAATTTCTAATATCTTCCATACCTATAATCCTAGGCCTAAACTCAGGTTGTCATGTTCTAATCATTTTAATGATTACATCACTTTTAGACAAGTCCTTGCATGTATTCCTAATTGCTACAACTAGATCGTTTACCCTAGAAAAATAATCTTTTATCTTTTCTCCTTCTCTCATTTTGAGTTTGTTGTACTCACTTTGCAAAACCAAGAGTTTGGATTGTTTAACTATAGATTTTCTCTCATAGGTAGTTTCTAAGGTTTCCCAAATTTCTTTGGTATTTCTACATATAGCTATTCTATTAAATTTAAATTTATTTAATGCATAATATCAATATTTTTTTCTTTAGAATCATACATAAACTTATCTCTTTCTTCTAGTGTTCACTTGCTCTATGGATTGAGGGCCTTTGATGCACTGTCAGTAGCTGGTGTGTAGCCTTCAAGGATGGACTTTCATACCTCAAACTCAATTAACTCAAAGAAGCCTCACATCCTTGCCTTCCAATAGGAAAAATCAAACTTTTCAAACATTAGTAATTTTATGTAGGATATCTTCTCCATAGTTTACTCTTTGAAATTTGAAGCTAAACGTAAGAGTACCAAGCTCTAATACCACTTGTGGATCAAGAACTTAGAAGAAGGGTTGAATAATTTCCCCAATTGAAATTGCACCTATCACACAAAAACATCAAATTTTATGTGGTTCCCCAACTTGGATACTTCCATACTCAAAGGGTAGAATTTGTGCATACCTCTAGACTATGTTTCTCAATAAAATAGGGTTTGAAAGACTCAACATCCTATACAAGCTCTTAGCTCCATACCAAAGTGTTTCATCACTATGAAACCACTCAACCTTGTAAGGTCCCAAAAAAATTAGAATTTCAAGGATTCCATAATCTTTACAAAATTTAAGCTCTACTCTAAAGTGTTTTGATGCTACAAAACCATTCAACCCCATAGGGTTCCAACAAGCTTAATGAGAATTCCTTCTTGCAATAATCACATCAACCTCATAGGGCTACAAGAAAAATAAAAAGACACAAGGAAATAATGTAACTAAATTTACAAGTCCTTGTCATTAAAGCTCAATACAACATATAACCAAGCAAATGATGTTACAATGAAGAACTAGAATAAAATATCATAGATGGGACAATGAGTGATCTAATGTGAACAATTCTTGTACAATTTCCAAGAATTTAGGATCTTCTTATAGCCTTGAAATTTTTGAAAACTCCTAAGACTTCATGCAATAGCTACCTAGCTGCTATTGTAGATGTTTTGTTTGAAGTTGGGACATCTACTTGAGATTGGCCTCAATTTAGGAGAGACATCTCACTAGAAAATGGGATGTCTTCTATGTGACTTCTCTGGGGAGACGTCTTCTCTAGGATAGAGACATCTCCTCAACTTTTGAGCTCTTATCTTTTAAGGCTTTCTTCTATCAATTTGTCTTTTTCCCAGCCCTTGGAGCATGTTCATTTGGTTTGTAACCTTCATTTTTCTTCATGTTCTCATCTTAGCCTATGTAGTCTTTACTTTATTTTTTCATTGTAGATCTTGAGTTTCTTGAGTCCTCAGTTCTTATATGGAGTTCTTGTTCATGTCTTATAAATACATCATCCACAACAAACATTTTATGCAATTCATTTTCCTTAAGGTTTTTACATACCAAAAGATCATATTTAAAATCAATTGTTATTGAAGAATGGTAAGTTATGTATTTCTAATTATGATTTTGGAAATATGATTTTGTTTCAAAAGAATTTTAGTAACATGGTAGGTCATATGGATAGGGATAAATCATTGGAACTTATGGGTAGGTACTATTTTTGGCCTAGTATTTCAATTGAAGTTTTGAAATTTGTGGAGTACTTAACATGTCAAAAGTTCAAAGGTATGGATGGACACTATATGCCTTTGTCAATTCCCAAAGGTGCATGGAAAAGTATGTTAGTGGACTTTGTGAGTGGTATTCCAAAGATCAAGAGTGGGAATGATGCAATTTTTATTGTTGTAAATATGTTCTCCAAGATGGCACATTTTACTCCATGCAAGAAGATGAGTGTTGCTTCTCATGTTGCAAATTTATTTTTCCAGCATGTTATGAACTTACATGGTATTCGTTTCAACATTATTAGTGATAGAGACTACAAGTTCACAAGTCATTTTTGGAGGTCTCTTTGGAAAATTTTAGGAACAAAGTTAAATTTTTCTAGGTGATGAATACATCCTTGATAAACATATTGAGATATTTATGTGATGGATAGCCAAACAGGTGGGAAACATTGTTGTGTCATGCTAAATTTTCATATAATGATGCTTTCAATGCTATTGGAAAAAGCTCATTTGAGTTGAATTATGGATTTTTTTCAAAGATGGTGAACACTTTGAAGAGCTTTAATGGTGAAGCACAACTTAGTGCTAATTTTGTGTAAGAGATAAGGGATCTCCATGAATGAGTAAAATCAAATCTAGAGAGGAAGGTTGAAGAGAGAGTCCTCAAGAGGAATGAGAACAAATGGAAGACTAATTTTGCTATTGGTGACTTGGATAGGATGCACTTGAAGAAGAAGCAGTTGAAAGGTGTTAACTTCTTCAAATTAAAAGCGAAGAAAATGGGGCCTTTGAAAATCAAGGCTAAAATTAATGAGAATGTTTTTGAAATTGATTTACCAAATAATGTTCATATGTCCTATGTATTTAATGTTTTAGATCTTGCACACTATCATGGATAAGCTATAGAGTAGCATTCATGAGTTGAAAGGGGATATTGATTAGTCCAAGCCTTTAATGGAAAGGAAGGTAATCATACTCAAGCAGAGGAAAGCTTCTAGTACTCTAAGGAGTTAAGTGACATGAATACTTGATCCATTTGGAGGATTAGTATACTGATGATGCTGTATGGATTTATAAGACCAAACTTCATGAGTGGGGGATCACTTCAACCCCTACTCCATTGTTCACATGAGTTTACTTTTTGAAGGATGGAAGAGTTAGTGTAGGAACACCTCTCCTGATCCCCTTGTTCTATCCTATGTGTGTATTTTTGTAGGCTTTTAGATATTGGAGAGATGTCATGGAAGTCCATGAGACATCTTGATCAAGCCTAGAAGTGATTGAGATGTCTTGTTGTTCAGAATGGTGTCTTAGGTGAGATGTCTCACCTGAATCTAAGACATCTTGGATGAGATATCTCCATTGTAATTAAGATGTCTTGGATTTTTGGAGAGATGTCTTAGAAAAATAGTAGATGTCTTGGTTGATAGCTGGGTTTTCATAGGAGACATCTTGGGAAGGTTAAAGATGACATGTACTAGTAGAAAAACTTTAAGGAAATAGCTAAAACATGATGAAAAAGGATGGAAACAACTAGGAATAAGGTGAGAAGACTTGGAAAACATTCAAAAAACCTCAAGTTGAGCTAAGGAAAGGTTTCTAGGGCTCTTATCTTTCAGCTTAACATAAATATTGATGTATTCATCATTATTAGTAGCATGAGTGAAAGAAAAAGCTCTTTAGAGTGAAAAGCTAAGCAAGAGAGAGTGGGTGAGCACATTGGATGAGTGTAATTGGTGATTGTAGCTTCAAGATTAACTTGGGTGTGTTGGTCTTTATGTTTTTTTTCTCTTGTCTTTTACTTGTGAGTTAACATCTCAATCTGGAGTTGTGGGGAGAGATTCACTATTGATTTTGTCTTTCGTTGAGAACAACAATTGCATGGTTGTAGAACCCCATGTTCTACAATATCATTTGAGTACAATATTTGTATGCGAGAATCACTGACTTGATATTCGATTTCAGCGGGACTTTCCTGAAACAGAACCTGAAAATCAAGATATTAATGCGGTTGATATTGCACGCACCACTGCCCGAAATGACGTTAAACTACCACATCTTATCGCCTCGTAATCGGGTAGCATTGATTGCAACTTCATTACAAAATTCAAAATTCTGTTAGCTTTCCACGTTTGCTA
>MNCI01020774.1:404660-507345 GCA_015680685.1 Gnetum montanum | reverse complement strand
GTAATCGGGTAGCATTGATTACAACTTCATTACAAAATTCAAAATTCTGTTAGCTTTCCACGTTTGCTAGCCATCACGTCATCTTCTTTCTAACCATTTACGCACTTTGTGGTTTTGCAGGACAAACAAATGGACGCAACACTGTCAACACCTTTAACCCTGACTGGCCCATACGGAAAGGTAGTTAGGCAATTCGATCCCGTGTTTATAGATGTTAACCTCCCCTTAGAAGACATAACTATAGCTGTGTCGGAGATGTCCCCGGAATGGCCAGAACAGTTGACATGCATGCTAGACTTGGAAGCTGGGGACATAACTGAAGACCCCCTTGATGAGGTCTCTATCGTTACGCATAGGGGCGAAGCTAAAACGCTTAAAGTCAGTTCCTTGCTAGAACGAGAAACGCACGATGCCGTAACACAGGTCCTGCAAGACAACATCACTGTCTTCGCATGGTCATACGAGGATATGCCTAGACTAGATCCCAGGCTAATCCAACATAACATCATCTTAGACCCACAGATCAAAGCAGTTAGGCAAAAAGCACGCAAAATCAAGCTAGAGATCGCGCTAGCCGTGCGTAATGAAATCACCAAACTATATCAAGCTGGTTTCATCTGCGCGGTCAATTACTCGGACTGGGTATCTAACATTGTGGTCATGCCGAAGAAGACCAGGAGTATATGCATTTGCATAGACTTCCAGGATTTGAACAAGGCCATAATCAAAGACAATTTCCCGCTCCCGAGTATCGATCAACTAGTCGATACAACAGCTGGGCATGCACTCCTATCCTTCATGGATGGCTTCTCTGGTTATAACTAGATTCGCATAAATCCAGAACATCAATTAACTACGACATTCATGACGCCCTGGGGTACCTTTTGTTATACTATGATGCCATTTGGTCTGAAGAACGCCGGAGCCACGTATCAACGAGCCATGACGTACATCTTTAGCGATTATCTCTTAGAAAGGCTGAATGATTATGTAGACGATATAGCTGTGAAGTCTTTAAAGTCTGAGGATCATTCAGGAGATCTGGAGTTAGTCCTTAAAAGATGCTCCAAATACGAGCTCTGGCTTAACCCGAAGAAGTGCGTATTCGGAGTCAAAACCGGATGCATGTTGGGGTTTGTGGTATTGGAAACCGGCATACGAGTTGACCCTGATAAGGTCAAAGCCATTGTCGAGTTAACGCCTCTGACAGACCTCAAGCAATTACGCGGGTTACAGGGATGCTTGCAATTCATACGCTGATTCATTTCGAGGTTAACCGACAAGTTACACCCTATGCAACACTTGCTGAAAAAGGGGGTTAATTTCGAATGGACGGAGGATTGCCAACGTGCATTTGATAGCATTAAACAGGAACTCCAACATCTACCTACGGTCTTCCCGCCAGAAAGGGACTTGCCATTTTACATTTACCTCGCAACTTTGGACGTAGCGTTAGCAGCGTTGCTTTGTCAAAGGAGGAATGATGGGTCCGAAGTGCCTATCTACTACCTGAGCCATGCTTTATACGCGTACGAAATGAGGTATAACGAAGTAGAGCGTAATTGCCTAGCGTTAGTTTTTACGCTTAAGAAATGTAGACATTACCTTTTCCGTAGCCAGGTTAACATTATTTGCAAAAATAACATCCTTAGGACCATCACGCATAATTTGTACGAAAGCAGTAGGATCGCTCGCTGGAAAGCTATCACCGCAGAATTTGATCTGCACTATGTTGGCCAATCTTCTACGAAGGGCCAAGCGATAGCCGACCAGTTAGTGACATCACCGGTTAACAACCAAGAAACTATAGAGCCAGAGTTCCCTGAAGAACATGTACATAGTCTAAGCCCTGTCTTAACAGGCCTCGAAGCAACGTTGTACTTCGACGGAGCTTCAACTGCTAGAGGTGGCAGTGCTGCCACTGTTATTATGCTATCGCCTGAGGATGTGCATCTACACGCTTACCGCTTGACCTTCCCTTGTACGAACAATGTGGCAGAGTACGAAGGGCTCCTCAGGGGGTTATTAATTGTCGGTGAACTTGGTGTTCAACACCTGGCGATTAGAGGCGATTCTATGCTTGTCATAAATTAGATCACTGGAGTCTACGCCTGCAAGGTTGTACATTTGCAGCCCTACTGCGAACAGGCTAAAGATCTTCTGAGGCGATTTACGACCTTCAATGCCCAACACGTCCCATGCACTGACAACATGCTGGCCGATGCATTGGCCACCTTGGCTTTACACGTGCCTTCGCACCTGTTTAACACTTGCCCTCCATTAATTACAAACTACACAGATCCTGTCATTCCGGTGGCGCAAATCTCCTCTCTGCTCGAGGAAAACACACCTGAATGGTACGACAATATTAAAACTTACCTTCTACAGGGCGAACTACCATATGCATTAACACGCGCACAGAAAGACGTAATCCGTAAGTGGGCTAGGAAATATGTCATCATCGGAGACAACACTCTCTGTAGACGCTCCTTTGATGGCGTGTTACTTACTTGCGTTGACAAAAACCAAGCGCAACACATAGTCGATGAAGTTCACGAGGGGCTGTGCGGCGACCACGTAGCACCACGGGCTATGGCCCTAAAAATCCGTCGGTTAGGGTACTACTGGCCACGCATGGAAAAAGACTACCTGACAAAGGTTAAAACTTGTAACACGTGTCAGCGTCATGCAAACTTCATCCACGTGTCACCCATAGAATTGCATACAACAAAGATAACATGGTCATTTCAACGATGGGGACTGGACATCATAGGACCCATTGCGCCAAAATCTTCTGTAGGGCATAGCTTCATTATTACTGCTACTGAGTATTTTACGAAGTGGGTAGAAGCTGTCCCCCTATGGAAAATCACATCCCAACAGGTATGCCATTTTATCTTGGACAATATAGTAACCAAATTTGGTCTCTCAATGACTATTGTGACTGACAATGGGCCACAGTTTAGTAGCGTGGAAACGAAATCCTTCTGTGATAACCTAGGCATTAGATAGTCTTTTTCCTCCCCCTATTACCCGTAGGCGAATGGTCAAGCTGAAGCATCAAACAAAATAGTCATCAATCCGCTCAAGAAAATGCTCGACAGTAACAAGAGACGGTGGCATGATAAAATCCTCTATGTGCTATGGGCGTACCGTACTACATGTAGGATAGCTACAGGTAGTACGCCCTATAGCCTGGTTTACGGATCTGAAGCAGTGCTACCTTTCGAATTGCAAATTCCTTCTCTGAGAATGGTCCTCTCCACCATTATAAATGAGGCTCAACACACCAAGGCTCGGATAATGGATTTGGATTCAGTAGAAGAGAAACGGATACAGGCTCTTGATACGATTGAGAAATATCAAGACAAACAGCGACAGAAACATCGCCACAATCTTCAACAGTGCCCGATCAAGAAAGGAGATTTTGTTCTAAAGGCTGTGTGTGAACCAATAGGCAAGTTCTCTGCAAACTGGGAAGGCCCTTTCTTGGTGTTCGACGTATACAGTAACGGAGCATTCAAGTTAGCAGACGCCGACGGCAACAACTTAGCAAACCCTGTAAATCATGTGTACTTGAAGCGGTATTACATCTAGCAGCATCTACAGTGTCAACAACAGGTATGGCAGTACTGAGCGTCCGCTACGATGTTAAACTGGCACTGAGTGTCTGCTACGACATTAAACTGGCACTGAGCATCTGCTACGACGTTAAACTGGCACTGACCGTCCGCTACGACGTAAAACTGGCATGCCTTGCACGCGTCCGCCACGATGCTAAACTAGCAAGTTGTAACCATCCGCTACGATGAAAAACTGGCAATGTTGTACAGGTCCGCCAAGACGAAAAACTGGCATCTTTTGCACGCGTCCGCCATGACGCTAAACTGGCATAGGTAAGTAGCCGTCTGCTGGGACATAAAACCAGCACAGCTTTATCCTTGGGTCACGACACAAAACTGGCATCCACAGCACGGTCTGCTGAGACCATAAATCAGACATATCACTATCCGCTACGATGTAAAACTAGCACTTCTCGGTCTGCCTGGACTTTAAACGGGGACCATGGTCTGCTGAGACTTAAAACCAGTAACGGCAGTCTACTAGGACTTAAAAATGGGACTTACAGACTACTACCATGTAAATCAAGTGAGCGTGATGATCTCTGTACAGCTGCACAACCAACAAGGTGGGATATTGGGACAATCCCAGCGTCACCACCCCACTGGCATCCTACTGATTCCTCAGATAAGCTAAGAGGCATCTTACTGATCCCTCGGAGATGCCGCCGCCGCGTCCACTGCAGTGGTAGTACCTCCGAGAGTTTAGTCTCGCCAGCCAGAGCCCCGACGAAATCCTCGTCGACGATGGCCTCGGGAACCTCCGCCAATCACCGCTATTGGATGCTGGCTTCGCAAATTCATCTGGCTGGTTCTCTATACAACCAGTTAGCTGCACTGTGTCTGATGCCTTTTGGCGAAGATATGCTGGGCCAATCGTCAGGATTGGCGGCTCCGCCCGCATGCCCCGGCTACTTCTTCACAGCCCAATTTCTCTATCTCACATCAAATGGCGTTTGTTTCAACAACCTCTCCTCTTGTTCGCATGAGCAATGGTTTCCTCTGCTTTCTTTTGTGGTTGCAGGTTACTTGCCTTGGAGAATGTCATCCGAAGGTGCGTCCACCTGAGCGGTGAAGTACAACAGCGTGTTGAAATGGCTGCTCGGGTTTGCCTGACCACTTAGATCTGCATACCCCTACCTCTCACAAATCCTACCCTTAGCTCTTGTTTCCCTTCATCCCCACCACCCTCTTCCCATACGTAAAAGCTACATATGCAAGTATTCATTTTCCGCACTCACGCTAGAAGAGACATCGCAGAAAGTGATGCACAACGCTCCTTCTGTAAGCATTCCTGCTACAATCTGTAATAGAGAAATCTCAGATTGATGCGCTATGCTTGTCTGAACGCATTCCTATTGACATAAATGAGCGTATGTTTCTGTGTGTACGAGCGTATTTCATGCCCCTACCATCATAACTCATTTTGCATCTTCCCTGAACCTCTTTCCAGCTATATCCCTCTATCTTCCATACCTCCCGGCTTTGCTCTTCCATGTTGACAGGACAACACTTGGGTAGCCATGGATGGATGTTGTTCTTGCTTCTGCCAATTCGGTGTTTCGCATTCTTTGTCAACGTCTTTCGGGCAAGCCCTCTAACCGTCAACAAAGAGGGGCCATTGAAACACCGTGAAAATTACAAGTCGACCTCAGGCAAAGATTCGCAATTCAAGCGAGAGCGCGCATCATCTTTGTTCAAGGACAAGTTTACGCTCTATTACGCACGGCAGCATAATGAGGGTAATAAGCTCCAAAATAGCCGAAGGCAGAGTCTAGAGAAACACAATAGTTCGACACTGTTTTCTTGTGGCGCATGAATAATTTTTCTTTACGCTCGTTACGCGGAGGTGCGTATCATTGCGTATCTCATCACTAAGGCTAGACATTGTTTACGCTTCATTACGCATGGCTGCGTAGTGAACGTAAATTAGACATTGTTTACGCTTCGTTACGCACGGCTGCATAGTGAGCGTAAATTAGACATTGTTTACGCTTCGTTACGCACAGCTGCGTAGTGAGCGTAAGACAATTTTGAGCCTATTGCTTTTGTACCGGATTACGCTCATACACGCAACACAACGTGAATGAGTGTAATATAGCTTGAAAGCAATTGAAACACGCTCAACATGTACCTGCTCTTCACACGCACAACACGCAAACAAGCGTATTGTACGTAGTCACAGTTTGACTTAAAATGGTCATGTCAACGGGACCCGAAATATCCGGAACCCACGTCATCAGGGTTGCGCCTTTTCCACGAAGCGTCGCGGCCTATAAATACTTCAGTTGACAAAGATACAAGGGTGGGAAAATCAGAGAAACAAAGGCATTTTTCTGAGGACCAAAGCATTTATCACTTTTGTTGGCAGAATCAAAGGGCAAGAGCATTTTCTGAGCAGGGAAGCACTTATCACCTTGAGCAGAGAAACAAAGAGCAACCTTTTGGCAATTGTCAATAGCACCATCCTTCAGCAAGAACAAAGCACAGTGCGCTTGAGCCTTAGCAACAAGAAAGATCATTCCTTTGGGGAAGGTACGACTTTCTCCATTAGCGATCGCTGCCCTGAGCAGAACCTACTCGAAGCAAAGAAGCAGAACGAGGACTGTGAGATCGTCTCGCCCAGTTTGCAAGCTCTACCGGTTAGAAACAGTTGATCGGCAGACGTCAGAGCTTGACCTTCCTTGCATTCCAGCTTTGGCCTACGAGGTAGATCGAACTTCTGTCTAGACAGTTTCCTTATTGTTTTTGTGCTCATTTTGCATCAAGTTATTGGGGGTCTCTCCCATTGTAACGTGACATACAAATCATATATTCTTTCAAAAATCGAAACATAGATCTTTGAAAATCACGCGTTGTTTCTCCTGATCAGCATCTCTTTGGCGTGTTTGACGTTATCACCGTAGCGATCCATCCACGTCATTTTCCGCCCATTTCACGATCCCTCGAATCAAATCGAAACACGTCAAGATCCGTAATCTTCATTGTTTTACTGACCCGTAAGTCCCTGTCTAATCGACAAGACCGTTCAGGGCACCGCGGATTCGCTTTTTTCCAGCATAGCCCTCGCGCGGATCCGTGGTTAAAACTGTATACACGGAACCTCATTCGGTATTTCCAGCTGCCGACGTTTTCCATCGTTACACCTTTCATGTAAGACATACTAATTCATCCTAGTATGATTCAATTATCAAATCATCTCTAGGAATCCCATCTCCAAACAACCACATAAACTTGTTGCTAGCTCCGACATCTAAACAATTAGCAAAAAAACAACCATGACAAACTAAATTGAAAATGGATAGAAACAACAAAACAAATGGATCTTTCTCATTTAAGATATTAAATAATTCAACAACATGTCTTAAAATATCCAAAAGATCTAATAATCTAATGTGCCCCAAAATAAGTAAAAGATCCAACAATCAATCCCAAGTCAAATTCAACATGCTAACAATCCAATTTATAAATCGAGCATAACATAGTCAAAAATAACTAAACCAAGAACCAATGGTAAAAGAGGAAAAAATAAAACATAGTAATGCTAAGATATTAGCTAAATCATGATCTCAAATAACTAATATTTTATTTTACAATAGGGTATAAAGGGCTCTATTAAAACCAAAATCAATTCTAGAGTTGATTGTTGCCTAAACATATAATAGTAGATAAAATTATTATAACTCCACCATTATTATGGATTTATATTGATTCCTGATCCATTGAAAATGTTAATATCTATGCTTATTCTTTGTTAAAAATTTAGGGAGACATTTATTAGAAATACAGAGTTATAGAACCATGAATCTAGGCTTGGAGAATCAAGTTGAAAGAAAAATGGAAAAAGTAGCTGACAGAAAATAGATCATAAGTCTATGATGAAAATGTATTTTTAGTGATTCCAAAATGGTTTGAAAGATAGAAAAACAATCCATATATAGGTAAATTTTAAGAGAAATATCTAGTATGATCTAGAAGATATAGGGATTTTATTGTGCACCATTAAAAATAGTGAAATTCTAGATGGTGTAGAAATAAAAATTAATAACTTCATCAAAAGATAATGAAACACTTCAAATAAAATTGATTTTATCCATAAGAAACCTAAAGGCAAACTTTACATTGTAATTTGATGGAAATTTAAAGGAAAAAATAATTTCCTTATTTTCCCATAAGAAATCCTACCCTATGACCTTATTCTAGTAAAGTTTTGGAGAATTTTTGATGTGTAAAATGGAATTTAGAACCCACACATTGTTAATTTCATTTATGACAATGTGTGAAAGTCAAAATATAAAAATACATTACCAAATTTGGCAGCAATAAGCCAAAAATGTTGGTGGCCCATATGTTGGAATTTGGGCCATGAAAATAGCCCAAATATGCCACCAAATTTAATCTTCACATGTTAATGGCTCATATGCCATAGTGTTGGATGGTGAAAAGTGCCACATACATGAGTATTTCAAGCCCAAAAATTCGAAAACGTTGGTAGACCACACACTACAAATTTTGGCCATCAAAAAGCATAAAAACTTTATAGGAATTGTCAAAAATTAGTCAAAATCAAATTAGTGAAGAATCAATAAATTGATGGCTTACTTAAGCAAGAATCAATAGAGTTTTAGGATTTTTGGATCATTTTTCATTTGGTTGAGCTTAAGACTTTCAAAGTAGAGCAAGATCTATTAGTCCATAGTCTTTCCCCTAGTGCAAATCACTAGAGCAATGGACCTTGTAGCAACAGTGCATATTGACTAGGAGATTGGTGTAAACTAAGTTCAAAACACACCCTTCCTCATATGCTAAACATTGAGGATATTTTCTATTCTCATGTTGTAAAAGCCCCAATATATATAACTCAAAACCTATTCACAACTATTGTTTACAAAATGTATCATAAAGTTTGCATTTTCCATTTATTTTGCCCATATTGTTTCACTCTTTCTTTATCCTAGTATCAACGTTGGATTTTATTCTACATTTACATATTTGTCCTTGCTTTATGTTATTTTCATAATTTGGTAAAAAATTTCCTAAATCCTCAAGGGATCAACAAGATTGTTTGAGGTGCTCTAGATCCTTTCAAGACCCATGAATTCTAGAGTTAAACTATTTCATAAAGAATTTTTTAGTTCTTCCGTTGTCAAATTTTTTCATCATTATAGTTTTTGTCTTTAAAAGAAGGGCCTTTGCCTAAGTTCTCAACTTGAAAAAAATAGTTTACAACAATATCCTCTATTTTAGGGTTTTCCCAAAATCCGAGATCAAAGCTAGTTTTATTAAAAAAACATTTTACCACTATTTTTTAAATTGCAACGTACATTACTACCTTAACTTCCTACACTTGGAAATTCAAAAATTAATTTTTTCTATTGCAATGCAACTCCTTGCACTTGGTGATTAAAAATTAATTTTTACTATTGTAGTGCACAACGTTGACACTTTTCATACATGTACAACTCAAAAGTTTTAATTCTTTGTAGTTGTAGTGCATATTGCCTTTCCTGTTTGTTGTGCTTGCTTCCTACAAATTTTTCTTTGTTCTATTTACATATTTTAAATCCGGTTTACATTTTTTCTAGCTTTTTCAAATACGTTAAGAAAAATTCAAAATTTTTATTTTTATCATTACAATTGCAGTGTAAGCTAATTTCTAATTTTAACTTTCACATGTTATAGTTTCTCAAGCTATAACCTCACAAGCTATAGTCTCAAAGATATAGTTTCATAGGTTAAATCTCCACAAGCTGTAACTTTTACAAGTTGCACTCTCATACATTAGGATTTCCATACCATAGAAGTTTTACATGTTGGGATTCTCATACATTGAGATTTTTACATGTTATAAGTCTCACACGTTGGGAGCTTTAAACCTTGTTTAAAACATTCAAAGCCTTTGCTAGATTTGTGCTACATGTTGGCCTTACACTATTTATGTCTTTTCATTACTTAATCATTTTACCATACAACATAGCCCATATGACTTCAAACTAGGAAGCTATTCACATCTATGATTCTTGGGATCTTCTATAATGACTAAGTTAAACTAACAAAGTTTCACACACAAATGTTAGCACAACTAGTTGATAGAGATGAGGTGAGTAAGGAGATTAGTTTAGACTAAAACCAAGAGGATTAGGAATATTTTTGGGCTAATTATGAGCCAAATATGTTTTCAGGGGACCTTCTATAATGATCTCTTCCAAAGGAAACCATCCCCAACTTTACACCTCCTATCTCTATAATAAACCAAGCACTCCTTATGATCACTACAAGCCAAGTGTTACAACCTATCTCTTTGTTTACTTCCATGTTTACTTTCAAAAATAAGCTTATTCTTCTTAGTGTGCATTTCATGGAAATGCTTAGACCAATCTCAACTATCATCCCACTTTGTCTCCTTATTTACATTAATGCCTTTTATGACTTAGCCTTGTTTAGTGCACTTGTTACCAATGGTATCTTTCATACCACCTCCTTTTGTCATACCATTGGATCTCTATTCGGGACCCCAAGCTTTACAAGCCTTCCAATTCCCTTTCATACCACACCCTTTGTTCTTTTCATTCCTCGTATCCTAGCTCAAACATCCTTTTCACTATTCCAGCCCTCTACGACAATGGTCATGCAACCCCTACAATCCATACCAATGTCGATCACACAATCTCAAGTCATTCATCCTCCTTCCTTACAATTAGTACAAATACCCCAACCTACAGGAGCACCCCAAGGCCTAGATCAAGTCTTCAAAATTATCCATGACCTCACCAAAGAACTACAAAAACTTAAATCTAGTATCACTTAGATGGTAAAGATCATGGATTTTTACCAAGATGATCCCCTTAGCCTGACTATCCCATAGATAACTTTTCCTATGGGTGTTCCAATTCCCCACTTTACCAAGTACAATGGTGAGGGTGATCCCAACAATCATCTCATTACTTTTCATTCTAAATGCTTATTGCTACAAGCTTGGGCACATATAGTGATGCATATTTTCCCCATGTCTCTAATCAAAAAAGCCTAAGAATAGTACCATGCACTACCAAGAGGCTACATTTCCTCTCTAGATGACTTGATTACACAATTTATTAACCATTTCACATATAACTTGAAACCCAATGCAACATTAGGTCAACTTATAAAGGTAAAATAGGAATCCCTTGAACCTGTTCAAACGTTCATACAAAGATGGAATGTCATCCTTAGTGAAATTCTTGAATCCATCTCTGAAACACATCTTTTGGCCATCTTCAAGGAGGTAGTTGATGATTTCATCAAGTATAAACTTTATAATTAGACCCTTGGTCACTTAGTTAAGTCTTTTCTTAAATCAAAAACATAGAATATGTCATAGAAGCCAATAATGATCTATTTTATGTAGCATATAAGAACTAACATCTGAGAAGGGATAGAAACAAGGAAAAATAAAACCATGTAGCCATGGCCATAATGGCCAATGAAACAAAAATAACACTGGGGCCAAAGATAACATAACTTGTGGTTCCTACCGCCACTACCCAACCATCAACATTAGGTACTTCTACATCTAACCCACCTAAGCTATACTTTGAAAGAAAAGACTGGTCTAAGTACATGAAGCTACCTATGAAACACTCAAAGCTTCTTGATCATTTTCATAGAATTAATTGTATTCAACATAAACAATGATTAGAAAGTACTTGCAAGAGACATTATTGTCTTCGCAAAATCACTAGGAATCCCACCATAGCCATAAAAGATGAATCACCCATGCCTAAATACTTCAAACTAGACTAATTTTTCCACTACCAATAGCTACTTGGTCATGATACTAATTTTTTCTTGGCCTTAAAGAATTATTTACAAAAGATGATAGATAGTAGAGAGTTCATTCTAGATGCATCTAACCTAGTTAGGCTATAAAACCAGCATATGCAAGTGTATAAGGATCCACTGAATACTAACCATGACCAATATACCATAGCCACATTTAATATTAATGAAAAGCCTAAACCTACTATGGAACCATTTGTGGTTTAGGTACCTCCTTGTAAAGAAAGGGCTTTAACTTCTACAAGTTCAAGTACTTCTTTTATTATAAAGATACCACCACATGTGCCTCAAAGAACCATTTTTCATTAGAGTGTCCCCTTCCACCACTGATAAACTCAAAGCCCAATTTGACCATTGTCCTCCTATGGTAGATAATACCTTAGCCTCTTTCTAGCTAAATTATAAGAAATCACATGCAAGGCAACCCAAGAAGCTAGCTCCTAAGCCTAAGGCTAAGGACAACAACTAACTAAAGGTGTGAAAGGAAGTAGGCATACCAATGACTACTCTAATTTTATCCTTACCTAGGGATACTAATGCCCAAACTGCCTTAATGATTCAACCTATGAAGGATAACTAGAAACAAGAGAAAGAAAAGAAGTTGAAACAATAGAAGTTAAAACATTAGGTTAAAATCCTAAGTAGAATTGAGGAGTTTCAAAACCAACAAAGTTGACAAAATAGCTAACAACAATAAAGACTTCCTCACTACCAAGGAGTAGGTTATGCTCTCACTTAAATAGAAGGACACCTATTTGAGCTTGTACAAACTAGTTATGACCTCCCCTACCCACTGTGAAGCCCTAGTTAAGATGTTAACTTCTATTCCCATGAGTGACGATATCCCTGCAAATGAGGAGTCCATCCAAGTAGTGATAGTATCATCTTCACCTAGGAAAAAAATGAAGTTAACTACCTTAATTTTTCATGATAGTGAGATAAAAACCAACTCACAAAGTGGTGAAGTGTTAAGAGCTCCTCTCTTTATAATGATAAGGATTGACCAATACAAAGTACATTGGGTGCATGTTGATGAGGGGGTAGTAACAAACATTATATCCTTTCCTAATTTGGAGTGTTTAGGCTTGGTAGAGCATATCTAGAGCACCTCCATCACAACCCTTAAGTCCTTCAATGGATCATGAGTAGTTGTGAGAGAATCAATTTCACTAGACTTCATTATTGGAGAACAATTTTCCACATCTACCAATTTCTTAGCAGTGGAAGAGACTAGGTTTCAACCTAATCATAGGGAGGTCCTTTTTAGCCAATTTACAAGTAGTCTTTTTCCAAATTCATTAAGATATTTACCTACCTTCCAAGGAGATGAAATAATAATCCATGGAGATAGTGCAATCCCCTTGTTTTTCAACAATGTTGACATAGGTTAAGGATCTGAAGTGCAGTTTCAAGAAGAAACTCCTACAACCAAAAATGAAGTCAACAATCACAACAGTATCAACCAAGCCAAGACCACCAACATTGGGGCCATAAACAAATCATGGGAAGAGCTTCCATTTAACATTATGAGTGAATGGAATGGAGAGTACAAAATCATGCAATGAAGATCTTATACATTCCCTAATTTCTTGAAGATTAGAAAATAGTTGTATGATTGAGTACATTACCTATTTTCTTATCCTTGTAAATATTGTGTGGTTGTATAACTAGTAGCCTTATTGTTAGCTTTACTTACATGTTTACATTTTTGTCTTACAATTTTCACTTTATTACATTGTGTTTGCTAGTCTACCACATAGTCCCACTTTACATTTTTACATCGATTTAAAGCGTACATTTATTCTTTACATTTACAAAAAATTACAAAACAACATAAAAATAAAAAAAGATAAAATACATGAAAAAATATAAAAAATAAAGATAAAAAAGGTTTAAACCAAAATAGTAGCCATGGTCACATTGTGTGAGAAATAATATTAAAAAATATAATGTCCATGTTCAATATTCATAGTTGCACTATGCAACAGATGACAATAAAAATAATAATAATACATAGTCTCATAAGGCTATGATAGCCAAACAAAAACAACTACTACAACAATGTAACAAAAAAAAAAAAACATAACATGTCCAATAGTAGCCAAGACTAACCCATAGAAGGAGGTGGAAAATCATCATTAACATCATTGTCAACATTATCACCACTATTTCCTAAGGCTTATAAACAATGAAACATAAAATGATTAGTAACCATAATGACCAAAAAGCTTAACAAAAAAACAAAAACTATAACATAAAAACTTAAAACATATTCTCACAAACCTCAAGGGATTTGGGAGTGATATCTTCAAGAGTGAATCTTTGGAGATCTACTTCTAACTTATGAAGAATCTATTTTTCACTCATGTTGGCGTACTCGATATCTCCTAAATCCGCTCTAGCCAAGATCTTTCCCCTCTCTATGTTTGTCCACTTAGGTGGAACATGGGAAAAATCAACAATGGTAGTGGCCCTAGATTTATTAGTGATCTAAGGAGTAGGAGAATTATTATCTACCACTAATTTTTCAAACATGCTAAAGGTATCCTATACACCTATTCCTTGCACAAACATCTCATACTTACATTGCAATGTATCATCCTCATGTCATGACTTCATGTAGTTTTCCTTTAATAACTTACATAGTTGTTTATGAATATTTTGTTTTTTGTCCCACTCTAATACCCAAGGATCCTAAACAATGATTACATCTAGTCAAAAAATTAACAATGGTGCTAGTTTTTCCATGGAAAAATTACAAAATTTCAAAAAAAGAAAAAAAGAAGAAGGCTAGAATGTTATGCATTAGGTTGAGAAAAAATCCATAAAAATTTCATAAGTATTCCAAAAATGTGATTCCATCTTTAATATAGTTGAAAAACACCAAACAATATATCTATGTAGTCAAAACATGAAAATTTAGTCATACATGATTTAGTAAAAACCTCAAAGTTGAGCCAAAACTAATAAAAATAGAGTAAAAATGCTGGGTATAGGTGTGGAAAAAATTTCAAATTTTCCTTGATATATGACCAAAAACAAAAAATTTTCTTCTAACACAATCAATAGGCCTAGACCTTGGATTTGACATAATTAGAACAAAAAATTTTGACCTAGGATAACCTAGAGGTGGAAAAACGTTTTCACAACTTCATTGAAAATCAAAAAAATGGTAAAGAATTGGTACTTGGTGGCCTTAGATAAAGATCCTTCACTTGAAAAAGGATCCAAAAGCCTTGATAAAATGCATACAACTTCCTCTACCTCATCCAAAATTGGGTTTTATTTGGTTGATTTGATCTTCTTCACCATTATGGCTGAGATTATTGAGTTTTATTGCAGAAGAAAAAAGCCCAAAATCTCATCATTTGCTACAACAATGCTATGTATAAGGATGGATACAAGCTAATATTTCTAGGAAAATTTTGGAAATTTGATTTTTGACCATCACTTTAAATCCTATGCACCATACTTGGGAAATGGAGAAGGAAACTAGCTTCAAATGCTAATTTCTAGTCTAAAATCCTCTCAAAAAGCCTTATACATTGATCATGAAAACCCTTTAAAAACCAAGAAAATCCTTTCACATGTTGAGGTTAAGAGATAATCAGGGAACTTGGCTTCATACATTGGATTTTTATCAAAATCTCCACTGTCCTAATCCTAATGCTCCCATGTTATCAATTTTTGGTACTTTGTAAACCCCATTAGACTTGGTCAAGAATATCAAAAACCACAAAAATTGGTATACAAACTACTTGGGAGAAATAAAAAGAAACACAAGCCTCATACATTGGATTTTTGTTAAGATTTTTGACTTCTATTCTTGCACGTTGGACTTTCTAGCCCTAATGTGTGGGGTAGCATGTAGAGGCTAGGTCCTTGATCACATGTTAATCATGAGAGCCCTAACATGTAGGCCAACATGTGGGGAGTAGAAATAGAAATTTATCATTCTAAAATTGACCACACATTGCCTAGGGGGATCCACCAAAACCTTGCAAAAAATGAAAAAATTTCTAAGTGCTGGATACCACCCTTAAGCACCATAAGCTGGAGATTTAGATCTCACATGTTGAAAAACTAAATACCAACATGTAAGCCAACATGTGGAATAAAGAAAAGCTTCTAACTTGTTCAATGAAACTTACAAATTTTCCTAAATGATCCAACAAACTACAAAACCTTGGATGCTACTCTAGGAGCCTATAGTAGTGCAAAAGCCTTGTTGAAACCCTTACAAACTAGCATCCCAAAACTTCACACGTTGAAAAACTAGTTGCCAATGTATATGCCAACATGTGGGATAAACACAAGCGTATGCTTTGGCAATAGAGCTCATACCTTTTCCCAAATAGTCCAAAAAATGACAGATCTCTCTCCTAAATCCTAGATGCTACCATAAGAGCCTAGAAAGGTGAAAAACTTGGTTAGAAAATTTCATAAGCTGACATACAACTTTCACACATTGGGAGAACAGGCCTGACATACTATGGCATTGCATGGGCCAATGTGTGTAATCCATATCACCAACCTACAAGTCTAGAATTACCTAAATTCTACCAAAATGAGTCCCACATGCCAAAGACTTGATCCAAAGTCATTACAAGCTACCTTGTTAGGTTTGACAAGCCCAAAAATTAAGTTAAACCATCCACATGCTAGGGATATAGGCTCTACACATTGGGATTGTAAACTAGGATGCTCACACATTGGGATTTCTAGCCCCACATGCTAGATAAACCAATTTTAAACTATTTTGAATTTTATGACTACAAAAAGCCATTTTTCTTATAGTTTACAACCAATTTACACAAGATTTTTGTCCATTTTAATTAGTTTTACTAAATTTTAATTTATTCTAGTAGTTTATATAATATTTTTACTTATTTTCCTAATTTTTACTTATTTACAATTTATAACCTTCTCTTTACTAGATCTTTGCTTATTCTTACTAAGTTTTACCTTGTTTTGATCATAAAATTGCCTAAGAAATAAATATTATTATTTTGACCATTTTTACCTTGTTTGACCTTGATTTGACCTCTTTCTAAATTAAATGATATCATTTGGTATCATTTGACACCATTTTATATCATTTGGACACTATTTGACATCATTTCTCCATCATTTCTCCATCATTTGATATCATTCGACACCTTTTGGCCTCATTTTGACATTATTTGACATCAGTTGGTATCATTTGGCCCTATTTTAACATCCTTGACCTTGTTTTTCATCATTTGGTATCATTTTGATACCATTTTGGCATTCTTTGATATTATTTTGTATCATTTGGTATCATTTAATATCATGTCACATCATTTTGACTATATTTAATGTCATTTAGTATCATTTTTGACATTATTTGGCCTCATTTTACAATATTTTGACAATATTTACCATAATTTGATCACATTTGGCCTTGTTTTATCATCATTTAACATCATTTGATGTCATTTTGCATCATTAAGGCCTCCTTCGACCACTTTTAACATCACTATGCATAGCTTCCCATTTGGCCCTTACTCTGTATCATTTGGAATCATTTGGCCCTTGTTCCACTTTCTACATTTTGATCTACCTTCTTTGCCCTTAGCTTACCATATTATGACCTTAATTAGCCTTATTTTTCCTTGCTAGAATCTGTTTTGACCTTGTTATGATTTATCATTGTAGTATTTTGCATCATTTTAACATCATTTGACAATTATGCAATATAGATATTAGTTAATGTACTTTTGTTGACATGCAAGATCAAATCATGGATACATGGGAACAATTTTACATACCCTTGAACTTAGATCCTATGATGGTGTCAAAAGATTAATTGACCTCGAATATTTAGATCTTAAGCCTAGGAGCCTATTCGACTGTATAGCCTAAATAGAGAATTACCTAGAGTGGCCAAGTACATAGTCAAAACTCTTTATTTGGAGGTCAAAGATATCACGAATGACTCTCTAGTTGAAATTCCCATTACAATCCATAATGGTGAGGATAAAATGCTAAAATTAAGTTCCTCACTAGAACCCCAGATGATCCAACACATCACCAAGGTCTTTTAGGATAACATTAAAGCCTTTGCTTAGTCATACAAAGATTTGTGAGGATTAGATCGATGTTTAGTGCAACATAATATAATACTTGATTCTAGTATCAAACTAGTTAAACAAAAAGTATGCATGATTAGACTAGATTTGACCCTAGTAATTCATGATGAGATCAAGAAGCTTTACCAAGAAGGTTTCATCCAAGCTATTGATTACACTAATTAGGTGTCAAACATTGTGGTAGTACCTAAAAAAAACAAGAGTATTTGTATCTATATTGATTTTTATGATGTTTACAAGGAAGCTATTAAAGATTGTTTTACTTTAGTAGTATTGAACAACTTATTGATATGATGATTGACCACACCTTGTTATCCTTCATGGATAGGTTCTTGGGATACAACCAAGTTAGGATCAACCTAGAGCATTAGTTGCATACAACCTTCATGACTCCTTGGGAAATCTTCTATTACATAATGATGCCATTTAGTATAAAGAGTGTAGGGGAAACCTATTGATGAGTCATAACCTCCATATTTAGTGACTACATGCTTGAGTTACTAAATGATTATGTTAATGATAGAACCATCAAGTCCAAAGTAGATGATGATCATGCTCATGACCTAAACCTAGTACTTTAATGATATCTTAAGTATGAGCTTAGACTTAATCCTAATAAGTGTGTCCTTGGCATTAAAATTAGCAAGATGCTTGGTTTTGTAGTATCTGAGGCAGGGATATGAGTCAACCCCAACAAGGTTAAGACCATAACCAACGTATTAGCACCTAGCAACTTTAAGAAACTATGAGTTTTACAAGGTATATTGTAATTTATTTGTAGGTTCATCATGAGGCTCATAAATAAGATAAAACCTATGCAACACTTACTTAAAAAGGGTTCACTATGAGTGGAGTGACCAATGCTAAGAAGCCTTTGACAACATTAAGTAATAGTAGGGCCAATTGCCTATTGTGTACCCATCTTAGATGGATAAGTCATTTTACATCCAACTTGTAATCTCAGACATGTCCATAGCCTCTCTACTCTATTAAAAATGGAATGATGGAGTAAAGCAGCTTGTTTACTATTTGAGCCATGCATTGATAGCTTACAAGACTTGATACACTGAGGTCAAGAAGTACTCTTTAGCCCTAGTCTTCTCTCTAAAAAAGCGAGACACTACCTCTTTAGGACCCAAGTCAACATCATATGCAAAGATAACATCTTAAGTTTCATAACAACCAACATCTATGAGAGTAGCTAGATAGCTCGATGGAAGGCCATAACAACTAAGTTCATACATTACATCTTCCAAGCCTCAACAAAAGGTCAAGCTATAGCCACATAACTTACAGCTTCCCTGATTAAAGATAATGTAGCCATAGATCCCAAATTCTCTAAAGAGCATGTCAACATTGTCAATGATGTACTTGAAGGATATGAGGCCATCATGCACTTTGATAGAGCTTCAACTACCCATGAAACTAGTGTTTCTACCATAATAACATTACCCTATGGTGAGATTCAACCTTTCTCTTATTATTTTCAATTTTGATGAAACAATAATATAGAAGAATATGAAAGATTAATTAGAGGCATGATGATAGCCTGTAACTATGGAATTACATGTTTAATGATAAAAGATGATTTGTAACTAGTGGTTAACCAAGTAACCAAAGTCTACACATGCAAAGCTAAACATTTACAACCTTACTGCAACCTATCCAAAAAACTCATGCTACAGTTTACAAATGTTGGTATCCAACACATTCCCTAAGCTGAGAATAGCTTAGCTAATGCCATCGCCACCTTAGCTCTAATTGTAGTGCCTAACATATTTAGTAATTTTCCTTCCTTGACAAAGAATCATTCTCTTTCCATCATGCAAAACACATAAGGTACCTTCATAGCCATCATTAACAATTTTCTCAACAAGAGTGATATGATGATATTAAGTTTTACCTAATGCATGGTGAACCTTCACAAAACCTAATTACTTCTCAAAATAATGCTATACATAAGAGATCGAAATAATACATCATTGTAGCTGATAATACATTATGTCAAAGATCCTATGATGATGTATTATTAGTATGCTTGAGCAAAGAAAAAGCTCACAAAATCCTTGAATAGGTTAGAAGGGCATATGTAGAAGACATATAAGACCTAGAGCCATGGCTACAAAGATTAGACACTTAGGATACTATTGGTCCTATATGAAAAGTAATTTCTTGTAGAAGGTTAAAACTTGTGACATCTATCAATAGTACAACAACATAAGACATGTGTCATTATTTGAGTTACATACTACTTAGATCACATAGTCGTTCAAATGATAGTGGATCAATATAATTGGACCTATAACTCCTAAGTCTTCTATAGGGCATAGCTTCATCATCACCATAATGAAGTATTTTATGAAGTGGGTTGAAGCCATTTCCATCAGGAACACAACATCTCAACAAGTTTGTAAATTTGTATTAGATAATATCGTATCCCATTTTGGCATACTTTTAATAATAATCATAGATAACAAACCACAATTTAGTAGTTGAGAGTTGCATGCCTTTTGTTAACAAATAAATATTAAACATTTCTTTTCATCACCATAATATTCACAAGCTAATGACTAAGCTAAAGCTAGTAACAAGATCATTATAAACATCCTTAAGAAAATGCTAAGCAATGAAAACCTCAAGTGTCATGAAGAACTCTTGTATGTACTTTGAGCCTATAGGAAAATATTTAGAATTGCAACCAAATCCACCATGTATAACTTGGTTTATGGATCCAAAGCTATTTTGCCTCTTCAATTATAGGTTCCATCATTAAGGGTAGCTTTGTCTGACTTCATCAATGATGAGTAGAAGAAGGAGCTATGTTCCATTGACCTTGATTTGGTGGAGGAACAATGACTACAAATGCTAGACAACATTGAATGATATTAAGAGAAGAAAAAACAATAGCACCATCATAATTTGAATAGGAAAAAAGTCAAGGAAGAAGAGCTTATCATCAAGGCCATTTTTGAACATGTAGACAAATTCTTGGCCAATTAGAAGGATCTTTCTTCTTTACCAAAGCTTATGATAATGAAGCATTTAGACTAGTGGACATGGATGAGAATGAATTAACCAATCCAATCAACCAAATCTATCACAAATCTTATTACATCTAATGTTGATTTATTTTCTTGTAGCCTTTGTTTATAGGTTTAAATGGATTATTGACATTACAACTTTAGTAACCTAAAACAAGTGAGCCTATGTAACCTCTTATCTCTTTTTTGACATTTCAAAAGATTGCAAAATTTGTATAAATCTATTAAAATAGACACAAATTTCTCATGTTCTACTAGTTGTAAGCAACAGTGGCCTATATTTTCTTATTATCTCTTGTGAACTCATGTAACTTATAATTACATGAACTCTTTGACTTGTTTTCTTGGAGTTGTTCATACAACACAAGCCCGACGCCATTGTAAGGATTTGATTGATCACAAAGGTGGGTCACTAGGTAATCTCGATACATGAGATACAATTAGCTTGTTCGATCTTATCAATAGTGCTCACCTCACATCATCTCTATTACCCTTCCTGAGCCATAAACCTACAACCACACTGTAGCCTTCCTTACATTACTAACAATGAAAACATACATTTGACATTCATGCACCATGGCCATGTGACATCTCCTTCAACATGCTTCACTATCAAGTTCATTAAATGTAACACATCTCATTCAGTGAGAAAACAAAATAAAATTTAGCCTTGGTAATGAGACCCAATGAAGATTTCACCCTTACAAAAAAAACAAAAGAAAATAAGAAAAGAAGAAAATGAAAAAGCAAATTGCTAAGATAGCCAAGAGACCAAGGTAGCCTAAGATGAAGCAAATGGCTCTAAAATGAAAAGGAAAGAGCCAAGTAGCCAAAGAATTCCAAGAACAAAGTGCTAGTTCCTTCAAACATCATCGAGTAACCAATAGTTCAAGCACAAAGTATGAAGACCTCCTCATTCAACAAGCATGTCACTACCATGCCATAGCCATGATGTCAACATTTGGAATTCTTTGTTAGCCCATGTGACCATATGCTAATAGACAATATAGCCATCATCTCACCCCAAAATCTTAACATCTGATTGTGATCTTATTTCACCATTTTGAATATTCCTTGGCATGATTTGACAACAATGAATTTACATTTGGAGAGGGGGTATTGGTCATGAATTCTTAGTGGTGTTTTGCATCCTTTGTTGATGTCTTTCAAGTCAATCCTCAAAACATCAACAAAGAGAAGCCAATTCAACACCTCAAAGAAAATTGATGTTGTGCATAAGAAGCCTAAAGCCAAAGTTTATATTTTACCTTGATGATAATATAAAGGCAGAAATAATTTCCTTGTTTTCCCATTAAAAATCCTACCCTGTGACCTTTTTTTGGTGAAATTTTGGATAAATTTTGATGTGTAAGTTAAAATTTGCAACCCACATGCAGTGAATTTTATTTATGCCAACATGTAGAAGCCAAAATGTCAAATATGTTGCCAAATTTGGTAGCAATAAGCCAAAAACTTTGGTAGTCCACATGTTAAAATTTGGGCCATGAAAATAGCCCAAATATGCCATCAAATTAGGCAAGAAAAACTTCACACATTGGTGGCTCATACACTATAGTTTTTGGTGGTGAAATATGTCAAATACGTTGGTGTTTCAAGTTCAAAAAGTAAAAAAGATTGATATGCCATGCTACAAATTTTGGCCATCAAAAAGCATAAAACATATTGTAGGGAATGTCAAAAATTAGCTAGAATTAAAGCAATGAAGAATTAGCAAGTTGATGGCCTACTTAAACAAGAATTAATGGATCTTTTAGGACTTTTGGATCATTTTGCATTCAGCTGAACTTACGACTTTCATAGTAGAGTAAGACTTGAGGCTTCATAGCTCCCCCCTAGTGCAAATCACTAGAGTAGCAGACCCTATAGCAACATCTACTATAGTGTAGATTGACTAGGAGATTGATGTAGATTGAGTGCAGACCACACCCTACCTCTTGTGCTAAATGTTGAAGATATTTTCTATTCTTAGGTCATAAAATACCCAATCTATATAGCTTGAAACCTATTCACAATTATTGTTTACAAAATTTATCATAAAGTTTGCAGTTTTCTTTTATTTTGCTAATATTGTTTCGTTCTTTCACTATCATGGTATTAGCATTGGATTTTTTTCTACATTTACATATTTACCTTTTATTTTTATTATTTTCATTGTTTGGTAACAAACCTCCTAAATTTTCAAGTAATTGGTATAACTATTTGAGACACTTCTAATCCTTTTGAGGCTCGTAGATTCCAAAGTTAAATTGTTTTGTACAAGATTTTTCAGTTCTTCCAACACTAATTTTTTCCATTAAATTTCTTCCAAATTAATATGGAGTTTACATCATCTAAAAAACTTCAAGTAAAATTTTAGAGTTTTATTCCTAATCATACTCAAGATATAGCCTCATAAATCTACATCAAGAAAATTTCTACAATTTGAGATAGGTCTAAAGGAATGGCATATAACTCAAGATATACTACATCTTTTTAAATGATTCTTTTCTATGAATTGTATAAATTTTAAGAGGATTTTATAAACCTATAGAAAAAATTATAACTCAAGTGTATGTATAAATATACAGACATTTTTGTATACATTATCTATTATGCTGACAAAAATCTTTCAAAATGCTAGCTCCATGAAGAGAAATCACAAAAACTAAGAGCAATAGCATATCAAGGAATTCTATAAATCAACATAATAATTATATAAAATTCATAATAAAAAATTAAAATCTCTAAATATGCTTTAAAATTAGTTTGCAAAATGCATCTCATAAAATTACTAGTAAAATCCTCACAAAATCCATGCCCAAAATCAATTGAAATGACAATATAATTAATCAAAAATTATGTACACAAAATCCATCTAAATAGCATTCTATTCATTTAAAACAAAATCCCTCAACCCACAAAGAGCATCAAAATTATATGAAAAATATAAGTAAATACTCAACCCATAAATGTACATAAAACCTATAACTATAAATGGGGAAGAAGCCAAGATAACTCACCTTTAAATTAGACTACTAAAAATCATAAGGGAGAAGAGAAAATCACAAGGATCCAAACAATCCACATAACCGATGCAAAATCCACTTGTTCTTCTTAGCTTCAATATCTCACAACATTGAATCATCAAAAATAATGTGAAAGAATTAAACCATGGAAATTTTAATAGAGATTGCAAAGAAAACGATGGAATGGAAGAAAAACCCCAATTACCCAAACTAACACTCAACTAGAAGAATAATTCTTAGAAATCCATACCATCACAAAATGTAACTTCCTCTCTTGTCATACTTATCAAGGAGAAAATACCATGAAATCCAATAAGCTAAAAAAAGAACAAACTGTATAATCTATACCTCTAAAAATAGAAAAGTAAAACCAAACTAAATATAAAATAAAATATCCATAAGCACACAAAAACACATCTAAGAACCTTGAACTACATACCCACTAGATCATACAATGCACTTTAGAAAAAAAGGAATAAAAATAAATCAAACCACCAACCCTTATCATGGCATGTCCCATCCAACACTCCAACAACATTATTAGTGCAAACCTACTTGATGATAATGTGTGTGTGTGTGCATGTGCGTGCATGCGCGCATGCGTGTGCACATGTGTGCATAATTAAATATTGAGAAAATACATTAATTTAGCCAAGCATCTAAACACCCAAAGCCTATCATCATCATCAACATAGTTTAACACCTAGAATATACTAAACTTATGATAGACATAGCAAACCAATAAGCAAATACATCACAACTCTATGAAAATCTTAAGTACCAAGGTTGCCCAAAATATAGGTTGTTAAATTGGCCATCTATATTTCTTTAAGCCTTTTAATGGTTATTGGGATAGTAGTCCTGATAGTCGTGGTCCTACTCAACATATTCAACATTGAGCCCCTAGATGCCCAACCTCATAAGACTTTGAAGTAGCATCATAGGAACTAATTGATTAGATGACAACAAGATGTTGCCCTCCATGTCCCTCCATCATAGTTGTTCATCTTGATGCAGGATGAAGGTTAAATCTAGCACATACTTAATGAGATGAGTATAGACCACTCTACATTGCTAGGGCACTTGCTAATTTGACTTTCCATGCCTTTTTTGATTGGATGTATGTTTGAAAAATAATGAAGAATTAGCCCTATGAGAAGATGTCATTTTATCTTTGAAAAGAAAATATAGTGTGCTTATTACTATTATTATTATTCTTAATGACTGTAGCTTTAAAGTTTGTTACAACATCTTTAAATAATTTCACTAAGTCCTAGATAGTGCATGTAGCTAACTATAGTTCCTAACAATAATGCCAATGATGAGTAGCGGGTAGTTCCTATGCCCAACCATACAAATCACTAGTGTTCACTAAGCAATCGGATTAAATTTTGCATACTTTATCTCTCCAAGTACATTGGGTCTAGGAAGTGAATATCAATGACATGATCATTGTCTTCCTAGTTTCACTTGTGAAATGAAAAGGTATGGTTAAGTGTCACTAAGCACATGATTTTTATCATTTTTTCATTTTCACTAGATTTGCCTAAGTGCTAGAAATAAAGTAAATTTGATATTTAATTAGTCTAATTAATCTAATAACTAGCTAACACTTAACTAATCCTATCATAAGCATTTGTTCACACTTTCTATACACATCCTAAATATGTTGCAACATTATTTGGGTACCAATCGTTAGGTGCTACTAAGATTACCAAGCATAACGTATGCTCAAAGTGGTTGTACTTATGTTCGTTATTTAATTGATATTAATTACTTAATTAAAACTTATTAAATTTAAGTGCATGAATAATAAATACATAAGGGAAACATTAATATATTCCAAGTGCTATAAGGTTTGATTAGAAAAGCTCATCTTTATTGTTCTTCACACAAAGGTGCTCAGGTATATTAGTGCTTGAATAAAGATCCATACACTTTCCAACTCCTATTGCAAGCACCTAGATAATATTCTAACTCTAGAGAAAAAAAACTACAAGAGCTTCACTAACAACTAAGGAATTGAATGTTTAGATTATTCATCCAAGTGTTGTATTTATAGGTAAGCATGCATCCCATGATATCAAATATCTAATAACATAGCATGTGCTACGATATCAGGGCTCCAATATTGGAGCTACAATATCAAAGCTATGATATCGTAGCTAATGAAAAATACAATTTATTAATAGTGCTTGTTTATTTATGCACTTTTTTATGCCTTTTACCTTCCAAAAACTCCTCAAATTTCATGCAACATCAAGAAAATGACTAATTGGGATGTCCCATTCAAGGTCGAGACATCTATCTAAAAAATGTTACTATAATGGTAGGATGTTCCATAGAAAATTAGGGTGTCTCCTTTGGGACATCCTACCTGGGATGTCCTAACAACAAGTGGGACATCTTCTATCAATCTAGGATGTTTAGTCTACAAGTAAGCTTTGAACTCTAGACCAATTCTCTGACATTTTAACATCTCAGTAGATCTTAGAATACCTTCATTTGGCTTGTAGACTCCATTTGCATCCCATCTCATTTTTTGTCATACTAGCTCTTGTTTTATCATCCCAGCTCTCATTTCATCATCCTAGTTCTTATTTTGTCATCCCAATTTAGCTCTTGTTTCAGCTCTCCTCTTGTTTCAAGGCTTTTTCTCTATCATCTTATCACCTTATTCTTTCTTAGCTCTGCAAGATTACAACCACATTTTCACATTCTCCATTTCCTAAGGTTTTGACATTCCAAAAGATCAAAAATCTTTTCCTTTTTGGTGATGTCTAAAGCTTGAGAAAATGGGTTAGTACATTCTACAATAGCATAGTATGTAGCTAGTTAAGGATGACAAGGAGATGAATAGCCATTAATAACTACACATCCTTTAGCATAGGTTCAAAGGGCTAAAAATTAATATCCTATTAAGAGTTATCCATACATATAAAGAACAATGCATTAAATAACCATGAAACATAAAGAGACATAATTAAAGCCTTGAAAATGTGAATCTATAATATTTCCATTTAGGCTCAAAGGCTAAGCATTGAAGATCAATTATCCTATCTCTGAAACAATAAGCTGTAAGTCATTAGTAAAAAAATCACTATTAACTGAAAATATATATAAAGTCTTACAAGTGGTCTATACTATAAATAATCTTCACCAAAATCTCATGAATAGCACATTACAATATCTCATGAATAACACATTCTTTCCCTTTTTGAACATCAACAAAAAGATACCATAAGTATTTTCCATTATCAAGGAGGGAGAAACATCACATTTTTCTTTGAAGACATTAGATTTAATATACATAAAATTTTAAAATGGCAAAATCTAAGAAAATTGAAAATTTAGGCATAATCAATCATATCCTTAATACAATGATTATAAATCAATTTAATACAACCATATCAAGTTCAAGAGTTTGCACCAATAAAGGCCATCATTAGGTAAAAGATGAAAACAATTGACCAAAATTAGCTTACATTTTTACCTTAGAAAATTTACTAGATTTTAATATGAATAAAAATTTTCTTGATCATTTTTAGTGCTGGAAATGGAAGTCTTATAGCTTTAGTGTCTTTTGATGAGAGTCTCTGAAGACTCCTTCTACATTGGTGGTCTAAAAGATTATGACCATTGATGAGATAGTAGCTCCCCCTGCATAAGTACTTTCAACTTTTATAATGCATCTACTATTTGAAATTCATTTCTTTGGACAACTTGCCTTTGTAGATATGCATTCTTGAAACCCATCAATTTGTGCAACATATCATTACATGTGTAATGACATGCCAAGATGAAGTATGAAGACTTCTAGACTTAAAGTCTCTCATTAGTAGTACTGTCAGTAGATGATAAATACCAAAGTTTTCAACATAGCACAATAATTTCCCTCTCAATGAAAAATCTCTTTTGTTTTTTTGTTCTTCTTAAAAGAATTTCAATCAAGATTCTTAAACTTCTTGAAATCATTTCATACTTGTTAAGGATCAAAAAAAATATTTTTTTAATATTCAACAAGAATCTTTCAAAAACATTGGATGCATTAACAAATAATACAATCCAAAAAATAATACACACATAATATATTATTCATATGATCTGGATTACAATGTATATATATGTTCTAACACTAGTGAGATGATGCAAACTTACCAAACCCTACCTTGTGACTTTTTGTACCTTGATTCTCCCTTGAGATAATTCACATTAATATCCATTAAAATTTTGATGGTCATATGCTTTCATCTGTAGCTCAACATCTTGCAAGATTAAGTGAGATTTTTTTTTGATGACCAAATATTTTCAATAGCATATATTCAATTAATTTCCTAAATACTAACATTTATAAACATAAACTAATCTACATTAAGTCTAGCAAGCAAAAGGAATAAATACTTACAATTAATTACCTTGCTTTCTAGCATGAACATGATTAATGGAGTTTAAAATGAGGCCCTCCATCATAGAGTACCTCCTTAGCATGTAACTATTTCTTACATTTTCTTTCATTAGCATTTTTTTTCAATCTTCAAGCTTATGTGAAGTTTCTTCTTTTTCATGCTCATGTTTTCCAAAGTGATAGGGCTAATAATTTTTGCTAGTTATGGGTCTTAATCTATTAACTTCATCAAAGGCTATTCCTTCCTCTTGTTCATTTGTTCTCTACGCTTTTGTATCTTGTAAGATACACTCACTACACTTCCCTTAACAAGACCAAGTAGTCATGTTATTTTACTCTATATATGATTGATAATAACCTTGTTCATGTCCACATACTTTACAACAAAAATATAGGGTATCTCTAATTTTGATAGGATTATCAAACATGTTCTTGTTTCTCCTTTCAGATGATACTAAACTTGTACAAGCATTATTTTGAAAATCCTCTTCTAGATTTTTCTTGCTGTGCTAATTTTGAGACACTTCCTCATCTTGTGTGTTTCTACAGTTTTTCTCAAATAAATGGGTTAGTAACTAAACCTCAACCGTTATGTATAAGAGTTCCCTTGTTAAAGTGGAGCATATAGTATAGAGTTCAAAAATTTCATTCTCTTTTATATGCATATTTTTTCTTGATTTTCTGAGTAAATAATGTAGAGTAATAATTTCTTCATGCAATTCACTATACCTTTCATCACCTTTACCTTTAGAATCTTCAAGGACCTATGTAGGATTGTCATGTGTAATGGCCATGCATATCAGATGTGAATCTGTTGTAGTATCATCAGCTTTGGATTGATCTTTCTTTAGAAACCTACCAACACATGGATATTCAGAGGCCACATGACCTCTTCTACCACAAACCCAACTTCTATAGAGGATACATCAAGATTCAAACTTTTAAAATTCTTGTCTCTTTCTTTACCTTTGATACCAAGTTGATTGAAGCTTTTACCTTTTTTTGCAAGTAATCTTTATACTCTTCTTGACAAGAGAGCTAATTCATCCTCGCTATTCATTTCATGTTCAATTCGTTCCTTCTCCTTTGATGAAATTTTGAGGGTAGTAGGATTTTCCTTGATCTCACCTTTGTTAATGAGGTTCATCTCATAAGTAATAAGTGCACTTTGTATTTTTTCAAATTTTGGAACTAAAAAATCCCTAATTTCCTCCATGGTTTTACCTTAGGTCTAAATTCGGGTTGCAAGGTTCTTATCATCTTGATGATGACATCACTTTCGAGTAAAACCTTACCTATACCTCTAATTACTACAATAAGATTATTGGCTCTTGAAAAGTAGTCATTAATATTCTCTCCTTTTCTCATTTTCAATTTATTAGAAGCTTTGATTATTTTACAACTAATGTACTTTCAAAGTTTGCTTCTAGCATTTCCCAAATTTCTTTAGTGGTCTTATACCTAGCTACTCTATTAAATTTAGATTTTCTCAAATCACAATAAAGATAATTTTGTGCATTAGAATCAAACATGAACTATCTCTTTCATCTTGCATTCATATGCTTCTTGGCTTGGTAGCTAATATGATGTTGTCGATGAATGACATGTCACCTTCAAGAATAGATTCCTAGACTTTGAGCTCCATGGATTCAAAGAATCCTTACATTTTAGCTTTCTAATACATAAATTCAATCTCATCAAACATATGTGGCTTAATGTAGGATGTCCCTTCCATTGTTCACTCTTGAGATGTTATGCTTCAAACTTAAGAGTACTAGGCTTTGATACCACTTGAGGACTAAGAACATAGAAGGAGAATTGAATAAGCTCCCCAAATTAAATAATCGAGACAACCAAAATCGCACATAATTTTTACATGGTTTCCCAACCTTGGCACATCAACAATTGAAGGGTAGAATCCTTACACACCTCTCAACTTTGTTTCTTTAAAATGTGGTTTAGAGTGCACCACAACCTTTACAAAGTTTGAGCTCCACTTAAAGTGTTGTTTTGTTGAAAAAACACTCAATCCTATAGGTCCCAACAAGCTTAAAATGTGGTTTCAAAGATCTCACAACCTTTATAAAATGTTAGCTTTGCATCCATGTGTTTCATCAATGCAAACACACTCAACCTTGCAAGGTCCTAATAAGATAAATGAAGATTCCTTCCCTTAAGAAGACATCAATCCCTTAGGGCTTACAAGAAGAGAAAAAAATCAAGAAGAGGGTGTAACTCACTTTACAAATTTCTTATAATAAAGCTCTTAATACATACAAAAATTCACAATACTTCATAAATGATGAACACAATGCGGAACAAAGCTAGTTCACTTGATATACAATAATGGGATTGATCAATGAATAGTGCTTGTTCATTTCCCAAGAATTCCACTTTGTTTTATAACTTTTCACTTTTCAAAACCTCCTTAGAAATCATGTAATGACTAGGAAATGGCTACTTTCAACATCCCATTCAAGGTTGGGATGTCTATCTAAAAACAACTTCTATACTAGTGGGGCATCCCATAGAAAATTTGGATGTCTCCATTGGAACATCCCAGTTGGGACATTTCAACAATAATTGGAACATATGCTATCAATCTAGGATGTCTAGCCCATGAGTGAACTTTGAACTATGAACCATTTCTCTAACATTTTGACATATTGGCACACCTTGGAACATGTTCATTTGGGTTGTAGACTTCATTTGCACTGCAATTCTCATTTTGTCATTCCAGATCTTGTTTTGTCATCCCAGCTCTTTTTTTATCATCCCAACTCTTATTTTGTCATCCTAGTTTAGCTCTCTTATTTTGAGGTTCTTTCGCAATCATCTTGTCATCTTGTTCTTTCTTAGCCCTACAATATTACAACCACATTTCCACATTCTCCATTTTCTAAGATTTTAATCTACCAAAAGGTTAATTATTCTTTCCTTAAATCTTTATTTAAAGACTCATTTTTTGCTAGAATAGTGTTGAAGAAATTATTATCATTTAGCATTATCCAAAAGGCTCTAGCCTTAAAATAGTATTTTATGATAATGTAGTTTAAAATCATTAAATCATAAAGTAATTCATTACTCATTGTGATGGACATGAATTTGGTCAAATGGCTTATGTCCTTATTAACCATGCCTTAGATGGTTGATGGGTAATTTTCTTCATTAACTTTTTAAATATCCTTTTAATTAATCTTATTATATAGCATTTCTTCCATGGGGCTCCTTTCTATTAAAGTTTTAAAGAAGTTTAATGTTACTTTATAATTAGTAACTTTAATTTCCAAATTTTGGTTCTTCAAAGTACATAACTTGTCAATATTTCTAAACTTGTTGTTCGATTGTAAAATAAAACTTGTCAATAAAACATTAATTTATCATCCATTAAAATAAAATTTTGGTTCTTCAAAGTACACCAATAAACTTGTCAATAAAACATTAATTTATAGTACAAGTTATTAGTACTTTAAAACTTGGATTCTTATTATTAACCATTAGACATGTTGTTCGATGTTATTCCCATTGACAAGTTTATTGGTGTAGAACATAACTTGGATTAGTAAATTGTAAAATGTAAGGATTGGTACTAGATATAATATCTTAAAATGAATAACAAGTGGGAGAATTGTAATGGTTTTATTACATATTTTAAGTAACTATAAAATATCTACTAAACTCCATGTAAGGATTGTGATAGGTGGAATCCATTTAAGTTTAGAAACTTGTAAAATAATATAACCAATGTGTTGCAGATGCTAGCCATCCTTCCTATGTTGGAATTTGTAAAACCTTATTTCATATTATTTTTTATTTTTTTCATCATCCTTGTTTACCATGTAAATCACTATATAAATGATGCATAAAAGGATGGAGATGCATCAAAACATGTTTTATCGAGGTATTAATTTACACATGAAACACGAGTAAGAAAATTCATGTTGCAACTTTTGGGCATTGTAACCTTGACCATTAAACCTAAAGCTAGAATTTTATCGTAAAATGTGAGGTTTGTAGTCCATGAGCTATAATCTCACATACTTTAAATTTTTGAGGTTAAAAAATGCCTCCTAAGTTGTTATAGCCTCCCTTCCCAAGTGAAAAAAGTCATGTCATGTTTATATTTAGGTTTGGGAAGGCTTAAAATGCCTTGGAAACTACCAAATTTTTTGTTTTCATGGGTTTTATGTTGGCCATAGTCCAAACTACATTGGAATCACCTACACTCAACATTAGAATTATTGGGCTTTCATTTTCCCAGTAAAGCCAACATGGTTCCACAAGGCCAACCTAGTTCCAACAAGGCTAGCATAGTTCCAATAAAGCCAGCAAGGATGCCATCAAGCTAGTGTAGTTTTCCAAGGCCAACATAGTTTTGGTGAGGCCAATGTAGTTTCCAATGTTCATTTACTATTTATGATTCTCAACATAGTTTTGATGGCTTGGGTGCATTAAAACTTACTAGAAATATAAAACTACACTAGAAATGATGGCCTATCACACCTATAAATCACATTAATTTGTTAGAAGTCATAGTAGAAACTTGCAATTAAAAATCAACAACCATATAACCTATAAAAGTAAATTTTGAACACATCGAATAGGTTCTTTGGTTCAACAATTTTCCACAACTTTGGCATCCTTGAGCACTTAAAACCATTGGCATTTACAAGACTTCTTAGAGAAAATTGTCAACTAGCTAGGCATTGGAGACTCTCAATGTAGTCATATAATTCCAAAAATTTAAGCACATCATTTACCCCTTGGTAATTAACATTGCAAATTCAACTTGAAAACTAGTAAGAAGTTTTGACAATCGAAGCTAGGAAGTACCTAGATCGTGAGGTTGACCACAAAACATAACTTACCAACTTCAACAAGCTTCAAGCTTCATCTCTGCAACTCCCTATGCACTTGGGCACATAATTTATACACATTTTGAACTTTATACTTCGAATATTTCATTATTGAAATAAATTTTATAGTCCATTTGTTGTGCAAGTTTATAATATGATTAATTTTTGTGCTTTTTCTATGATTGGATCTGTATTCTTGTTTAAATCATTAACCTTATTTACACTTTCTAAGTCCCTAGGTGATCGACAAGCCCATCCAGGGTGCCTTGGATCCTCTTTCTTAGAGGCCCTTGAGATCCAAGATTAAACTATTTCCATTGGAAACTTTTAGTTTTCTAGCAACCAAATGTTTCTAGTGCAATAGTTTCTAGCACTTGGAGGGCCTCTACCCAAGCTCTTTGTCAAATATAATTTGCCCTTTTGAAACTAACTTTTTGCAACCTTAAACATTTGAAACCATTTTAAAATCCTGTCAAGAAAAATCAACATTATTTCCCATTTTTCTGCTACTAATACCCAATGTATTAATTGTAAATGATTTGGGTGTTTCCAAAATTTTTATAGCAATTGCTAGATTTCCCAAAGCTAGCATGGTTTCCAAGCAAACCTGCCACTCTTTCCTTGCTAAAACCTACCTTTTGGTATTCCAAAGGCTATCATAGTTTCCACCAAACAACCCAACCTCCTTACTATGAAATTTAGTGAGCAACGCCAACATGGTTCTCCCCAAGACTCCAATGTAGTGTTGGGAAAGTCAAGATTTCACACTTACCTTTTCAAAGCCAGTGCAATTTTTCAAGAGGAGGGTATTCCTAGCATAGTTTAGTTGGGTAAGGTAATCATTTTTTACCTATTCTCTAGCATAGTTCTTACTAGTAAAGCCAATGTAGTTGTTTTTACTAAAATTAAAACTATCATATTTTTCTAAGTGCAGTGCACACCATTGCCAATACAACCTATGCTACACCTACAATTACAATTCCAACCCTTTTTAAGTCATAACCATTTATGCCTTGGGAAATTTCACTTGCTAGAATTTTTTTTAATTAATTAAAAAAAAATCAAACCAAAGTTAAATTCCTACCAATGTCTTTCAACCAATCAACACTTTTTCCCATAAACCTAATAGACATGGCATCTAACCAAGATGCAGTGAGGGTCTATGACCCAAAATATCCAGTGGTAGATAAGCATAGGTAATCATGTAGACAAAGGGATCAAAGCCCAGATTTCACTATAATAGGTGAAAATTACTATAATTTCATTTGCACCAAAATCCAAGCCAGCTTTCTCATTCCATGTGTAGAAGCTGAATATAAACATAAGTATAAGCTAATCCACCACAATGGAAAGGAGTACATTCCTTCCCCATTTAGCAAAATATCACTAAATAATACTCATCTATACATCCTATCTTAATTTATTGAGATGGATAAGCCATTCAAGGAGTTGAGCTTAGGAAATCATCATTAAGAGCATGATGAATTTGAGTCTAAAATTGAACTTGACAACTTTCTAGGGAGCCTCTTCCAATAGTTAGCTCCCCAAATTGTCACACCCACTTTGGCCTCTCCTCCCCCTTCTGTAGAGAAGGTTCCTCAACCCTCATCTCTTGTTTACCCTATCATGTTTGGCTAGCACCCATCATAGCGACTGACCAAGCACAATCTATGTCCCAATCAACTCCTATTTCCTCTATGTCTTTTATCATGCAACCTCAATCTACATGACCATCACCTATGGTCTTCACCACTGCTCATCCATTTTCCATTCCAATGAAATCCCAAGTGATCCAAGGATGACATACATCATTTGTCTCCTTTGTCCCACAAGTACCAATACAAATCTCTTTCTCATAGTTCAACCCTCCTATGACCATGATAATCTAACCTCTTCCTTCCATGCTACAACCCATCTCAAAGCCACAAGCCTTCTAATTTACACTGCAATACTATGTGCAAATACCACATCTTGTGGGAATGCCTCAAGGCTTGGATTAGGCATTCTAAATGATCCAAGACCTTATAGAGGAGTTATGAAAACTTAAAGATTCAACTATGTAATTAGTTAAGATCATGGATTTTTATCAGGAAAATCCTATTAGTTTTGTTGTCCCATAAATAACTCTTTCCCTAGGCATTCCCATACCCCAGTTTACCAAGTACAATGATAAGGGTGATTCCAATGCTCACCTCATCACCTTCCACTTTGAGTGCCTATTACTACAAGATTTTCCTTATATCATAATGAGATTCTTACCTATGTCTCTTACAAGGAAGGCCTTAAATCGATATTGCATATTACCCCGAGAATCTATATCTTCACTTAAAGACTTGATATGACAATTTTTGAACTATTTCAAGTAAAACTTTAAACCAGATACCATCCTAGACCAACTAATGAAATTCAAATAGAGGCCGCTTGAACTAGTTCAGAATTTCATCCAAAGGCAGAATGCTATATTGAATGAGATTCCTAAACCCATAGCTAAAATCCATCTTTCGACCATCTTCAAGGGGACAGTCAATGAATTTATCAAGTCTAAACTTTATTACCTAGACCCATAGTTACTTAGTTAGGCCTTCTCACAAACTAAGAACATAGAGGATGCTATTAAGGCTAGCCATGACTCCACCTACATGGCATATAAAAATCAAGACACATTGAAGTACAAGGAAAAGGGAAGGAAAAACCATGTAGCTATGGCCACTATGGCCAAAGATAAAAAAACTTGCCAAGGGCCTAAGACAAACCAACATAAGGCTCCCATCACAACTAATCAATCATCACCATCTAGGGCCTCTACATCTGGCAACACAAAGCCCAACTTTGAGAGGAAAGATTGGTCAAAGTTCACTAGGTTACCTTTGAAATAGTCTCAACTTCTTAATTAGTTTCTTAAAAGTGGGTAGATCTAGTACAAAAAAATGATAGATAATGTCCTACTTTGGCATGATTGATTATGCGAGATCATAAAGAACCCTACTTTGGTAACCAAGGATGACCTACTTGTACCAAACTACTTTAAACTTGACTAATTCTACCATTATCATCAACTACTAGGTCATGATATTGACTTTTTCTTAGCCCTAAAGGATGACCTATAGAAGAGGATAGATAACAAAGAGCTATTTCTCAATGCCTCTAACCTGGTTAGGCCACAAAACTAGGCTAGGAAATTCTATAAATTCCTACTAAATGCCAACAACAATCCATACATCATAGCAACATTCAACATGAGCAACAATTCAAGACCTGCAAAGGATCCATTCATTATTCAAGTACCTCCTCATAATGAAATGGGTCCTTCAACTTTTTCTAGTTCAAGGATCCATTTTATTGTAATGATACCATCACCAATGCCTCCCAAGAAACCTTTCATGATTAGAGTGCCCCCTTCCACTACAACCAAACTTACAACTACAACCGAATATTGCCCATCCATGGTGGCTTATCCAATTACTTCTTCATAGCTCAATGCTAAGAAATCACTAACCAAACAATGCAAGAAGCCTACGTTGAAGCCTAAAACCAAGGATAATAAGCATACCAAAGCATGGAACAAGGTGAGCCCACCAAATTCCACTCTTATCTCATCCATCTCCATGAGCTCTAACACATAGGCTACTTCAACTAGTCAACCAAGGGAGGACCTGAAGCCCAAAGGGAAGGTGAAAGAGGCCAAACTACAATTGCAAAACCATGAAGTTCGCATCATAGGATAAATGAAAGAAGTCAAAGTTACAAAGAACAAGAAGCCAACAACTAATGAAAAAGACTTCCTCAATGCTATGGAATAGGTTAAATAGTCTTTGAAATAGAAGAACACTCCCCTTATCCTATATGATCTAGTAATGACTTCTACTACTCATTGTGAGGCCCTAGTAAAAATGTTGACCTCAATTCCTATTAATGAGAACATCCTTGCTAGTGAATAATCCATTCACATGGTGATGGTACCAACTTCACCTAGGGAAGAAAAAAATTCAACAAAACTAGTGTTTTACGATAGTAAGTTCAAAACCAATCCCTAGGATGGGGAGACAATGAAGGCTCCTCTCTTCATAACAATAAGAATAGGGCAATACAAGGTACATAGGGTGTATGTTGATGATGGAGCAACCACCAATGTTATACCCTATACCATTGTCAAACATTTGGGTCTAATATAACACATGCAACACACCTCTACTTCTGCTCTCAAATCCTTTAACAAATCTCAAGTTACAATTCCCCACAATAGCCAATGTCTTGCTAGTGGAAGAGATACTAGGATTTAATCTCATCCTAGGGAGGCCTTATCTAGCTCAATTATGAGTTCTTTTCTCATCCATCGACCAAGAAATCCACCTACCTTATGAAGGATATGAAATAATTATTCATGACGATAGTGTAGTTCCCTCACCAGTCAACAACATTAACGTAGAGCAAGGGTCTAAAGTGAAGTTTCAAGAAGAGATTCCTATTGTCAATGATGAAGTCAAGAAACCTAGAAGAGTGAAAGAGGCCAAAATCAATAAACATAAAACAATGGATGTACCATGCGAAGATCTCCCCTTCAATGTGGTTAGCAAGGGAAATGGAGAATACAAGATCATGCAGCGTAGACCATATACCTTTCCTAATCTTTGAAAGATTAGGAAATACTTGCATGGTTGACATATGTTTCCTATTCAGTTACCCCTATGCCCATAATTGTGTAGCCTTCTCTTTTGTTTTCCTAGCCTAAGTTTAACCTTTATTTACACATATCATTTTTTCATTACTTTATTTTACCTTGTTTTAGCTTTATTTCACACCTAGCCTATGATTTATTCTTATTTACACTTTACCTTTTTATGCCTTGCCTTTTCTAAAATATGAAAAATGCATAAAAATTTTAAGATTTGAAAGAAATCCATAAAAATATTAAAACATAAACCTTATAAAAAGTTTTCTTTCAATGTCATGGCTCACCATGGTCTAAAAATAACAACACGCATTGTCACAACCTAGAAATTTGCAAAAATTTAACTCTTTAATTTAATTCATATCATGAATTCTTTAATGCTATCAAATGCATTTCAATAAATTAACTTATTGTGATTACTATTATTACTATTGATGTTGCTATTAGTTTCCTACATAAATGAATGCAATTTGCTTACTAGGGTAATTTGTTAAAGTTTTGTAACCTTTGTTTTGCTACTATTGGAGCCCAATCATAGATCTTCTGAATATTTTATGATTAAAGTTGAAATTTAATTACCCAAGGAATTTTTTCTTTTATCAACTATCATGTCCTTACAAGTGTTTAATTATGCATTTTATTTCTTTATGCACATCTATGCTTTATTATGTACATCTAATCATATATCTTTTATTTTAGTATGCACATAAGCATATATATTACTCTATTCATGGAGCAATTTTGATCCTGAGCCCTATCCAAAATATATCCCTTGTTACTTTCTGTCATGAAACTAGGATTTAGAGCTCATTTTTAACTATAATTAAATATTGCATAAATTAGCTTTTGTAAGTTCCTTAGGATGATTTTCAATGCAGAATATGACCTTACCAATGTGTCTCAAATGTTCAAAAATATAGATTTTGATCCTTGGTTCACTAGAATTAGAGTTATGGTTTTCGAGATATCACACTTTCTAGTTTGCTAAAATATTGTAAAATTTTTGGCATTTGAAACTAGGCAACCATGAAAAGTCATGCTTAGATGGGATTTCAATATGAAATTTAGTAGAACACTTAATGAGGAACCTATAGGTTCAAACAAAATTTGATTTAGAGTCCTAGTGTGCATGATATGGGTTTTTGTATGCAACAAAAGAGAAATTATGGAAAAGAAGGTTACAAAATATAAATTTTTGGAAAAATTAAAAATTAAAATTAAAATCAAAATTAAAAACTTCAATTCCATCATTGGGAAAAATCATGTCAATTTTTTTAAGATTAAGCACCATGAAAAAGCATGTTATGTGCATTATGAATGAAACATATATTTAAGGTATATGCATAATAAGCATATGTATATCACTTTTCTCACTGCCTTCATTTTCTCATGTACCACCTTTGATTTTTCCTTTTTCATTGTTTTCATTGCTTGTTTTTCCAATCTTTGTTTTGCAACTGCCATTTTACAAACCAATGTTCTATCATGTTTCTCTAGAAATACATGTGTTGGCCTTTCTTCTTCATTTTGAAGCTAATTTGAGCTTAGTTTCTTTCATTTTTCTTCCTATAAATAGGAAGTGGCCCTAGATACATCTAATTATGATTTGTAGAAGGATTTCAGGTATGATAATTCAAGCATAGCGAAGAGAATTTGAGAGTGTTAGGAAGAAAAAAAAAAGATGCTAGGAAAGTTCTGGTAGCTCTACCAACACACGTAAGGAATTTTATTTTCTTTTCTTTTAAATGGTTGTTCCATATTGCTATGAATTTTCTATCTCTCCTCTTTGCTTCCTTCTTCCTTGCTATTCTTCTTCAATTTTACCTAATATGTTGAGATGTTGTCGAATTTTTGCAATTTTGGATTCTTTTTGGAAAAAGGAATAATATTTAAATTTTGATCATATCCTTTTTTAGTCTTTTGATGAGTTTTGGAAATTGCAAAAATTACACCCTTGTGGATCGTAGACCTTAGAAGGGGGACAATGAATAAGTTTCCAAAATCAAACCTTTATAAAAATAAATCATACACACAAATTTACGTGGTTCCCCAACATGGGTAATCCACACTCAGAGGGTAGACCACAAGCGCACCTCTAGACTTTGTTGCTCTCAAAATGTGGTTGAAGGATCCAAACCTTGTATAGTTGTCAAATCCCACTTCGAAGTATTGTATTGCAGCTCTAATGACTCAACCCTGCATGATCCCAGCAAGATTGGAAATCTAATTTCAAGGCTTTCACAACCTTTACAATCTTGATCTCCATACCAAATTGTTGTACCACAACACCAACAACTCAATCCTATAGAATCCCAACAAGCTCAAGCACAACAACCTTGCAAGGTAACAAGAATAAGAATTACAAGAAATAATTGCAACTCAATTTGTTGATCCTTATATAGTTATGTTAGCACACTTTATAAAGCCAAAATGATTAGACAATGAGAAGCAATAGAGAATTCAATGATTAGAAATGATTGTACAATGAATACAACAATGCTTGCACTTTTTCTTATAAACATCAAGTCTTCTTATAGTTGCTATGTTGCTAAATCCTTCTCAAAACTCATGCAACAGCTAGCTAATGATCACTAACGGTCATGGGAGATGTCTTTCCCATGCCTAAGACATCTTTCCAAATAATCCTTCAAATTTGAGAAGATGTCATTATTTCCTAAAACATGTCTTTCTAAAGTCTCTACTATGGAATACATCTTTGTCATGTGAAAGACATCTTTCTAAAGTTGGTCTGCAATTTGTAAATACATCTTTACCTTGTGAAAGACATCTTTATCTAAGAAAGATGTCTTGCCATTTCTGAAGACATCTTTGTCTAAGTTCTCTCCAAATCTACCAAGATGTCTGCTACTTCCCAAAGATGTCTTTCTTCACTTTCTCTTACATGATGAATGCATCATTCCTTGTCTACAACCTTGATCTTCCGTATGCTTTAATGATGTCCACTTTGCTTGTTTAATATCAAGTCCTTGTCCACATTCTTTGGATGTTTGTTTGAGAACATGTGGGTGACCTCCTCCTTTGAGTTCTAGGATAGTTCATTCCTTTTCCTCTTTAGCTTATCTTGGTTTCCTGTGTATGTAGTCCTACAAACACAATAACCATACAACCATACAAATAACTTTTGTTTCCATTTTACTTAATGTTTTGAGCATACTAAAATACACTAAAAGGTCCACAATCTCCCCATTTCTTGTGATGTTCAAAACTTAAGAAAATGGGTTAGTGATCATACAAATATAACCATACTAATCTTCCCCTTTTTGAATAGAAAAAAAAAAGGATAAGGTGTGCAAATGTGGGCAGAAAAGATAATATCCACATAACATGGAGAGCCAAGTATCACTCACAAAATTAAAAAGATATAGGGAGTATGTATTTATCATGTCCATGAGTAGGTGCCCCAGAATTAGCAAGAGCAAAACAAACCTTCCAAGTGAAATTCAACCTTGAAGTGAAGCAAAGGCTGAAGCAACTTGTCTCTAAAACAATAAGTCATTAGTAGTGCAAGATGCTTGGAATTTAAATAACCTTCATTTTTATACAACATTAGCAAACATGCATATCTTCATGATAAGGTAAATATATCCATACAACTTTATAATGGAAAACCATTGATGTCAAATGAATACATTCCCATATAGTAATCATGTTATTGCTAAAAATGTAGTGAGGAATATACTGCATTCTCCACTTAAGGCTTGATTTTTAAAATTGAGAACTGCTCTTTTGAGGTTAAAACAAGGAGATTCAATTAATTCAATAAGAACCATTAGCATTCAATTTTAAAGGTCAAGGATATGAGTGAGACATGCATACTCTAATGTTTGTTCAAGGCAATGCAACATCCAAAACCATTGAGCAAAAATAAAACATGTTGATAAATATACATTCATACACTTCCTAAAATTCTCTCCTAATGTAAATATGATCACATACAAAATATCAAGGATAGAGCATGTAGAAATAGGTGTTCCATCAAGTATCACACAAATAGGAAAGCAAGGATATTATAAGTGTTGCCACACATATATCAAGAATTGATCCAAGTTTTTCAACCAATATTTAAGCTTTAAGTGAGGTGTGAACGTTAAGAAGCAAGTAATCTATCTTCAAAATTAGTATGGATCTCCAATGAGAATATAGAAATTTACAACTTGAAACTAACCATGCCAAATTCCCAAAATCTACATCTCAAAGCAAATTATTCAATGGATAACTCAATCAAAAGCACAAATACCCAAAAATTATCATGGCCTCTCTCATAATATCAACTACTTGTTGTATAAAAATAGATACTTCATGCTTAAGCTTATGATTGAACACCAAATAAGTGGGCTAGTAATTCAAGATCCATGAGGACCAACAAATATTGATGCTAAGGACCAAAGATAAAAGAAAACTAATCAAATAGATAGCATCATATAATTCTAGATTCAACCAAAAGAATTTATCAAAAGAATATGAAAGTCATGCATGTTTTGATTTTAGTACAAGTCAATAGAATGAGCACAATCATTTACAAACAATAGATGCTGACAAGGAACTAAGTATTCATATATCATTAAGTATCTTTAAAGTCATAATACACAACAATTCAAGACTTTTCCATCCTAGTAAATACCTCTTGAAGTTATTTTCTTGCTCATTTTTCATTTTGGCTGAAGTCTCCATGGACTCCCCCTACGTTGATGATCCCTAAGTTGATTGAGATGTAGGCTTCTCCTACATATGTGCTACTTATCTTGGGCTTTGAAGATCAATGTACAAAAAATTACAAACAACTATAACTATTGATCAACATTAAGTTTAACTTGTGGAGAGCTATATCCTCAACCAATAATATTAATAGAGATTCATCTTATATTATAAATGGAAAAAATCATTCCACAAACTATGAGCATAGAAACAGATCATCACAACAATTTTAGATTGAGCAAGATAAGAAATCAAACCAAGGGAAATTATTGCAAGTGCTATTATAAGTCTTAAAAAAAATAATCAATCAATATAAGAATTGCTCTAGATACTTATTCCATCATATATGATCTGGACATAGATCATTTTGAACAATATCCTATTAACTAGCAAGTAAAGAGATAGATATTTACCTTGACTTACCTTTCTTGCTAATAAATCAAGAACATTAGTGGAGTTTGAGATGAGGTCCCCTATCATGAAGTACCTCCTCATCCTTAGGTTCTCTTTTATTAGATCTTGTATGTGATGTCTCTATTTGTTCATGTCCCTTGTGATAGAATGTTTGATTACTCCTTACATTATTTTATTCATTCTCACTTATTGATACCTACACAATTTCCTTACCAAAGCCTCTTTCACAAGATAAGCATTAATCTTATTTTGATCATCATAATCAAGAGTTTTCATAAAACCACAATTTTTATATATAACAATAGTATTATCCTTATGATAGGAATTATCAAACCTTACTATGGTTGAGCTTGAGATTGCATTTTCATTAGTTGCATCCTCTAAATTCTTTGCATGGTTTTTAGAAAACTCCTCATCTTGAATCTTGGTGCAATCCTTGTTACAAGAGGTTAGTTGTTGAATCTCAGCTTTTATGTCTAAGATCTCTTCTTTAATTTCAACATGAATAGCATTTAACTTAGAAAGCAATAGTTTCTTTGCCTTTCTAATCAAATGATGTAAGAGAAAAATTTCTTCTTTAAATTCACTATACCTCTCATCAAACTTACCATGTTGTTCTACCATATGTAAGGAAGATTCATCACTAAGCACCATGCAAATGAGATAAGAGTCTTTAGGAGAATTACACACTTATTCACTTTGCTCACTATCATCCCAACTTGTATAGAAGTTGGTCTTTTTGTTCCTCATCAGTGGATTTATTCTTTGGCTGAACTTTGCTATCATTTGGATCACTAGGACTTTCAAAGGTCATATGGCCTCTTTCTCCACAAATCCAACACTCTATGGAGGAAAAATCTAGATTAGAAGAATTTAAAAAATTTCTACTTCATTCTCTACCTTTGAAGAAATTTTTTCTTTGTTGTTGCTGAGATGTTCCTCTTTTTTATATATAAGCAATCATTATAGTCTCCTTAAGAGAGAGCAATCTCATCTTCATTTCTGTCATCATGCTTATTGACCTCCTTCTCCTTGGAGGTAGTCTTTAGAGCAATAGGTTTTTCTTGAATCACTCCTTTAGTTGTGTGATTCATTTCATAGGTCATGAGAACACTTTGATGTTTCTCAAATCTCAAAGTTGAGAAATCTTTAATTTCCTCAATGGCTATGACCTTAGGCTTGAACTCTGGTTGTAGAGTTTTGATTGTTTTGATGATGACATCACTTTTGGGCAAGTCTTTCCCTATTCCTATAATGGCTACAACAAGATCATTAGCTCTAGAAAAATAATTCTCAATTTTCTCACCTTCTCACATTTTGAGTTTATCATATTCACTTTGCAAAACTAACAGTTTCGATTGCTTAACAATAGAGGTTCCTTCATAAGTAGCTTCTAAGATTTTCCAAATTTCTTTGGCTGTTTTACATCTTGCTATAATTTATTCAAAAGACAATATAAAGAAATTTTTACTTTTCAATCAAACATGAATTTATCCTTTTCCTCTTGAGACCATTTGTTGCAAGGCTTAATGATGTTAGTGGTGTTGTCAACGGGTGGAGCGTAGCCTTCCAAGATTGATTCCCAAACTTCAAGATCCATGGATTTGAAGAACCCTTCCATTCTAGCTTCCCAAAAGGTGAAGTCAAATCTATCAAACATGGGTGGCTTTGTGTCAAGATTCCTCTCCATTATTCACTCTTGAAGTTGATGATAAAACAAAGAGTACTAGGCTCTAATACCACTTGTGGATCATAGAACTTAGAAGGGGGGATGAATAAGTTCCCAAAATTGAAGCTTTATAAAAACAAATCACTCACACAAATTTATGTGGTTCCCCAATGTGGGTACTCCACACTTAGAGGATAGATCATAAGAAAACCTATAGACTTTGTTACTCTCAAAATGTGGTTGAAGGATCCACACCTTGTACAATCATCAAGCCTCTCTCCAAAGTGTTATACTGCAACACCAATTACTCAACCCCATAAGGTTCCATCAAGCTTGGAAATGTGATTTCAATGCTTTCACAACCTTTACAATCTTGAGCTCTGCATTGAATTGTTGTACCATAGCACCAATAGCTCAATCCCATAGGATCTTGACAAACTCAAGCACATCAACCCCACAAGGCAATAGGAACTAGAATTACAAGGAATAATTGCAACTCAAGTTGTTGATCCTTGCAAAGTTAGGTACATCACACTTTACAAAGCCAAAATAATTAGAGAATGAGGAGCAATAGAAAATTAAATGATTACAAATGATTATACAATGAATACAATAATGCTTGCACTTTTCCCAATGCACATCAAATCCTTCTTGAAACTCATGCAATGGCTAGCTAACCATCACTAATGATCATGGGAGACATCTTTCCTACACTTAGAGACATCTCTCTAAATTTTCCTTCAAATCTGAGAAGACATCTTTATTTCTCAAAAGACATTTTTCTAAAGTCTCTACTCTACAAGACATCTTTCTAGACTTGGTCTAGAATCTATAAAGGCATTTATGCCTTGTGAAACACTTCTTTGTCTAAGAAAGATGTCTTGCTATCTTTGAAGATGTCTTTGTCTAAGTTCTCTCCAAATCTTCTAAGAGGTTTTTTGATTCCCAAATATGTCTTTCTTCAATTTCTCTTGCATGATGAATGCATCATTCCTTGTCTATAACCTTGATCTTCCATATGCTTTAATGATGTCCACTTTGCTTGTACAATATCAAGTCCTTTTTCACGTTCTTTAGATGTTCATTTGAGGACATGTGGGTGACCTCCTCATTTGAGCTCTAGGATAGTTCGTTCCTTGTTCTCTTTAGCTCACCTTGGTTTTCCATGTATGTAGTCCTATAAACACAATAACCATACAAAAAAATTTTCTCTCCATTTTACTTAACATTTTGAGCATATTAAAACACACCAAAAGGTTCACAACCCCAACTTGTCCTTTGATATTTCTGAATATTTGAGATTTACTTATAACATAAATTTTATTTTTCAATAATTTTGAAGAATCTAAGCTTTTATGAAATTTTGGCCATTTTTGGAACCTTTTATACTTTTAGAATAAATAATAATATTTATGTGATTGATTTTGCTTAGTTGGTAGTGGGAGCCGCAAATATTTTAGATGCCCCTATCTACATTCAATAGTGGTGTGTTCTTTAGTGGAACCCACCCCATGAGAACAAGGGTTGTTGGATGGATTTTCTACCCTAGATTTTGATTTGTAAGTTCATGTGAAGTTATGGATTTAGCCAAAACTATGGAAATAAGCAGTTGAGCCTAGCAATATGTAGTGAGGCATAGTTAATACCTATTTTCCAATGATACATGCACCTCGACTATTGAGGATGTTAGTAGTGAGGCTATTACCAAGACCTAGCCATGAGTGAGTTATTTCGGGTCACAAGGCTAATCTAATGATAGTAGTGAGGTTATTCCAAGAGATATCAGTGAGTTCCTTTGGTAGTGAGGGTAACCAAGACCTAGCATTCGAAGATGCCTAGTTAAAATATACATTCTTAGATTTTTCTAGACAAACTTGTGATATCTTTGGACATTTAAATAATTTAAGGTATAATCTAATGATAGTAGTGAGGTTATTCTAAGATCTGATGGTCCCTATTGGTAGTGAGGATGACCAAGACCTACCCTTTAGAGATGCTTGGATAAAATATACATTCTTTGGATTTTTGGAATTTTTTTTTGGATTTCCTTTGGATTTTAAATATATTTTGTGAGCCTTTTTGGACTTTGAAATAAATTTTGGAAAAATTGTGGCATTTCCAAACTTGAAAACATTTTTGAATATTTTATTGGAAATATTAATTAGTCTAGAAACTAAGAATTTTGGCCTAGAACCTTTATGCTTCATGAAAAGGGAAAGATAATAACCTTTCTTACTGGAGGGTTTCTAACTCCTCCTATAGTTCATTGCAAAGAGCTCAAAGCAAGTAGGAAATCTCTGGAATAGGGACATAGGACAAAAGATGAATCAATTCTGTACAACATAGATCTTCTGAACTTCAAGAATATTTTATGTATATTTTTTATTTTTGAAAAATGGAAACCTTGTACAACCTTTAGGATATTTGAGCCATGTACATATTTTTAAGAATAAATAATAAAATATGATAGATATGAATTTTTTTGTCTATGCCATTAGGACCATGAGATTATAAGATTTTTTGTTATCAAACTAAAATATAATAAAATTCTTATAATCATCATAAACAAACTAAAATATAATAAAATTAAAAAAAATTAAAAAACAAACAAACTTAGGAAGATTCTAGTGTGGCAGCTTCTATAGGAAAGCCCTGAAGACCAACCTCTAAATGGTGGATAATTTGATCTTTAGTCATATGGGCCCAATCCACATCCCCAAGATTAACACCAATCAAAATTTTTTGCTCCATAATATCAGTCCATATAGGTGGCTCACATGAAAATATACTGGTGTTTACCATCCTGAAAGAGGTAGTGATCTGAGGAGTGGGGGAATCAACAACTACTAAAGAGCCTTCAAATAGCTTAAAGACATCCTTGTGTTGATTCCCTTCATGAACAACTTTAGTTTTCACCTCTCTATGGATTCTTCTTGTAGCTACTTTAGATAACTCTCCTATTCAGCCTTGTATTACTTCTTGTTATCCTTTTGTGTTCAAACCCACTCAAGGACCCAACCACAATAATCCCTCCTCTCCCTAGCTTTACAAGCTAATAAGTCCATCTACAACTTCTACTCTAAAAGGCTCCTAGTAAGAGCAACCTTGCCATGGATGGCATTCCAATACCATAACCATTCTATCTTCTTAGTTTGCAAGGAGTCTCTATTAGCCACTTGGGCTTACACAAACTCTTTACGATCCTAAAGGTCTTTAATCTCCTTCATCTGCCTGTTGGTCTCTCTTTCCAATGCTATAACTCGCTCCTATAGGAGCTCATTAGAACATTGGCATTCCAACAAAGTTCGAGCACATGAGAGTGCACATTCAGTGAAACTTTCATATAACTTTCATAAACCATTCTCTACATTAGGTTGTAGGTTAGATAGTTCATCAATCTAAATGGCATGATTGGAATCCCATCCAACCTTGGACAATGCAAGCAATACAATAAAGTTAAACACATAAAACTAGTAAATAGTGAATAATAAAATGACCAAAAATAATTTTTTAAACAACTAATATCATATAATCGTAAGACTTAAAAAATCATGAAACTAAAAACAACAAAAATGAATAAACAATAAAAATAATTAAAGCAAAAATAAGCTAAGGTTCTTACCAACATCAAGAGCAACTTGTTGCAATCGATCTTCGGTCATCCCACACATAAACTCCATTTTGTTAGAAACCTTAGCCCATGGTTCCATGCAAAACATAGAGGTTGAAGCAACTAGTTGAGATTCAAGAGCTACAAAAAGCATTACCATAGTCTAACAATTAAAACCAAGTTCAAACATGAAACTACAAAATGTAACATATAAAACAAAATTCATAAGTACCTGGAAGATCATCCAAGAAAATAATGGAAGGTTCACCTAACTATGAACCTTCAAATATGGTGTAAAGGGCATTGAATGTGGCATTGGACAGACCCTCACCCTTGTGTTGTTGTAGTGGCTCCTCATCTAGGCATTTTTGTTCGACATCTACTGCCACTGCCTAGGCTACCAGTTATTGTTGCTTCCCTACAAGAACAAAGATAAAATGTGGATCAAATTAGCATATTTTTCCTAAAACAAAACAACATGGCCATATAACATAAAACATATATTCAAAATAACTCAAACAAAAATAAAATAAGTAGAATGTACCTAGAATCACATGATGTGCCTAGCCAAGTCTAATAATGAGCCTCCTGTTCGAAGGCTGCTCAACAACTAGTGCTATCTCCTCAATGATAGGCCTCTTCAACTTTACTCTTGATGCCCTATTAGCCTTAGCACATAACTCCTTGGCCTTCTTAGCATTCACATCAGTAGCTTCGGGTTCAACTACCATGCTATCAGGGGAAGGACAATGCATACCACTAAAGTGCTTAGTGATAACAAATAGTGATTCCCCAACATCCTTTGGTGGATTCTAAGCCTATATGATTGAAAAAATATGTTTCATCCAAGACTTAGAGAGTTTGGATTGATCTTGACTTACCCATTGTTCATCCTTCTCCACCACCAAGAACTCCACAAACCTCCTTCAATATGTTGCAAAAAATGCAAAGTGCATATGGAATATCATGTCAAGATTGTTCTCAAGTTTCAAGATATCCCCTCATAGCTTGGAAACCAAGTAAGCAACCCACTTAAATTAAGCACCTTCACTAAGGACCTTTTCATGGTTCATGCTTGTTCAATGCCCAAGATCTTCTTCTATGACAACAACTTTGGAAATGCTTGGGGACCAAAACAATGGACACATCTCATTCACCTCTACAACTAAGCAATGGTCAAGAGAAAATCCAAAGTGGCCATGATGAGATTTTAGCCAATCTTCCACTTCCTTCCTATGGCCCCCCTCTTTCCTTGGTTTGGTGGCAATCTTCATGTCCTCACGAGGGATTCCAAAGAGGTTACTGAAGGTAGATTCATTGATGGCCAAGGTGATAGCACACCATGAACATGGGTGATGAATTTCTTCACTCCTATATCAAAGGAGTCTATGACATTCACCATATCCAAGGTAGGTAAGGTTGGGCTAGAAGCCATGAATAAATCAAGCAAAACTGAACTGGTAATTCTCACTTGGATATCTCTACGTGCTTAGCTTGCCAACCAATGTTGCGATGAATCCACCTTACCAAACTTGAGGATAAGCATCTCCTCAGCACATCTTGAAGTGATTACAACAACATTGGATGATGGTGTAGCCCCTACAACATAACAAAAATAGCTCATTAGCTATGGAATAGGCACATCATATAAAACAAAATATAATAAACATAACAAATTAAAACAAAACCTATAGCCACATCAATAAAAATAGTCAAATAATTAAAACGTAGATAATGTAACAACTATATAACTAGAAAATGTTGGCATTGCATAAAAAAAAGCAAAATAAAAATAAAAATTCTTACTTTGATTACTAAGTGAAGGTAATGTGGGAACCCTAAGGGGTATACATGTATGTGCACCCAAATCAATAATATCCCACCAACTATGAGCCATCCCATTAGCTAGGCACCTATGGTAGGCCTGAGAATAGCATGAGCTATACCTGCTAAAGTCATCCTTGAGCTGGTCCATCACTATGAGCCTCACTACTTGGCCTTTGGCAAAGACCTCCAATGTTGTTTGGGGGGTAAGATTTGGTCACTCTTGATCAACCCTTGGTCATCTACCTTATACCTATAAGCATGCTAAACCAAATAAAAATTGTTAAACCTTAATTGACTAGTGAAAATCAAAAGGTAAACCACAAAAACTTAAAATTACACTTACCTTTCCAAAAAATAGATAGTGCTAGGAGGGTTTTGGAATAAGGGGTGGATGCAGTGACTAACCAATAACATATTGTTGACATTATACTGGATAAACTTAAGCATGTTCCAAATTTTGGACAACTTACGTATGCCTCTGGTGTACATGTCATCAAATTGGTTACCCTCCACATGAGTATCAGGGTTATCAACTATGAACTTGACAATTAGGTTGGAAAAATGAGGTAGCCAAGTCTCCACAATGACATTCATTATGTTCGATGACACAAGTGTGATCATACCATCATACTGAAGTTCTATAGCAAGAAGGCCAGGAACTCCTTGGTCCCTAGCCTAAACTAAAGGGAGCTATGATCCAACACCATGTTAGCAAGTGGGGTATTAGACCCTAGTGTGTATGCAACACAATAATCCAACCACCTCAATCACCACCAAGATAGGCTTCAAGAAGGTCTTACACAACCTAATGATAATAGCTACAATGTTATATGACCATAACAAAAATTTAACAATTAAACAAAAAATTATAGGCATAGTGTCAATGTTTTCACACAAGACAAAATAAAAAAATTCACGATTTCTCAACTATTAAAACCAAAGCAAAATTTAACCAACAATTGAGAAAGAACCAAATAGCCCATTAATATTAATGGTAGTCTCATAGTGGAAATACACAGAAAAATTACACAAATTTTATGCAAAAAATGTTAAAAACTATGGAAACTAGCCTATACAAAAATTTAACCCACCATAATAGTTACAAAATTCCAACTTGAATTGGATGAGATTTTGAGTAGAAATCCTACTTTACAATGAAATAATTATAGTAAAGCTCTAAAAAAGCTAGATAAATTTTTTAAAAAAATACAAAAGGCTATTGGAAATCAACACATAACATGTAAATAACCAGTAGAGGCTTAAAATATGTATAGCAAAACCCCAAAAATAAACCAACCTTGATTGTACAAGTTTTGGAGGTTTGTAGTTTCAATAGCTAAAACTGCAACTGTACAGGGTAGTTCTCATGCATAAAAAATGATAAAATTTTACTAAAAATTTTTTTATAAGTCTAGGTATTGCACATACAAGAAATTTAATGAAAATTTTACATCAACATTTCAACTTTACACTTGGAAAAAATTTATACGACAACCTAGAATCATGTCAAAATTTTACAAAAAACCCCATCTATAGAAAAATGGCTACAGTAAAAGCACCAGAAAAAAATATAAAAAAAAAATTTAAAATTCTAGAACAAATGCCAAAGCCTCCCAAATAGCCATAAGTATTCCCAAGTTGTTGGGATGTTGGCAAAAAAAATTTCTTCTAGGTGTCAACACTACTAGTTTCCGAGGGGTAAAACAACAAAAATTCAAAAAATTCACTATCCACTAACTTATGGAAAAAGTCATAAAAAATTGACCATAAGTAAAAAAATAGCAGTTTAACTATTAGTTTGACCATTAAAAAATGAACAATAACCCCATAACCTCAAAAACAAAAAATTCTATGTCATTTTCTCATAAAAAATAGAGAAGTGGCATTACTTTTTGGTAAAAAAAACAACAAAAATGTATAGAACAAGGTAAAACAAAAATTACCAACTTAATATAAGCACCCCCTAAGGCTAAAATAATGTAGCAAACACTTTACTACAATCTAAATATAGTGTTTAAACCACTCAATGCCAAAATTCATTCAACCTACAAGCCTAGCCATCACAAAACACTTAGGTTCAAAGCTAGAATTCATGAAAATGGCAAAGAAAGGGGTACTTGGCAATCATTGTGGATGCGCCTTCTCCAAGCAAAGGCCATGGCAAATTGGAGAGTCCCCTAGCAGCAATTTCTACCTCTTCTAGTGCTAGGTTCTTTCTTTTTCATGCTCTCCTCTTATTCATCTTGGACAAGTTGATGTAAAACAACTTCAATTCTTCTTCACCTTCCTTATAGTTGCATTGATCCCTGGTGAATTTTGGTCAAACTACACTAAGGATGGATGGGATTGAAGCCAAAATTTATGGGAAAGCTCTAATTCTAAGTGCTACTTTTTGGAGATGAGCTATGAGGATTGATTTCAGTAAAATTGTAATGTAGGAAGTATTCCCAAACTTATGTGTTAAAAATCCAAGCCCCATGCCCAAGACACCCACACAACTCCTACATAACTACATGTTCATCATTGAAAAGTAGGAACTATGCTGGGTTAGTGGGAAAATTAATGTATAATAACAATTTAAATTTGCAAGGGCCTCAATAGATGCCTTCCAAATAAACTAATAAAAATCCTAATACACTAGGATTTAGGCCTTTCAACAAGAACTATGCTGGGATTAATTCCCAAATAATCCTTGGAATAGGTTCCAATCTTGAACCATTTCCAAAGTTCACCTCCTAGCCATCCATCCACAATATGTTAAAGCCAATAAACCATCATGCCAAAATTGGAAACAATATGTTGATATTAGAAGGTCCCAAGCATCGAAGAAAGTTAAAAATCATAACAAAATAAGCTATTTCTAGGAAATTACACTGGGTAAGAGCACAACTACACTAGCCAATGTAGTTCCATGGGGATGGGAGTTCTCAACACTAGCCAAGCTTTCAAACAAATTTGAAATAACCACACCAAGCCCAAAACCCTAGCCAGAGCCTTTAGCAACTCTAAAACCTCCTAAAAACTATCAAAAATGTTAAATTCCTTGATTCTTGAGGAACCACACTAGAGGGCACTAGAACTATGCTAGCTAGCATGGTCCCACTCTTGTTTGTTGAGGTTGACCATCAAATGGATCAATAAAGCCTTAAATAACATTCAAAGTGGCACATCCTAACCTTTACATCTCCCTGAAGTCTTTGGTAACATTGGGATTCCAAATAACAAAGCAAAAACAAGTCAACACTCATCTTAACCTTAAAACTATGCTAGGAAAGTCTAGAACTATGCTAGCCAATGTAGCCCCAACATAGTTTCTCTATGAAAACCCCATAACAAGCCATTAACATGTCAAATTGACCTTCAAATGCATCATCCTAATCCCAAAAACCTACTGAAGCCTTTAGATACCACCAAACCCTAGAAATTGAGTCAAAAATAGCTAGAATTCATCATCTTCCCCATAACCATGCTAGGACTATGCTAGCTAGCTTAGTTCTTAGGAGGGTGGCCCTATCAAAACTCCAATGAACTTCAAAATAAATAATTATAATCCTAAACCTTGGCCATGGACATCAATAACCCTAGGAATCCAAAAACTTAGTTGATTAACCATAATCAAAAGATAAGGTTCATGTACAACTACACTAGACCAGACCATAACTAGACTATCCAACATGGTCCTAATGTAGTTCTAGTGCCAAGGATAGTTTACTCTTACTACAACACTCCAAATGATCTAAAATTTGATTCGGGAAGCCTAGAACCTTGAAACCCTAGAGACATTTATCATTTGAGCTTGTTTTGACCATGAAAAGGTCAAGTTTTATCAAACCATGCTAGGGCCACCATGAACTACGTTGGCCAATGTGATTCTAGGATTCAAGGCTCCAAACTTCACTTTTAGCAACATGTTTTAACCTTTGAATGATTGGTCTACGACTTTGATGTCCCTATGCTGCCCTAGGAAGCTGATGGAACATAAAATTCAACCTTGGAACATCACAAATCAACTTTTTCCATGCAACTATGCTAGAAACACATTGGCCAATGTAGTTTCCAACCTTTAATAGCATTTGAGGCTTCCAAAGGATCAAACCAATGCCACAGTTCACTAATCTCCACTCCCAATCCATTGTGTTATCAATTCAGACCATCAAAACCTCAAAACTAGTCCTAATGAAATTGGAAACTCACATATTTTCAAGAACCACATTGGGTCCTACCAAAACCATAGTGGCCATCATGGTTTTAGCATATTTTCAAAAAACGGATCTCATTTTTGCCTTCAAACAACCTCAAAATGACCTTCCCAACTGCCCAAACTTGCCCATAGACCCTATAGCCTCTCACCATGTCCTGCTAAGGCCTAAAACTAGCAAAATGTAACCCTAATTGACCAATATTGAACATTTTTTACCTCCATGTTTCCCACCTTAACTAGTTTGGCCTTGTTCCATTGTGTTTTGACTTGTTTTGATTTTGTTATACATTGTTGAAGGTGCCACTTGCCTTCATTTTTATCATTTTAGCATCATTTGACCCTAATCTCACCAAATGTTTCAATCATTTAGCATAATTTGACCTTAGTTGGTTTAATTTGACATTAGCTAATACCATTAGAGATTAGCATGACCTTATTCAATCATCTAGGACATCGTTTGATGAGATTTGACCATCATTTGGGCTTCATTTGGCTAGCATTTTGCTTTATTCCACATTAGTTGGCCTTTAGTTTACCTTATTTACTTTACCTTTTCTTTTGTGACCTTTGTTAACCATCCTTTGACCTTATTCGCCATCATTTGATGTGGCTTAGCCATCATTTGGCTTCATTTGACCATCATTTGGCCTTCATGCTACTTCATTCTATTCTATTTAGGCCTTTAGTATATTTTAACTACCATAACTCCCCTCTCATGGCCTCCATTAACCTTGCTTTAACCTTGATTGACATCATTGAATAGTGTTTGACCATCATTTCGCCTCCATTCAACTTTATTTCACATTATTTGGCCTTTGTTCCAACCTATTTGTTTTGACCTACCTCATATAACATTTGTTGCCCTTGTTTTAACCTTGTTTGACTAGTGAAGTAATATGTTTTGGCTTATCGAGGCATTATTACTAAAGTATTTTATATTATTTTAGCATTATTTGTTCATTTTATCACACACGTATTGCTTAATATGCTTATGGTTGGTATGCAAGATTGGAGTATGGACACTTGGGAGCAATTTAGTTTACCTTTGAGCCTAACCAAGCTTCATGGTGATATTGAATAATTCATTAATCTTAATTACTTAGATCTTGAGCCTTAGAGCCTAGTCAACCATATAGCCATAATAGAAAAATCTCTTGAGTGGTCAAAAAACCTAGCTAGGACCCTTGACCTTGAGGCTAGCAACATTACTAAAGACTTTCTAGTTGAGATTCCTATCATGACACAAAGTGGTGAGGAGAAAACACTGAAACTAAGTTTCTCATTGAAATCTCAATAGGCTCAAGACATCACCAAGGTCCTCCAACACAACATTAAGGTCTTTCCCTAGTCATATGAAGATATATCAAGTTTTGACCCATTCCTAGTGTAACATAACATCATAGTCGACCCTAGTATCAAGCTAGTTAAGCAAAAACTTCACAAGATTAGATCAAATTTAGCCCTACTAGTTTGCGATGAAATCATAAAAATGTATCAAGATGATTTTATTCAAGTTGTCAGTTACATAGATTGGATGTCTAACATAGTGGTAGTCCCTAAGAAAAATGGGATTATACGTATCTGTATTGATTTCTAAGACCTAAATAAGGTAACTATCAAAGATGACTTCTCTTTGCCTAGTATTAATCAACTTGTCGATGTTGTGGTTATACATGCCTTATTATCCTTCATGGATGGGTTTTTGGGACACAACCAAGTTAGCATTAATTCAAAACATCAACTTTGTATGACATTCATAACCCCATGAAGAGCCTATTATTATACCATGATGCTCTTCGGTCTAAATAATGTAGGTGTGACCTATCAACAATCAATGATGTATATCTTCAATGATTACATGCTAGGATTACTTAATGACTATGTGGATAACATAGCCATTAAATTTAAAATAGCCAATGATCATGTGAATGACCTTGGCCTTGTGCTAAAACAATTTCTTAAATATGAGCTTAGACTTAACCCCAAGAAGTGTGTCTTTGGTGTCAAAATCGATAAGATGCTTGGCTTTGTAGTATCTGAAATACGGATACATGTTGATTCTAATAAGGTTAAGGCCATATCTAGCTTGGCAGCATGAACTAACCTTAAGGAGCTTCAAGGACTACAAGGTATATTAAAATTTATCTATAGGTTCATCGCCAAGCTTACAGATAAGTTACAACCCATGCAACACTTGCTTTAGAAAGGATTTCACTATGAGTGGATAGCTCAATGCCAAGAAGCCTTTTAAAACCTTAAGTAAGACTTATTACAACTATCCATAGTCTATCCACCCCAAAAGGATAAACCTTTTTACAACTATCTACCTTGCTATCTCTGAGACATCTATTGCTTCTCTGCTTTGTCAAAAATGAGATGATGGAATAGAGTTTTCAATATGTTACCAAAGCCTACATTGATTGCTTATGAGACCTAATACATCAAAGTGGAGAAGCATTGTCTAGCCCTAGTCTTCTCATTGAAGAAGTGGAGACACTACCTCTTTAGGAGCCAAGTCAATGTCATTTGCAAAGATAATATGCTTAGAGCCATAACTACAAATATCTATGAAAGTAGCTATATAGCTCTTTGGAAAGCCATACAGCTTATTTTAACCTTCATTATAACTCTAAAGCCTTAACCAAAGGTCAAGCCATAGTCACACAACTTACCATTTACCCAGTCAAAGGCCATGTAGCCATTGACCTTGAATTTCCTAATGAGCATGTCAACATTGTTAGCAAAGTACCCAAGGGCTATGAGGCAATTATGCACTTTGCCAAAGCTTCAACTACCCATGGGGCCAATGCTATTGCCATTATAACATCATCTTCTAGTGTAATCCAACCCTTTCCTTACCATTTTTAATTTTCATGTACCAACAACATGGTGGAGTATGAAGGATTGATCAAGGAAATGATGGTAGCTCATGACCAAGGAATTAAAGACCTAATGATAAAAGATGATTTACAACTTGTGGTTAACCACGTAACAAAGGTTTACGCATGTAAAGCCAAACATTTGCAACCTTATTATGACCTAGGTAAGAAACAAATGCAATAATTTACAGAGTTGGTATTATGTGTAATGCCCAATGTATTTAGAAAGTTTCATTCATTAACTGTGAAATGTGCTATTTCCATTACACATAACACTAAAGGTGACTCTACAGCCTCTATTAATACTGCTCCTCAGAAAGAGTGGTACGATGATATCAAATTTTACCTAATACATGATGAGTCTACCCAAGGCCTAACTACTTCTCAAAAGGACAGTGTATGTAAAACATCAAAATAGAATGTCATTGGAAGAGATAACATACTATGTCAATGGTCCTATGATGGCATATTATTATGTGCTTGAAAAAAACCAAAGCCTATGCAGTCCTTAAGCAAGTTCAAGAAGGTGTATGTGGAGAACATATAGGACCCAAAGCCATGATCACAAAGATTAGATGACTAAGCTATTACTAGCCCTATCTGAAAAGTGACTAACTACAGAAGGTTAAAAATTGTGCCATCTATCAATGGCATAGCAACTTGATACATGTGCCACTAACTAAGTTACATACTACTCAAATAACTTGGTCATTTCAACAGTGGGGAGTTGAAATTATTGAATGTATAACCTCTAAGTCTTTGACAGGACATAACATTATCATCATTGCAACCGAATGCTTTACAAAGTGGGTTGAAGCTATTCCCCCAAGGAAAACAATGTCTCAAAAATTCTATAGATTCATACTAGATATCATAGTAGCCCATTTCAGTTTTGGAATACCTTTGACATAATCACAAATAATGGACCATAGTTTAGTAGCCAAGAAACACAAGCCTTTTCTCAAGACCTAGACATCAAACGTTCCTTTTTCTCATCGAACTACCCTCATTCTAATGGATAGAATAAAGGTAGCAATAAGGCCATATAAACTTGATTAAAAAGATGCTTAATAATAGCAAATGTAAGTGGAATGAGCAGCTTGTCCATGCACTTTGGACCTATTGGACTACCTATCAAACTGCAACTAGTATAACCCCATATAGCCTGGTTTATGGATCTGAAGCTATTTTGTCTCTTGAATTGTAGGTTCCATCACTCAAAGTGCCTCTATCAAACTTCATGAATGATGAGCAAAATAAGGAGCTGCATAAAATTAACCTAGATTCAATGGAAAAGTAAAAAATATAAACGCTTGCTCACATTGAATGAAACCAAGAGAGGCAAAAACAACAACATCACCATGACTTGAAAAAATGAAATATTAATGGATACATGATCTTTAAGGTTGTTTGTGAGTATGAAGATAAGTTCTCATCCAACTAGGAGGGGCCTTTCTTGGTCATCAAGGCCTATGTCAAAGAAGCCTTTAGAGTGAAAAACATGAATGAAAATGACTTGGCCAATCCAGTTAACCATTCCTATCTAAAGCCTTATTACATCTAACATAGTCTTCTTTATAGGTACAAACCAATAGTTGATTAATAGCCTTTACAACGTATAGTAAGCAAGCCTACATGTTCTCTATCTATCTCTCTATCTCTCTATTTAGCATAATAAATGAACTACAAAACTTTGTAAATCTAATGTGCATTACACAGATCTCTCCATGTTGTAACAATAATGACCTATGGTGACCTAGTTTGCTGGTTGTCTCGTGTGCCCATATGCATTATCTTATAACAACATGTTTTCTTTGTCTTATTTTCTTTTTCTCTTGGAGTTGTGCTAGCAATGTGAAGCTTGGGGGTCATTGCAAAGGTGCAACTCATCGCAATGGCAAGTTACTACATGACCTTGGTGCATAAGATTTAGTTAGCTTGTTCTATCATACCAAGAGTGCTTATTTTACATCATCACCATTACCCATTCTTGAGCCCAACCTTGTAGTCTAATTATAACCTTCCTTACCCTGAATAACAATGATGACCTATGTTCGACACTCATGCATTGTGGCCATTTGACATCTCCTTTGTTATGCTCCACCATCAAGTTCATTGAATGTAACACATCTCATTCAAAAAGAAAACCAAATTAAATCTATCCTTGATAATGAAACCCAATGGAGGTTTTACCCCATAAAAATGGGATAGCAAATTGCCAAAGTCTATTTACTATTTATGGGTCTTGGAGGTAGCAAGTTGCCAAAGTCTATTTATTATTTATGGTGCTCAACATAGTTTTGATGACATGGATGCATCAAAAATTACCAAAAATAGAAAACGATGCTGGAAATGATAACCTCTCACATCTAAAAATCACATCAATCTATCAAAAATCATGGCAAAAATTTGTAGCCAAAAATTAACAATCATATTACTTATAAAAGAAAAATTTGAACACATCAAACAAGTTCTTTGGTTTCACAATTTTCCACAACTTTAGCAACCTTGAGCACTTGAAATCGTTGATGTTTATGAACCTTCTTGGAGAAAATTGGTAACTAGCTGGGCATTAGGGACTTTCAACATAGTTTCACAATTCCAAAAATTCAAGCACATCATTTACACCTTGGTAACTAACATTGCAAATTCAACTTGAGAACTAGCAAGGAGTTTTGGCAATTGAAGCTAGGAAGTACTTGGATCATGAGGCTGATAGTTGAACATAACTTGCCAAACTCAATAGGCTTCAAGCTTCATCTCTACAACTCCTTGTGCACTTGGACACATAATTTGTACATATTTTGAACCTTATACATTGAATATTTTATTATTGCAATAAAGTTTACAATTCATTTGTTGTGCAGGTTTGTAATACAATTAATTTTTGTGCTTTCTATTGGATTGGATCTATATTCTTGTTTAAATCATTTACCTTGTTTACACTTCCTAAGTCCCTAGGTGATTGACAAGATCATCCAAGGTTCCTTGGATCCTCTTTCTCATAGGCCCTTGGGATCCAAGGTCAAACTATTTCCATTAGGAACTTTCAGTTTTCTAGCAATCGAATTTTTCTAGTGCAACACTGAGGGAATAAGTGAGAGAGTGAGTAAAGAATTAATTATTTAAGACATTATGCAATTAAATGTATTTTCTTCTCTTCAAATTCTTGGTTGTAATTAAGACTTGTTAGGAGTTGAAGTCATTTCATATGCTTTCCCTAGAATAATATCTTGTATTTTTAATAGTATTTATTCCAATTCATGATTAAATTTCTACTTTTGTTGCTATAATTTTATGTCTAATCAAGGTGTAAATTAGTACACTTGAGACTTGAAATGGTTATATGGCTTAAAAATCCTCATGAAGAATGATATGACAATTATGTAATACAAATAGCATTAAAGATGAATACTAGATTTTTCTCCAATATCCTACATTTGAGCACATTAGACAAAGATGGCATATTATAGTTACAAATTTGGTTGATTTTTATAAATGCTATTGAAAAATACTAGGTGATTTTCTTAATAATGTTTTCAAAAATCATAGCATTTATATTTCACTATTCAATACTTCAAAGCATTTAAGACCACAATAAAATTTTAAGTTTGATTTCATACAACATTTAAAAAGTCAAGAAATGTAATCTTTCATTGTAGGACCTGATGGTATTGTGTTATGTTTGTATGCATGTATGGAGTTGATTAGTGGATATGGGGATACCTAGCTAGATGTATTATTTTAATAATATATTTTCTAGGATATTATGATATCATATATAGTTGCTTATGTTACCATACTTATGCACACTATTCTTGCTAGATGTATAGTAGGATACTTATGGCTGATAAGTGTTATGTTATTCTTTGTTTAGTAGTGCTTATGTTGTAGAACGTGGAAGTCAATCAAATGGAGGACCATGGATTACCTGAGGGTATAGTGCCAGAATTATGGTGAAAAAAATACTTAACATAAATTCACTCTAAAAAGAAACAAAACATTATCATTAAATTGTCAATCTTAAGAAATAATTCTCATTACAATAATCATGAATAACTTCAATCCTAGATCTACAAATTCTATGAATATCTATCTCTTATTTTCCATGTATCTATGTGTGTATCCTTTTTGTAATTCCTCTTGTAGTTCCACTTCAAACTGATGTGAAAATAACTTCAGTTGATGGTTACAATAACTTCTAGCTAGCAACTACAATCGAGTGTGAGTCGCAATTGGGTCATAGCTTCCTATCTAAAGAAGAATCCCCAAGTCCATCAATTACTATGAGCTAATGCAATAAATAGTCTTATTCAACCATTTCCAATGATCAAGTATTCAAATTCAAATAATCAAATTGCTAAACTAAGTGAAAAAGATTTATAATACTAATGGATCTTCTTTTCTATTTTTAATTAAATTGTAAGTGGGTATGAATGGCATGATGAAGAAAACTCTAAGATGCAAGCTCATGTGGGTCACATGAGCTGGCAATACCTTGTCCAATACAAATACAACTTCACTACTATCATCATCTCCACTTAAAGCTAACTCCACTTGATATTAGTCCTCTAATGTTGGAATTTAACTCTAGACAATCGTAGGATGGGCATTATTTCCTTAATAAGTTGGAAATTGATTATAACTCACCTAATGAGTTGAGACTCTGAGATGCCAGTGGTTGCAAGTTGCATAAGGTCCCATTTGCCCATCCAAGCTTGCAAGATAAGGAAACAAAGTGCAAGAAACATAAACTCACATTCTAACATAACCCCCAAGTAACTCTTTATCATCCCAATAAAAGAGAATAGAAAGATGCGTGTGAATTAATGAAAATACAATAAATAGAGAACAAATAACAAGATTGACCCCCTCTATCATAAAATTAAAAATATACAACTATAGAAGGGAAATAAGAAGTGGGAGATAAGCTGCTCAAGCTGAAGGAGCTAAGCCTTCCCCCATAGGGGGTGCAAGAGCCTTTGCTCAAGGAGAAAGTTGAGGTACATCCTCACCTACCTCCTCACTCATGAAGTCCTATTTTGTTACTTTATCATCCACCAGGTCACTAGGACTAGATGGTCTAGCTTGATGTACATCAATGATGGGGGATTCCATAGGTGTAAATTCTAGGTCCATCGATTTACCCATATCATGATGACTTACTATCTAGTGAAGATCCATCATCCTAGAAAATAAATGATATTCCAAAATCTCCACATTAGAGGCAAAACAATATTGCCTCCTCTCCAATTGGTCATAGTGGGCATGGAGACACACCTCCATCTCATTACATTGTGTAATGAGATTTGCTTAGAGGGTGTCTAAATGGACCACAAGCTGAGATTTGGCTCCCACCAAAGCTAGATCAACGCCCAACATACCTTGTTGTTAATGTGGCTAATGTTGCTATTATTGTTGTACTACTATGGCTACTGCTAATTTCCCTTGCAAACATCCCCTTTTGCACAAGTTCCTTGCTACATAGAAGATTAGTACACATATACAGATAATATAATGCATGAACTAAATATTAAAAAATGCAAAAACACATGAAATTCAAATTACAAATACATAATTTAGATAAATATAAAGAGAATAAAAAAATTATGATAATTGATACTCATAATTATAAATCTCAACATTGTTGGTGCCCCTAACTAGGTCTACGTTATCCTCAATGTAGTTGCCTAGTGTAAAGATGACAAATAAATATATATGGTTGATGAAAAATTTAAATAACATAGTGATTTATTTTTATAAAGATGCATAGTATATTGAGGACATAATACAACATAAGATAGTTCTATCTTAGAAAATCAAATTAGCTTAGTGTTGAAGTATCTCAAGCAAGATAGCTCAAGTTACACCTAATGCCCTCCCTAGGAGTAAAATTGAATTCCAAGCTTGCACAGCCTTAGATTATCATGCTATAGTAAAGATAATTATCTTCACTCCTAAGCTAGAACCAAAATTCTAGAAATTGCAAGGTACCAAAGCCTATAATTCGTTTACACATATCCTAATTATTATCTATATTAAACATTAACCAAAATCTCCAAACTTAGAGAGAAAATAATAATCTAACCTACTGCTCCTACAAAATGATAGAAATGTTTGGAATAGGAAAAAAATAAAGATAACAAACCAAGGGAGACATCAAAACTCCACAAATCATCATACAATCTTTATTTAGCTTCTAAAACTAATAGTGATGCCCCAAATCTTGTTGCAACAACATGCAACAAAAAATCCAAGAGAAAAACGCTAAAGAACAAGTGTTTTAAAGCCTACCTTAGGCATTTTTGAAAGGAAGGAAGGCTTGGACGTTAGATCTTGTGGGTATGCTAACAGTGGCTACTCACATTAGCTCTGAAATGTCTCATGTGATTCTATGTGATGCAAAATGAGATTTTTTTTCTTTGGAACATGCTTTTAATTTTTCATTTTATAATCAAGTTATGACTGACCATCAAAAAATGTTTAAAATTCAACATTGTGAACAACTAAGGATCACAATTATCCACACTAATTTAAAATCCAAAAGAATAACATTATAGTGAGGTGAGCTACAAGTCACAGCTATTCACACAATCCAAAACCCAAAAACATAAATTCCCAAAATGTGATCAATTGCAAGTTGCAGCTTATTGCAGGTGCCAAATTTTTCAGAAATTGAGCTTCCAAGGTGATTGTAACTCATAATGAAGCTGTAGTAAGACTTTGAGAGACTGCAAGTTGCATCCTCCTGCACTTCCTTGTCTAAAACAATTTTCCAAAAAATATTAGTAAAAAGAAAATAGAGAGTAAAGTAAAGAAAAAAGAAAATAAAAATAATGAAGAAAAATTTGAGATAGAAGAACAACTAAGGTATTAGTGCTTGGTAAATATCAAGATATTGGGTGACAACTTAAGTAAATTACCTTTAAAAGAATAATACAAATACATGACACTATCACATTCAAACATTCATGAAGCATTGTTTATCAACTTATTCATGTCTTATGGCACTATACCTTTCAAAAATACATAGTCTTCCATACTAATAGTAATTTTTGGTGATAGAGACTCTTCATGCATCAACATAATGATCTTATTCTATGGCTATGAACAAGGGAGAACTTTAACATCCAAACCATCTTATTATCTAATAATTCCCTTTCTCTCTCTTCCTTTTTATTCTTTTTATTCTTTAGTGATTATAAGATTGTTGCACTAACATAAAAACATGATCCATAAATAATGAAAAATTTGCATCTGGTGAAATTCCATGATTGCAATATGATAAGATGACTACTAGAAACATTCTCAAGTGTGTACACCTGTAATAGGTTATGCTTACATGTTGTACTACCATTAAAACATGGTTCATAAACAATAAAAACTTTGCTCCTGGTACAAATTCAATCCCTATGTAAGTCACTCCCCATGAGTACCCCCATGGTTCATGTTTACTATCCCATGAAATCTCTTATTCCAAGTCCTTAATTAAGAAATACCAAGAGCCTCAAGTTTGTCATGAGATAACATAGTGAGTTAACAATATGCCTAATACAATTCAAGAGGATGTAATCACGTTCCAACTGAAAATGTAATGAACTTTGTCCATAATCCAACCTTTGCTCTATTTATAATGAAATAAAAAAATTAAAAAAATATTTCAAATATAAAAATTCCCAACAATTCATGCCATAGAACAAGTCAAACCTCTGTCAATTTAACTCATTAAAGCCTAAATACCATGAAAGATATATTTTCATAGATACTACCAGAGACTAATAACAATAATGATCACTTCCATGCATAAGTATTAATAGAAGTATAATGTATAACCCATAGTATCTATCATCTAATACTTATAGAAGATAAATCACATAATAACAAAGTTATTAACTTATCACCATAAGAAGCATGCAAATTACACAATCTCATAAAGACCCATTTGAAACTAATCTATGATCAAATTAAATTCAGTTTGCTGAGAAGAAGAATCAAATATGGTAACTATCTCATTATCAAGGAAGGGTTATTATTCGAAATAATGTTTAATTCGTTGACTATTCACATGAAAAAACTCAGAACTACCAAGCCTAGAAACATTAATAGCACCATTACCTAAGACCATATAACTCTAAAAGGCCCCTCCCATTTCGATACTAATTTCCCATCAAAATTTTTAAGTCTCATGTTAAATAATAACACTAAATCACTTTTTGAGAATAATGTCCTCATGATCTTTTTGTCATGCCACATTTTTATTTATTTCTTATACAAATGTTTCCTATCTAAAGTGTTCATTCAATCATCATCTAAATGGTTCAAAGCTAACAATCGAGTAGAAAGACATAAGTTCATGTTTATTTTCAATTGATGTTGCATTCAAAAGAACTTTTTTTATATTGAAGAAGAAAGAAGGCATTTCTTACCAAACACTAGTTCATATGGGGTAAAGGAAAGAGATGACTTATATGATGTACAAATAGCCTATAGTGCATCTGGAAAATAATAAGACCAATCTATTCTATTCTTCCCTATAGCTTTCTACAAAAGATTTTTAGTTTCCATATTTATACATTCAACTAAATCATTTGATTAAGTATGATAGGTAATATAAATATGGTGTATAATTCCCATTTTTTTTAGTAATTTCTCCATGATATTAGTAACAAAATGTGTGTCCTTATCACTAATTATGATTCTTGGGTATCCAAAGCATGGAATTAAGTCTTTTTGTAAGAATCTAACTACTATTTTAGCATCATCATGCCTAGTTTCTTTTGCCAAAATCCATCTGGTAACATAATCAGTGGAAACTAAAATATACTTACAAGAGATTCTTGAAGGAAAGTCACCTATGAAATCAATGCCCCAACAATCGAAGGGCTCACACTTCATTGAGATAGGCAACAATGGCATGCCTTTCCATCTTGTGAGTCCTCCCATTCACTAGCATTGATCACATCTCTTACAGTATTCATAAGTATCTTTAAACAAAGTAGGCCAATAAAAGACAACATGGAAAATTTTGTATGAAGTTTTCTTACCTATAAAGTGACCTCCACACACTCCATCATGATTGAAACCAATTATCTCTTGTTCTTATTTCGCTAGACATTGTCAAATGATCTAATCTTTGCAGATCTTATACATGAATGGATCCTTCCAAATAAACAATTGTGTCTTAATGACAAAGATCTATTTTTGTCATTTAGTCCAAGATTTTGGTAGTTTACATACAACTAAATAACTAGCAATATTCACATACCAAGGATCTAGAACCTTAGGAATAATAACCTTAGCCCAATAGGCAAACAATTGTTTATCCAGAAATGAATCCAATATGCAAAAATGATATGCCACTAAATTTTTAGATCCATTCTTATCACAAATCACCAAATCAAATTCTTGTAGCAAAAGATACCAAAGAATTAGTCTTCAACTTTTAGTTTGTTTATTATGAAAATATTTAATAGTAGCATCATCAATAAATACTATTATATGAAAAGCAATTAAATAATGATGAAATTTATCTGAACTATACACAACCACTATCTCTTTTTTAGTAGTAGTATAATTAATTTGAGTGGGATCAATGTTTTAGAAGTATAATAAATAAAATATGGAACATTATCTAAGTATCTAATCACAAAATCCGAGGCATCTATCATAAGCTCAAAATCCTTGCTCAAATTAGGTTCCTATAATATTGGTGCAAAAGAAAGATTTCATTTTAGGTTTTCAAATCCATTTTAGCAATCTTCAACCCATTTAAAAACAACATCTTTTATAACAATTTTATCAATGGCTGAGTAAATGAAAAATCCTTGATAAACCATTTGTAAAACCTAACATATCCCAAAAATGCATGTAAACTGTTCACATTAATGGAAGAAGTAAGATGGAAAATAACTTTTATTTTTTCAAGATCTACAAAAATTCCCTTTTTACTCACAATGTGGCCTAACACAACACCAAAAGAGATCATAAAATGACACTTTTCCCAAGATAACCTAAGAGCCTTATCAATACACCTATGTAAGACTAATTCAAGATGATGCAAGACATCAAAGAATGAATCACCATAGACTGAAAATTCATCCATGAAAACCTCAATGATGAGTGGCAAGGTACCCCCTACACCTAACCATACGAATCATAAGCATTCACACATGATTTGGTCAAATTCTATGGATGGGAATAGTTGTGGCATCTAGATCATTATGTCTTGATCGTGGTTCATTGTCTTCCCACTTAGACTAGTGGTAGCTTTGTCATGTATGGTATAGTCCAAAGTAAGGCATATGATTTTTGATGTTGTTTCAGCCTTATGCTACTCCTAATGATAATAAAGAAATTAATTATTTAAATAATTAACAACAAAAAGTAAAGTCTAATCTAGCCTACAGGTGATGAGTGTCCATGCCCAACTTGCCATACACATCCTAAACCCATGTATCCACTACTGGGATTACCAAATGCTATGCTACTAGGCAAAGCAAGTAATAACACTACTAGAATTACCAAGCGAATATGTGTTTATGCTCAAAACTAGTCACACTCATTTTGCCAATCCATTAACATGCATGAAAATGTAAATATTAACTAAGTACATGAAACATAAATTGCATGAAAAGTAAATTTAATCTAAGTCAAAGTGCTACGATGAATAAGAATCAATATAAATCTTATTTTCATTCATGAAATGTCTTCAAGTACATTGTCACTTGAATAAGATGTTGTACAACTAACTCAGATCCACACTACATGCATTCACTAACTATTCTCTAAGACTACGAAATAAAATTGCAAGAGTTTGGCTACTCTATTGACAAAAGAATGCTAATACATAGTAAGAGCATGCATATTTAAAGGCCAAGAATAGATATTGCATCAAGGTAGCTGTGTCGAAGTGGCTACATCAAGGCAGCTGTGTTGAAGTGGCTACATCAAAGTAGCTATGTTAGCAGCTGGGTCAAAGCAACTACATTGACGCAACCAACTGATGCTCATCATACCCCCACAACTAAATAAAAACTCATCCTCGAGTTAAAAACATAGGACTGAGCTTTCTTTATAAAAAATCGGGAATGATCGAATTATTGACTAATACTAACAACTGACTGACTTAGTATGCCACATTATAAAATTTTCTTTGAGAAAACACATTACAAAATGACAAAATGAGAAAAATATTGGATAGAAATTGAAGATTACAAAATTTGTAGAGGTCTTCAAAAATCCATTGAAGATGATTCTTCTTATTGTCACTAGTAGTGGTTAACTTCCAACCTTGATTATTATATTGATGCTTCTCTAGTTATGTAGAACATTCTAAAAGGATGAACTAAAATTTTTCTCATTGTCCCATGGATCTAGCAAACATGCAATGCTTGAGCTACTATCTTTTATGTGCTATGATTTATCCATGGGCATATCCTTTTTTGTCCCTCTCTTGGCTTCATTTTCATTCCTGGTCAAACACCTTCTTCCTTAAGCATTTCTTTTAGCATCACCTATAATCACCAAAGGATCAACATTAGTTTTGGTAAAATTTCCTTAATAATTAACCCTTTTTGAATCCCTTAGTTTTTTTTAAGCACAAGGTGATAATAGCATACTATGCCCAAGGCTATGAGGTAACTAAAATCATCAAGCTATTCACATTATTTTGATCGATTACTATTAGTTACCATGAAGTTTGAAAATAGGATGTTAGAAAAAGTTCAAAGAAGACATCCCTAGCCCCCATGACTAATAAGCATAACTTCGAAAGCACACAAGTTTTTGAAAAATTTAAACCAAAGGTCTAATTCAAAAGATGGCCAAGAAATATTAATGGATATGGAAATAGAAAAGTATGAGAAATTAATGAAACAGATGAGAAGTAGTCCCAAAATTATGCATAAGTTCAAAGAAACTGTCACTAATGTTCTAGAAGATGTGAAGGTTAGTTCAAATTCATGATAAACAAAAGTTATGCAAGTGGATCCTCCCCAAAGCAAGCTCCTACCATAATGCCCTTGCATAGCCACTTCTATAGATGTTTGTGGGCACCCAAGAATTTAAATGTAGACCATGCCTTTGTTCCAAACAACACACAACTACCATGGTTGGGATGTTGCACTATACTACACAATACCAAAAGGCTTATAATCACATGCAATAGTGAAGTTAATAATGGGATGAGAAGGGATTGTAGAGATCAGGATGTAAGGTTCTTGACCATGTCCACAATAGGTTCTTCTAATAAATGTGATTAACATGATCAACATACTTATCCATCCAAGTTCAGACCAAGTCCATACCGATCACCATGAGTCCACAACCACCTCAAAGAACAATCATCACTCCCAAAAGAGGAGAAAAGAGAAGAAGAATGGAAGGGCCTTAATTAGAAGGATGCCTTCAGGCATGGGTAACATGTCTTTCCAACCCCATAACCAGTGCTTGTAGTCCATTATTGTGTTTAAGGGGTGATGAAGTGTCATTGAGTCATTGTGTCGATTGGGCCACGTATATCGGGCCTTGTATATGTAGCCGCATTGACGCGGGCCCGTCAACATAGCCTTCCTATGTCGACATGGCCCCGTTTACACAGCTGTTTATCTCAGCCTATAAATAAGAGGGCCTTCCACCTCATTTAGGCATCTTTCAATTAGATGTAGCGAAGCTCTTGCATTTTGTTCCCGCAGGAGATAGAATATTTTCGAAGTGCCCACAGCAAGTGTAAGAAAAGTGATTGGCTCTTTATTCGAGCATTAATGTATTTGAACCCATTGGCGTGATGGCAATAAAGATGAACTATTCAAGCATTCCTTGCAGAATTTGTACTTAGCTATTTTATGCATTCAGTAGTTTAATATATTTATGCTTTGTTAATTACTTGCTAATTACTTAGGTCTCTGTTATTATTATCTTAATCGCTATCGTGTATTCGTAGTTCGTAAAGGCCATAAGTAAGACCATCTCGAACGTAAATCAAACACTTGGTAAACCTAGTAACACTTAACATCTGGTAACCCAGAAGTGTTAGGAGATGCTCAAAACATGCTTGAAAGATGGGATCAGATACTTATACTAGGAGTAGTTAGAGTATAGGCTAGGATAATTATAGATTAGATAATAGTTTATTCATTACTTTCCATACCTTAAATTAGCCGCCAAAAGATATGCAAAAAGATATAAAAAATCATTAGCCTTAATCTCACTTAACCATCGTAAACAGAACATCACAAGTGAGATTAGGAAGACAATGACCATTCTAACCCAAGGTTTCACTGGTTAGAGTCTAGTGTATGTTAAGTGCTTACAATCTATGGAATTCGACTGGGTCGCGTGTGAACTCCTGTGATTCGTATGGTTGGGGGTAGGGGTACCTAGTCGCTCATCAAGGGGTGTACATTGAATTCCCATTATTATTATTATTATTAAGCCTTCTTTTTTGCTTCTTTTTTTTTGGATTTTAAAATTTTTTTTAAATGAGAACCACACCATACAAAGATAGAGCTTCCTTTTTATTGGTTAATGAAGGAGTGATGATACCTTTCAAGAGGAGTCATAAACCACACAAAGAAAGTCAAGAAGAAAACCCAACAAGTTCCCTTGAGGTCACACCCTTACCATTCCCACTTGGTGGCTCCCTCTTTCTTCAAGGTATAATGATAATTGATTAATTTTAGTTTTATGAAAGAATAACCAAATTGTTTCCATGAAAAAATACCTTTTATTCAAAGAACTAGAGGGATGGATGAGGTGGTCTCACTGCTTTACACAATTACTTACCCAATCATCTTGATAGCATAGCACAAAAATCCAACACATAGTGTTGACTTCTGCATCATGACTTGGCAATATTATTAACAGAAACATAAAGGAAATGACTCAAAAAATAGAAAAATATAAAGAAAAGAAAAATATTAAGAAATGGAAAACATATTAACAATTAGAAAATTTTGGAAGAAATAGGAAATTGATAAGAAATTGTAAAAATAATAAGGTGAAGAACACTTATTAGTTCTTGAACCAAGATGGAGTATCTCCCCCACAACTAATCTTATGGTTGCACATTTGGGAGATGGACCACACAATCCCCTAGTTATACACCACCATTTTCCCATCTATCAATATTACTGATTTAATTAATTGTGTAGTAGCATATCTAAAATTGGTGATGGTCTCGTTTGAATCATTCAAAGATGTATATTCATCTATAATTGAGGTATTTCCATTTTGGAGAATCCCGATGTGTTTGCTTCTTCTTCTTGATTTTCTATTTTAATTCCTAGGTCTCCATGTTTAATATCCTTTTTCAATGTATAATTAGAGTGTAAGATATATGCATCTAAATCCTTCGTTTGGTCCATTTTCTTAAGTCTAAAACTAATAAGCCAATCAATTGCCTCCATGCATCTTTACTCACACAAGCTGGTTTTTACTCACACACATGTTCCTTAGCTTTATTGTGGGTTATGTTAATATTTTGAATTTCCATTCCACAATTGCACCCTTTACTATTAGTGATGCATGGATTTTCCTATCTCTCCACAATGATAAGTTCATCATTTATGTCTTGTGTTGGAGTGGTAATGGTTGTTGGCTTTTTTGTATGATTAGGAGACATTGTTATGGCAAGGAAGGTTGTTGCATCAAATTGTCCATGTGTTGGTTTTGATGAGTTAGTAGGTCCACGAGTGTTTTTCTTACACATGGGAACCATCCTAAAGAAAGGACGTTTCTAAGATTATGGTGGAGATCTACTGGCATTATCATTTCTGTGTATGTTCGTAGCACAAGTGGCATTCTCTCATTGATGTCATGGTGTTGAACCTTCCTATGTTGCTGGTGGTGACATATGATAGAGGGAAGTATGAGAATATTAAGGATATGATGATGGATGAAAGGTGTAAGGTAGTGATCCTTCAAAAGATGTCATAGGTCAATCTTATTCGGGAGAGTGGTAGTCGTGATTTGAAGTAGAGGAAGTAGAACAAGTTAAGGAAACAAGTTGTTGAACATAATATCTGTAAGGATTAAGCTAGTAGTAAGGGTAGCGCTAGCTTGATGATGGCCTCCCCCACGATTGTGGGTTTTGCCACTACATTGGATGATAGTGTTGAGGCTAGTAAGAAGTCCCACTAGGATGGTATAGTTGGTTGTAGGACTGTCTATAATTACCTTGTGAGAAAGGTAATTTCCTAGGCATTTGCTTTTGTATGAACTTGGGATTCAATGCAAAAGCCCAATACTTATGTAGATGTGACATGATTTGGCAATAGCCCTTTCAATGGTCATATAGCTAAATGTCGCATCCATCATCTTCTTCAGTGGTTGAGTCTATAGCCTCTTCTTCTACAATCATTTTTCCTTTTTGTTGATAGGTGTTCCTAGCTATTTCTTGGGACTTTTTCCTCCTTTTGGTATGATCACTTAATTTATTTTGTGTTACTCTCTCCTCTATGGTTTCTATGCAAGTTGTAACTTTCTCATTTACCCATTTTGACATTTTATCTAACCTTGGTTTGTTGGGAAATCACCTCATTGAGGGCTACCTATTTTTCCTAATCATAGATATGGATCCTCTTCTTTTGAAGAGTTGGGTCCCAATGATATTTCTCAACATTCTTTCATTTACATAGCTCTTCTTCTTCTTTTTCCACATGCTCAATTAGCTTTTGGATCTGATGGGTTCCTAGTTCATATAATTGACCTCAAGCATACATCCCAAGGGTATCTCTCATTTGACTATGAAGCCCATCTATGATGTGGAAAAGTTTCTCTTCCTAAGAGAAACCATGGCCTAGACATTTATTCAATAGAGAATAGTATCTATCTAGGGCCATATCCAAGGGTTCATGTTGTTCTTGTTTCCATCCTTGGATTTTTTTTTCTTAAGTTGGGAACCCTTGCATAGGTTTGGTATGTCTCATTGAAAAACTCTAGCATTGTGAACCACCGATGAATTGAATTTTTTTTCAACGATCTATACCACACTTTGACTTTGTCTATTAGTGTTCTAGGAAAGAGCTTAAGCTTTTACCACCCACTTTCAATGTTTTGTAGGATGTAGGAATCATGGAAGCCTTGCAAATGATGTTGCAGATCAGAATTATAGACTCTCATAAATCTAGGGATGTTATTCATATCAAGTCTTTGATGCAACTTTCCTTTTGATGCCTATGAGGTATTTTAACTACCTCCATAATCTATGTCATGCTCTTTGTGGCAAACAAGGTCTCATCATCATTAAACATGTCATGGAAAAAATTTCTATTTGTATCTATCTAATTGTGATGATTTTGTTTATGCTCATTTTGATGTCTTTGATTTTGCCCTTGGTTTTGATTTCTATTTTTATTTTGACCCCATAGTGAAGCTTTAACTCTATACCTATTGATGAGCCGCGATATTGCATCCGCCCACACGATATCGCATATGTGATATCGTGTCTCGTTGCCAGTTCTATAAATAAGAGGTGGACTTCCCTTGTTTTCCTATCTAGATCTAGACCCTTAGCCAAACTCTAGCAGTTTTCCCATTCCAAATTTAGAATAATTTCCATGTGCCCACAATAGGAGTCTCAAAGTGAATGGATCTCTATTCGAGCAATTTGTACCTGAGCACACATTGTGTCCAGCAATAAAGACGAACTTTCTGATAAACCTTGCAACATATGGACTAAGCTAAATAGGATTTAATTACTATTAAATGTTTAAATTCTTTCTTAGACAATTAATCTCTCTCAACCCTTAACTCTCCTAGTTGAGTGCATTTAGTACAACCGCTTTGAGCACGTGCGCTACGCTTGGTAACCTAGTAACGAATAGCGTTTGGTAATCCTAGTAGCGTTGCATTGGTTTAGGGTGTGAATGGAAAGTGGGAAGAGATACTGATGTTAGGATGATTAGAGCTTAGTTAGTGAAAGTTAGTTACTTATTCTCTTCACCCTTTCTCCTCTTAGCATAGGCGATAAAAAGATAAAAGACATAAAAATCACATGCCTCAAGCTTACTTAACCATACAACCGTGACAAATACAAGTAAGCTTGGGAAGATAGCAATTGATTAACCTTAAGTGTTCCATAAGGCATGTAAGCACTTAGTCCTTGGAGTTCAACCGGATCGCGCATGTAACGCTCATATTTGTATGGTTGAGTGTAGGGGTACCTCGCCACTCATCATTGGCGTCGTTGCCAGGGACTTAGTTGTTTGTGCACTAAGTAGAACATAGGAAATCATCCACATTGTTGGGAAGCTTAAACGAACCCTTAGGGTTAATCAAAAGAAAAATTAAACAACAGTAAATAGCACATTGAAAAGATAAACATGTCTTCTTCTTCTTCTCACAAAAGCACTTCACCGCCTACGGACCACACAAGAGATAGTCAACAGCACAACATACATAACCCAAATTCGCTAGTTCCTCAACAATTTTGGGTAGTGTATACTCATCACGATGAATATATACCCGAATTTACTTTTATCCTCCATCAAGATGAGCAACTGCGTTGGAGAGACTTGGAGGGTAACATAGTGTTACCCCCAGACCGAACAGTCCCCAACATGCTTCTTCATGCTCTTGCAAGAATAGGCATGTCACAATTATACACAGAGTATGATGTGTGTGACTATGACACAAGGGAGTACCATCCCACAAAAGTGCAACATTAAAGGGACTTGCGGCAAGAGAGCTACTATACATCGTTGAAGGGTAAAGGGCCCCACAACGTTCCGCACATCCTAAGCGAAATAGGAGATGGTGAACCATTTCTACCAAGTTCTCCATCAAATGATGTTCCCCCTCCTAACAACGGTGAGGAGGTGATGAATCAGAACCTACACTCCATGATTCATAACCCTGGTTCTAATCCCCATGAACACCAAGTGTTCAATGAGGGAACACAAACATATGACAAGGGCAAGCAGTCTGATCGTCATCACGATTGGGGCCATAACCACCGAAGAGAAGGTAAGAAACATCATCATGGCTATGGTTCCCCTTCTTCTTCATCTTCATCGCATCATTCACCCTCTCCTTCCACATCATGACGTAGTCACAAAGAACCCAACCATGAGGATAAGGGTAAACGTAGTGAGAAACCTCGACGAGAGAGTTGAGAGCGAGGACGAGGGTAGTTGAGAGAATCAAGGCATGAAAGAAGGGAAAGTAGGGAACCATGTAAGCATCACAGATGCCATGAGAGGAACGACAATGAAGAACCCCTACTTGTAACCCAAAGTATGTTAGATATTACGGAGGCTGTGAGAATACCTACAAGGCACCAAAAAGATAGCTGGATTAAGAGACTAGACATGAATAATATCCCACGATTTGAGGGGGGATACAATGCTAATATGTAAAATCACTTACAGGCATTCCATGATGCCTGCACCTTGCAGAACATTGAAAAAGAATGGTAGAAGTTAAATTTGTTCCCAACGACACTCATAAAGGAAGCAAAAAGCTGGTACTGGTCCTTAGAACCGGAATCCATTCAAAGGTGGAGTACGATGTTAGAGCTATTTAATGATAAATATCAAATGTACTCCTGAGTGTCCAACTTGTAAAAATAGATCCAAGGATGGAAACAAGGTAATCATGAACCCTTGGATGCTACCATGGGTCGATATTATGCACTGTTACATCGTTGCTCGAGCCATGGTTACGCACAATGAGATCAACTACACCATCTTGTAGATGGGCTTAGGCACGAAACTAGGAGAACCCTTGGAACATATGCCCAAGGGAGATTATCTGAGCTTAGGTCCCATGAGGTGCATAGATTTTTGGAGCAATTAGCTAAATAAGAAGGAGAGCTACACAAGAGAGAAAGAGTGGAAGAATAAAACTGCGATCATTCCCTCCAAAAGAGGAGAGTGAGATTCTATGAGGAGGAGGATGAGTCACCACTTGAAGAGTTGGTGAATAGAAAAACCTTGCAACTTCAAAAGTTAACTACTGAAGTGTCAGCTAAGGTAGATCAAATGTGGAACTCCTTAGATAGTAGATTCGAAACCGTCCTTAAAATTGTAGAGGAGTATAAGGAGCAAGGTAGTGACTATGATAAGAAAAAGAGGAGAGACTTAGACCATGCACGTAACAAAGGTAAGGATAAAATGGCTATCACTGAAGAGGCTGTGGATTCCAATACGAACGATGACAGTGGATGTGAGATATGCCAATACGACCATCCTAAGGGATGTTACCTAATAATCTCACATCTGCAAGAGTTTGGGATGTATGCACTCAACCCAAGACTTAACAAACAGAAAGCACCCCAAAGGTTACCTTATCCCCAAGGTAACCTAAGGTAGTTCCACCAACCCTTAACGTATTATCCAAGTGGAACTCTACCACAACCTATCGAGCAACACCAGTAGTGGCAATACCCACAGTCATGGGGGATGCCACCGCCTAGGCAACAATACCCTTACCGACAACCAGATCCATATGGCTATTACGTGCAGCAACCAGTTTCTCCAACTGACTTTGTTAGTCACGTAACCCCACAACGTCACTACCAAGCTCGGGAGTATTATAGGACTCCTTCTCCTAGGGGAGACACACCACATGCATACCATCCTCTGAACCCATCCGCGACTCTCACACCGATAACTCCACTACCGCCCACTCTAGCGATGCAAGGGGAACTCCCCACTCAACCACAACAACATAATGTTACGAGAGCTATAAACCTCAACCCACTACTAGTTCTGACAACCGTACCAAGAGAAGACCTTTCTTCAGAACCAAGAGTCCAAACAAGCTCTCACAACCACAAACGGTTGAGCCTCAAAATGCCTCTCCATCAATTAAGGCTTCGGAGCTCCCTTCAAACCAAAAATAGAGATCAACGCACATGGTTATGTTAACACATACCATCATAGACTAGATAAAGGTAGGCCACCTTCCCAGGAAATTCTCTAACCCTGAAAGTCCCTTAATCTACCTCCAAGTCGTTGGGAATGAACCATGTAAAGCACTTCTTGACTCAGGTTTCGGAGTCAACTTAATATCACAAGAAATGTATAAAGCTTGGAACCTACCTCCACTAAAGAAGAGTAACATTCGCTTAGAGCTGGCTAACCAGTCCATCACCATTCCTTTGGGATTGGTGGAGGACGTCATTACCACTATGTGTGGGTGGTCATACCCAGCTGATTTCCTACTGATCCAAGTAAACAATGATAAAGGCAACTTCCCAATTATAATGGGGAGGGCATGGCTCAGCACCATAAACGCATGCCTAGGAATCTGCGATCTTTCCATGGAAATATCTAAGGAAAATACTTATGGAAAGATCCAGAAGAAGAAAGTTCCATGCATCACATACATTGATTTAGAGGGTGATGACGTGCAGGGATGTTCAGCATGCCCTGCATGCAACCGATATGTCCAAGAAACTAAGATACAAAAGTTCCTGTATGTAGCAACCACACAATAAGAAAACACCCAGTGGTTGATAGCTAATAAGGAGAGCAACTCACCAACATACATAGAACTAACTAGGAGAACAACTTGCAACCACAATGAAAGCAAAGATACATTGGAGCATGAGCATCATCAACTTCCAATCCTTAACCTGAAAACATCAATTAGGAGAAGTTGGGCACTTCTAAAAAATTCAAATAAGTGCTCATTTTTTCGGATCTCTCCCTTTCAATTCAGTCATGGGAGAGATGGCCACCTATGCTAATCAATTGAGGCCCTCAGTTCTTTTTTTAAGTTTTTGTTTTACACATTTTTGTTTTACAAATTTCTTTAACTTTTCTCCTTTTTTATTTTACAACATCGTTCATACTTTTTATTTTATTTATGTGTGTGTGTGTGTGCATGCGCATTATCCATTTTATTAAGTTTGTCACCTAATAAGTGCCCCTAGAGATGGTATGAACTATATTCTATTGGTTGCTAATGTTTGATTTTTACCTTTAAGTATAATGTTGATACTAAGGTATGGTCCTTTTGATATAACAGGCAATGAGTCCACATCATCCATGCATCCATAAATTTCTATGGTCTCTCTTGGCTTGGAACTGTATAGTCCCTTTCTTCAAAATAATAAGAACTATCAATGAATCGGTGACTGGGCATTTCTCAAACTAAGGAAAGACTCAAGGATTGAAAAGGGTGTGACTTCAAGGGGACTTGATACATTTGTGTTGGCCATTCTCTTGGGTGCTTGGATGTTTTCTTCTTGAGTTTTCTTACTATTCCGATGTTACCCCATCATTGGGAAGCTGAGCAAATAAAAATAAAAATAATAAGTCTTTGCATGGTGTGGTTCTCACGTAAAAAAAGAAAAAAGAAAAAAACAAGTGAGAATTCAAAGCACACCCCTTAGACGAAATAATCACTTGGGCTACAAGCACTAGTTATGGAACTAAAAAAATATGTTCCCTCTAACTAAGGCCCTTCCTCGCTTCCTACTTTCTCCTTTCTTGTTTCGTCGGAATGGTGGTGGCTCTTTGGAGGATGCATTTTTATTACTTCAGGTGGATGGATTGACCGAATGTATTAATGCGAAGTCACTGGATGTGGTTTTTTTGAGGCTGAAGTTGGAATGAGATCTACTTAGTCACATTAAACATTAACACACAAGGGGCTATATATCACCTTGTTCTTGAGACTCCACTCCATTCTCTTCTTTCCACCATTCTTCCTCCATTGTTCACCTCATTGCCAGTTGTATCAGTAGTCTATATTTTGGTTGACACATTGTTTTCTTTTTGGTAAGCTCTTGTGGTTAAGACTTTAACTCTTACTTCCAAATGACATTTCCAGAGCCTATAGACTCTTTGAATGTGGGAATGTCAAGGCATTAAGGGCATGAGCCTACTTTGGGGGGGACCCACTGGCATTCCTATTTTGTGCATTAGTTAATTTCTTTCCCTTAAACATTTTCACAATCAATTTCTCTTTTGTTCATTCCCATCTCTAACATCCATTTCATCAGAGTTACAGTTGTTTCTTTTTATCCATCCTTCTTATTCTCTATCTTTTTCCATTCTCTCACTACTGGAGGTTTGCTCTCAGTCATGGGAGTCCTAGTCCAATTTTTTCGATTTTCTCCTAGCCCCTACACCTTGGGTAGTCATCAATTTTACACTTCTAGAATCTGCATCATCCATATCACAACTTAGCCAATGGACCTTACACCAAAGCAAGGTATTAACTGCATTGCAATTCAATTACCCTTGCTAATATAAGACTATGTTGTGTGTGCAGATGGCGACCATACAATAATGGATTGGTTCTAGAGGGAACACTTGGAATGGATCAGTGTTGAAGCAGCTATGCAAGGAACAAGATTGACGGTGCGCTTATGGATGGACAACGAAAAGCATAATCTTGGCGTTGGTAGCAACAAACTTCTTCTCTTTTCTCTCTTCTCTCTCAGCTGCCAAATAAGGCCTGATGTTAAATGTGTAAAGTGTTCACTCTTGTTGTCGTGAACACTAGTTTTGTCGTGTTTTGTAATGATGATTTGTTCACATGTCACCCTATTCACCATTAGTATCATTCTAGTCAATAATCCCATACCTTTCCAATATTTTTTAAGGAACTCGAGGGCGAGTTTTCATTCAGTCATGGGGGTATGATGAGCCGCAATATCATGCACATGATATCGCGTATGCGATATCGCGTCCCGTCGCCAGTTCTATAAATAATAGGTGGACTTCCCTTGTTTTCCTATCTAGATCTAGACCCTTAACCAAACTCTAGCAGTTTTCCCATTCCATAGTTAGAATAATTTCCATGTGCTCGCAGTAGGAGTCTTAAAGTGAACAGATCTTTATTCAAGCAATTTGTACCTGAGCACACATTGTGTCCGACAATAAAGATGAACTTTTTGATAAACCTTGCAGCATATGGACTAANATTAGAGCTTAGTTAGTGAAAGTTAGTTACTTAGTCTCTTCACCCTTTCTCCTCTTAGCATAGGCAATAAAAAGATAAAAGACATAAAAATCACATGCCTCAAGCTTACTTAACCATACAACCATGAAAAATACAAGTAAGCTTGGGAAGATAGCAATTGATTAACCTTAAGTGTTCCATAAGGTGCGTAAGCACTTAGTCCTTGGAGTTCAACCGGATCACATGTGTAATGCTCGTATTCATATGGTTGAGTGTAGGGGTACCTCGCCACTCATCACCTATGTTCATTTTTGTTAAAAATAGACATTGAAGAGGAAGAGAAAGATGAGGATTTGGGAGAATCACCATAACTTCAATAATTTTCCCTTTGATCCTTTGATTTATCTTGTCTAGGTTCTATGAAGGTCCTAGGCCTTGAAGCCCTCCCTGATCTAGGACTTACTTCATCTCCTCTAAGATTTTTTGCCTTAGGTGAATGTAGTCCATGAGTGTAGTCAAGGTGGTCATAAACATATGAAACCTCTACATAAGGTTGGTCATTCCAATTTTCTTTAATATATATCTCATGAGTTCTCCAATGAATGTTCTCTCTATACAATGCATTATCACTTCCTTGTGAAAGAGACATTTTTTTTAGTTAATGATGTGTGTGACTTAATATTTTCTAAAAGATAAATCATTAGTGTGTTTACAGTGATCATGTATGGTATAACTAGCACCACCCCTGGCAACAGCACTAATGATGAGCAATGAGGAACCCCCTATGCCCACCCATACGAATCACAAGCATTCATGCATGATCTGGTTGAATTCCATGGATGGGACTAGTTGTGGCATCTAGATCGTTATGCCTTGATTACAATTCGTTGTCTTCCCACTTAGACTAGCAGTAGCTTTTTCATGTGTGGTTTAGTCCAAAGTGAGGCATATGATTCTTGATGTTGTTTTGGCCTTATGCTACTCCTAATGATAATAAAGAAATCAATTATTTAACTAATTAGCAATAGAAAGTAGATTCTAAACTAGCCTATGGGCAATGAGTATCCATGCCTAGCTTACCATACACATCCTGAACCCACATATCCACTACTAGGATTACCAAGTGCTATGCTACTGGGTAAACCAACTAATAACACTACTAGGATTATGAAACAAATACATGTTTATGCTCAAAACTAGTCACATTCACTCCACCAATTCATTAACATGAATGGAAACATAAATATTAACTAAGTACATGAAATGTAAATTGCATGGAAAGTAAATTTAATCTAAGTCAAAGTGCTGCAATGAATAAGAATCAATCTCGATATTATTGTCATTCATGGAATGTGTCCAGGTACATTGCCACTTGAATAAGACATCATACAACTAACTCAAATCCACACTACAAGCACTCATTAACTATTCTCTAAGACTATGGAATAAAACTACAAGAGTTCAGCTACTCTATTGACCAAAGAATATCAATACATGGTAGGAGCATGCATATTTATAGGCAAAGAAATAGATACTGTGTTGATAAGGTTGCATCGATGGGATCACATTAACGAGGCCTCATCGATCCATCATTGCATGTGTCAATGGGGCCTCGTCAACGAATCTTTCATGTCAATGAGGCCATGTCGATGGGGCCTCATCAACACAACTACTTCAGAGTAGTTGTGTTGAAGCAACTACATCAAGGTAGCTGTGTCAAAGCAGCTGCATCAAAGCAACTACCTTGAAGTGGTTGCCTCAAAGCAGTTGCATCAATGCAACCAACTAATGCTTCATCACTCAATAAAAGAATCAATCATATCTAAAAAATAGATTTCATGGCCCTTTGAAATGTAACAAGAGCATTGCACAACCTAAATGGCATACGTCTAAATGCAAAAGTCCCCCATGGTGTAGCAAATGTTGTTTTATGTTGATCCTCTATGGAAATTGAGATCTAATTATAACTACTAAAACCATCAAGAAAAGAATAAAATTCATGACCTTGAAGTTTTTCTAAAATCTTATCTAAATATGAAAGTGAAAAGTCATCCTTACTTATCCATTTATTTAGTTCTTAAAAATTAATACAAACACACCACTTACCAGACTTTTTAGTCAAAACCATAATAGGACTAACCTACTAAGACAAAAATTAAATAAATAATACTTGTCTAAAACAATTTTAAAAGTTCATCTTTTACCACTTGTTTCAAATTTGAGTTTAGCCTCCTACATGGTTACTACCATGGTCTAGCCTCAGCCTCCAAATGAATATGATGTTGAACAATGGATGGAGAAATCCCCTACTTAAGATCCAAAGGTGACCAAGAAAAAGCTTCAAGAGAATTTGTTAGAACATGTATCAATCTATGTTCTTGATAAATAGTTAATCCTAAACTAATAATCAATGGTTTATTGTTTCTAGCATAAATATATTTCAAGTAAGAAAGAAGTTCCTTTAAATCTAAAGTTACTTCCTTTCCACTTTCAATAGAAGAATAGTTCTCTAATTTTAACAAATCCTCACCATCCAAAGCATCTTCCACTTGAGTATATAAAAGTTGTCTTCGATCATCCATAATTACCTCTTTGTAATCTTCCAATGTCAGAACATGATATGCCTTGTTCAAATCACATAATTCTAAAGAAACCATGTTTTCTACCATAGCATTAACCATATTAAGCTCATCACATTGAAATTGGTTAACCAAGTTATATAGATTGACTAAAAAATCATATTTGTAAATGTTAAAGTTATTAATCTAATTTTTACATAAATAATTGCATCCATAGTTACCAACATAGGTTGGCCTAAAATTAAAGGATAAACATTATATAATAGTCTAACACAATGAAATTAGCAATAAAGCTTTATCTACCTGAACTAATATATCCTCAACAATACCTTTTAGATAACTAGTAGACCCATCAACCAAAGAAATAGTCATATTAGTAGGTCTAATATGATCATAACCCAATGATCGATAAATCTAAAATGGCATAATATTTACACTATCCTCAAGATCTACTAACACATGATGAAATTTTCTATTACAAATCATACAAGCAATCATAGGACTACTAGGATATGTTGCTTTGTTAGGCATCTTAGCCTTCAAAATATTTGTAATATTTTTAGCAAGGCTAACATGCTTAGGTATTTTAATTTTCTTTTTCATGGAACACAACTCCTTATGATATTTAGCATATAGGGGGATATCTTCAATAGATCTTAAAAATTGAACATGTGGAGTGACATCTTTAAAAAGGTTCTCAATTTTCTTATTATCAACCATGTTTAATTCTAGTTGATGAGGAAAATGTGCCTATGGAGAAGAGGAATTAACAGTTTCCTCTATGAAAATCTTTGGATCAAGTTCTTTCTCCATAGGAAGTTCCTTTGCAAGGATTCTTTTAGATTCCTCCTCCAATTTCCTATTCTCAATGATCCTTTGATAAGGATTTTGAAGATCAACCACTTGATCACTTCGAGTCACTACATTACACTAATCACTATTAGATGACAAAACCATATGTAATTCTTGTCTTCCTTGAAACTTAGGATTTCTTTATGCTTGTGTTGGCGATGTCTTCTTAGGTTGTAAGGCTTGAATAATCTTAATTATGTAATCATTTTGTTGCTGCAAAGTATATTGCAAATGTTCATTTTGTTGTAACATTTGTTGTTGAAACTCATGGTTTTAATTAGATCTCCAGGAATGGTTGAAATTGTTGTTATAATTTTGATAATTGGGTCAAAATAAAGGATGTGATTAGTAATTTTTATTTTGATTGGGATTCAATCCCCTACCCTGTGAAGTTCCACTCCTTCCTTATCCACCTTGACTATCTATAACATTACCTTGTTCTTTAATAAAGGGTAAAATGGAACAATCATGAGCAATGTGATCAATCTCTTCATAAATTACAAAAGCGTAAGGAATATCCATACCTCCATCTTGTGGTTAGTTAATGTTATGCATTCTTCCATTTTTACGACTGATGATGCTTATTGTGAACACTGAAATGATTGACTCTGCATACTAGTATTAAATGACATATATAAAGATGATAATTTATTGTTAACCTCTTCAATTTTTTTATTAAACTTGTCATCACAATGTGTTCTAGCATATCAATTTTTTTTATTCATAGGAAAACTTTTGCTCTAATCCACTATTTGATCTAACGCATTGAACACTACTTCCAATGTCATTCGCAAAATCATACCACCACAAGCAAAATCAATACTCTTCCATGTAACATGTGTCAAACTATCAAGAAACAATCCTAGCAACTAACATCCCCAAAAATCATGATCAGGGTTCCTTGCCTTAATGTCTTTAAAATGCTTTTAGGATTGTTCATAAGTTTCATTTTCTTTTGGTTGAATCATAAAAGTTGTTTCTTATATTGGTGGATTTTCATAGAAGATAGAAATTGATTCAAAAACTCATCCTTAAAACCTTCCTAATACTAAATGGAATATTGTTTTAGTAACCTATACCATGATAATGCATGATCTCCAAACGTAAGAGGAAAAACACTCATTCTAGTATGTTTTGTAACATTATTACCACATGTAAATATTAGTGTTTCAAATTCTTGAATATGATGATATGGATCTTCATCATCTATACCATAGAATTGAGGAAATTTTGATAAATTTTGAATCTTATCATCTTGACCATGAGGGAAAAAAAGCAAGGAGAGAGTAGTTGTTGATTTTCTTCCCATTAAATCTTTTAGTGAAAGTTCTTTAGACATTCCTTGATAAGGAACTTGATTCTAAAAATGTAAAAATTAATTACATTCATTGCCTAGAGGTACTAAATGATGAGGTAATGGATGTCGTATTTGATGCAATACTTGATGTGGAATTTATGGTTGAGGCATAGATTATGTTTGGGATGCCTGCACATTGAATTTTGATTAGACATTTTGAGAAATATGCATTAATGATTAGGTATTGGAATAGAGTTAGTAGGGTACTTGCATAAATGTAGTTTGATATGGCACTAGTGGTTGAACAATTATGTGACCCGACATATTAATAGGTTATGGAGTAAAAGAAATGGTAGGTTGTGCTACCGTTTGATGAATCTAAGCCACATGAGAATAATTGATATGTACAATAGATTGTCTTAATTGACAGTGGTTATTTATGTTGAGTAGCTTGTGTCAAAGCATTTAACAAGGTCTAATGATTAGCTTGTAAATTTTGTTGATGTAATTGTTGTTGACAAAAATATCAAAAGGATTATTAGGAGTATTAGCATAATACATAGCATGAACTTGTGAAGGAATAGATTGAGAACAAGAAGGTGGACCAATCATCTATGTGGATGAGAAAAAGGTTGATTGAGTTGATGTAGTAGAACCAAAGTAACCTTTAGAATTGAAAACTGATGTAACAAATCAAAATTTAGTAGGCATACCAACAGATATATATACTTGATTGGATTAAGTAGCATTAGAAAATAGGGCTAAAACCTAATTTCCACTTGTAGTAACAATAACTAGAACATTAAGTTTATCTACTGCTAGGATTATAGTGCCTATACTTACATGAGTTTGTGGATCTACTTGAGAGATTGGTGGTTCCTCCTACTAGAATGAACTTTGTCCCTCTTGACATTTAGAGTTCCAAGATAAATAGGATTCTTCTAATGACATTGAAATCTTCTTATTTCTTTTCTTTGGTACATATGAAGAAGGAACAATATCACATACCAATCTTTCACATTTCTCACAAATCCAAACCATAAACCTATAAAGAAACAATAAGAAAAGAAGAGATAAAAGAAAATAGTTAATCAAATCCAATTCTAATAACAATCATTGAGTGTAAACAAGTGCTTCATCAATCATAAATATCTTCAAATTAGTAAGAAACATCTGCACATCAATCAACATCACTTAAAATTGTAATAATTGTAATAAACAAAAATTGACAGACTAATTAAAATCCATAAAAATGATTAAAATATCAATAGAAATAGAAAATCAAGCAAATTTTAGATCTAGAAAATATCACCATAACCTATGGCTATCATAATAGCACCAAAATTTTATGTTATTCTTTGTTCAATAGTGCTTACGTTGTAGAATGTGAAACATCAAATGAAGGATCATGGATTATGTGAGGGTAAGGTGTCAAAATTATGGTGCAAAATCACTTAACATAAATTCACTCTAAAAAATAAATAAAACATTATCATTCAATCATCAATATCAAGAAATAATTCTCATTACAACAATCATGAATAACTTTAATCCTAAATCTACATATTCTATGAATATCTATCTCCTATTCTCTATGTATCTATGTATCCATGTATCTATGTATCTGTGTATCTGTGTTTGTGTATCTTTGTATTTATCCTTTCTAAAATTCCTCTTGTACTTTCACTTCACACCAATGCAAAAATGGCTTCGGTTGACGGTTATAATAATTTCTAGCTAATGGCTATGAATGGGTGTGATTCATAGCTGGGTCATAGCTCCCTACCTAAAGAAGAATCTTCAAGTTCATCAACTATTATGAGCTATTACAATCAATAGTCTTACTCAATTTTTCCCAACGATCAAGTATTCAAATCCAAACAATCAAATCACTAAACTAATTGAAAAAGATTCATAATGACTGCAACATGGGTGTGAGCTACAGGAGCTTACACTGATGGATTTGCTTTTTATATTTTCAATTAAATTGTAACTACCTCCAAGTGGCATGATGAAGAAAATTCTAAGATGCTGACTCATGCAAGTCACATAAGCTAGAATTACCTCGTCCAACACAAATACAACTTCTATGCTACTGCCATCTCAGCTTAAAGCTAACTTCACTTGCTCTTCAATCCTCTAATGCTACAATTTAGCTCTACATGACTATAAGATGGGCATCATTCCCTTGATGAGTTGGAAACTAATTAGAACTCACCTTATGAGTTGAGACTCTGAGATGTGGGTTGCTTTGGATCGTATAAGCTTCCACTTGCCCACCCAAGCTTGCAAAATAAGGGAACAAAGCATAAGGAGCATTAATTCATGTTCTAACAATAGGTTATGAGGATGATAGGGGGGAGTCTAAGGATCAAGCAACTATGACTCTTAACTATTAGTTTTGATTATGCATGATGAGTATAAAATCAATGATGCTTGATTGGTCATGTTATAAGGTCATGATGCTTAGCATCTTGTGTATGTTTGTATGGTATGCTAGTTGACATAAGTTATAATGTTCATATGATCCCATGGTTAAGTGGTGGATTGGATATGATATTAATAGATTTGATTGGTATTTGGATTTGATGTCTAATAAATGTTTTGTAGCATGCTAATCCATCAATATTAGTTGAGATGGAAAGAATGGATGACAAACCGTATAAAAATAAAAATCATAAATAAAATAGTTTATATTTAGTTTCATAATAAAAATATAACACATTTTTTATCCTTCTTGTTCCCTATCCTATGCATTTTGGTTTCTTTTAGTTCCTTCTTTTCTTCCATTCACTATTGAATCTTAGTCAATGTTCATGATTCTTGGGGATATTCAGAAGCTAGTGCTAGGTAAGCCATGATTAGGGGGATTCAATTTAGATTATAGAAGATCTAGGACTTCATGAGAAGCACTTTGGTACTTTGGTTTATAGATTCTAGGTTTTTGTAGGTTTTTCAAATCTCAAGTCAAATTCTTTACTTGTTTCTTATTTTGTGCTTTGAGATTATTAAGCATTCCCGTTGGCCTTGGTGGAAGGTTTAGGTATTATGTAGTGTTCTAATGTTTTTGTATTATTAGGAATTTGGTGTGTCAATGATAATTTCAGTGTTTAATTATTGTGGTATGAGAATGTTTGACTTGATGTTATGAATGCTTCAATGGCTAATTTTGGAAATAGTAAAAGATCCATTGTTGATCTTAGGATGCTTAGCTTATGGTAGGTTTGTTGTGTACTTTTTGATATGCATGTTTAGTCAATGAAAAATCTAAACATCATGGTGCTACGATAGAAACTAGAACCAATACTAGTTATGCCTTATCCAAGATATTGTATGATTAGTGCTAGTTCATAGAAATAATAGTATTGATGATTGATTATGTGTCATGAGATTATAAGTACTCATATTTATAGAAAATTACTATGTCCTACACTTAATTTATAAGTACGGTATATGATGGCATTTTTTTTAAACTAAAATATAAATCTTGGGTAATTAAAGTTCTCCACAAGATGTAAAACTGAACTCTAACATGGTGTAAGAGCTAGTAAGTCAATATAAGCCAATGAGCAAAGAATCCAAATTGAAAAAGAAAATAATAGTAAGAATTGATGCAAGTATAAGAATTTGGGGAGAATCAAATATCCAAATATAGAGAAAGAAGGATCAAAGACAATGAAGCTTACGAGTTAAAATTAAGAAGAGAATGAGCTAAATGAAGATGATCCAAGGGATGATTCATAAACCATGATCTTCACAAAGAGTTAAAAAAAACTATTGGAAAACTAAAGAATCAATATAGCCCTAAATAAAATCTCATTATTCAAATTTTCCTTCTTAGAAAATTCAACAAAAACATTAAAAGGTTGTGACCTTTTAAAAAAGCATTATGACATTGATATCAATAATATATATGATAAAAAATAAAATCATCAAGATAATGAAAGGATACATTAATTCAATAGGGATTAAAAGAAGCAAATAATTGATGTATTAGACAACAAATAATGAAAGCATATGATCTAGAAGATTATTTCTAGCTTACAATTTACAGCAAAGGATACAATTCTACACCATTTACCTGCTTGATATAGTGCATATTAAGAAAAAAGTTGTAATAGTATGAGGTTGTAATGAGAAAACATTTAATCAAAGAATTCAATGAAGAACATATGTAGATTTCACTTAAAATATTTATTTTAAAATGAGATGAAGTAATGATCATACCACATGAAGAAATGAAGGAAAAGTATAGCATAAATAAATAAAGGAAAAGAATCTAGAAGTCTTGAAATGAGAATGCAATTTGACTAAGACAATTTATCAAGTTTAGTTAGTTTCTAGATGGTATTGGAATTTAAAGCCTCAAGATATTAAGGTCAATACTATTGACCTTTTGGTATGTCAAAACCTTAAGGGAAATGGAGAGCATAGAATGTTTGCTATGGATAATGTATCTGCAAGACATGAACAAGAACTTCACACGAGATCTGAGAACTCAAGGAAATAAGATGTACAATGACAAGACAAAGTGAAGACTACATGGGCCAAGATGAGAGCATGGATAAAAATGAAGGCTATAAATCAAAGGAAGATGCTCCAAGGACTAGCCAAAAGGCAAATTGGCTAGAGAAATACTTAAAAGAAAACATCCAAAAGATAAGAAGACACCTCCCAGAAACAATAGACGTTTCTATCTCAAAGTAGATGTCAATCTACATTCTACCTTGAACTCAAAGGTAGTCATTCCAAAACCCTATTCATTATCTAGGCAAGTCCCTCTCAAACTAATTCCCAATTATCCTCATAAACTAGGCCTCCTAAACCTATGGAATATTTTTTCATTAATCTCCCTCTAAAAAATTCCTTTACTCTAACTACATAAAAGGTACAAAGAGGTCCATTTTTCATAGATCTTATACCATACTATAACACTCCCACCCCTCAAAATTCCATAAAATTCAAATACTACACCATCATCGACAAGTAGGTTGCCTCTATATACTCCATCTCACCTAGTTAAATTTTTTCCTTTTTTGCCTTATGTAGTACCTTTTCCATCATGTTCCTTATCCCCATCCACCTCATAGGAACCACCATGACTTCCTACTCCTACATCTTCAATTCATATCCTTACCCCAAGTACAAAAGGAGATAATGCCTAACAAGGAAAATGGAAAGGATCAAGCCCATAAGTAATCTTTCTCATAGCAAAAGAAGAAGGTGGCATTCCAAGAACCTCAAAACATATCTATGTTCACTCCAACACTCAATTCAACTACTCCATCATCAACTATTCTTCTAGTGCCTTAACCTACCAAAGATTCAGCATTAAGGCATCAGAATTTACCTCAAATCACTATAACAATGAAGTCAAAAGAGATAAATATTTTCCTTTTTAACCTTATTTCCACCTTCAAGGAATATTATTTGGCACTAGAAGAGCTACTAAAGTCCATTAACATTCTAGCAAACATCTAGCCCCATGTCCAAGCAATCTCATTGATGCTCAGCACTCCACTATATGAAGTTGATTACTTGATATTCAAAGCATATGATATAAAGACTTATCCTATGACAAGTATCATTGCGAACTATCCATCTACATTACAATATGGTTTAGGGACAACATGATGCTACCATTAGTGCATGTAGATAATGAATTTGAATTCAACATCATTACATGAGCTATCATTGAGTATCTCAACCTTAAAAAATAGTCCCAATACTCTAACTCCAACTCTATTATAATTTTGTTTAGCAAAGCTAGATTAGATATCATAGGCTTAACTGAATTATCTTTCTTGATAGGAGATTGTATCACTTTGAAAGCTATTTTTTGCAATAATTAGGGACTCCTTAGGAATAAACGCTATCTTAGAAAGATCTTGGTTAGCTTATCATCATGTAGTTTCCTAACCTGTACACTAGAAAATACACTTTTCATGCAAGGATAGGGAAGTAATCATTTGTACTAATCCTAAAGTCCCTGCGTCTCCTACCTTAACATGTTAGAGGAAATTACACTAGGCTCCCAACCTATTACCATGGGTCAAACATCATCATCAAAAGAAACTGATAAGCCTAATGTTAACATCCCATGGTCATCTAAATCTTACAAATTCATAGACCTAGGTTTCAGTGAACTAGATATTATAGAATCTATTAAAAGAATTAAGGTACCTACTTATTCCCCAACCAAGAAAACCATTTCCAACATATCACTTGCTTGAAAATCATACCACCTTTACCTTGTTATCTTCATGCTTTTAATCTATCTTCTAGCTTTATCTTAATTAGCTATGTTTGTTGATTTAATTTACTTTATACTATTTTATCTCACATTATCTCTTTTCCTTGATTTATATATTTGTTGTTAGCTTTAATGCTTTAAACATCATTTTCATCTAGTACTTTATTTCATCTCATTTTATACCTTAGCTATTGAAACTAAAAATTGTAAAAACATATAAATATAAAATGGAAAATCCAATAAAAACACAAACATATAAAATAGAAAATCCATAAACAAAACTATTCATCATTTCACCATAGTTCCCTATACCATAGTTCTCAATCTTTGAAGCATTTATACAAACACTTCATCTAGTAAAGACATCAATACCAAAAGCATAATTGACATCCTAACACTACTTCTTTATCCCCTTCTCCCATAGGTACCACCTCTTCAAATCCTATGATCCCCATCTCTCCTTCCTCTATTCATACATCAATCATTCATAATTGTTTCCCAATTCCTATGAGCAATTTATCTTTTAATTAATCTTAATCCTAATCACCATAATCTTGCTTACCCTCAAGTCATTATCAACTTAACCATCATCATTCTAACCACTCCATCTACATCCATTTAGTGGCATTCTAACTAGGGAGTGTATTTTTATCTGCAACAACATTATTTATCATCATATTACAATCATGTCCCACTTCATCTTCGGAATGGTTCCTTTATCATCATCAAAAATCTTGGCAATTGAGTGTATTATCTAGTGGACTTAGACAAGAATCAAAATCCAAATCCTATCAATTAAGTCTACATCAAGAAACACTACACATGATACTCCAAAAAAAGAAAAAAGATCAAACCTCATCATGTTTACTCTAACCCTTGCTCCTCTTATTTATGTTTTATTGCATTATTTTTTACTCTCTCTCTCTCTCTCTCTCTCTCTCTCTCTCTCTCTCTCTCTCTACATCACTCTCATGTAGCTTCATCTATTTTCCCTAATCTTTACTTGTCCCACTCTACTAATATTTCTTTCTATTAGCACACTATAGTGAGGATGTTTATCACTAATCTACATCATGCAAAAGCAATGAATGTTCTACCATCTTTTTACTCCATGTGAGTATGTGTTGCACTTTAGTGGGATAGGAAGAGAATCAATCTCTTAATATATCAATCATGAACAGTTGCTAGAGCATTGGATCTAGTCATGCTCAACTATTGTGGCACAATATCTTAACTAGGTGTATTGGTGATGTCCCTCATTTCTTCCTCTAGTTTATTACCTTATTAATTTTGTGACTCTATTTTTCATTTCTCCTCTCTTATATTTCTCCATTCTTCCTCTAAATCCCTTTTCTCTCTATTCTCCTTCCGCTCATTAATACATCAATAAGAATTAAATGATTTTGTTCTATATTGATGATGGTGTCTTGAAAGTTTAAGTGAGACAAGGTATGAACATCATCAATGATATCCGTTTAGTCATTTTGTATAATAGGACTTACAATCCCACTTTTCTATGGCATTACACTATCCTCATAACTAGTGTATTGGTGATATCCTAACATTCTCCCCTTTTCCACTTGTTTCTTCCTAGTTTTTCCTAGCATGTTCATCACCAACTCATCTTTCATTCTCTTCTTGATGGACCCTTCTTTAGCATCTCATAGAATGCATCAAGAAATGGCAATGTTGTATTCACCTTTTCAATATTTTCCCTTGTCAAAATAAGTGGGGTTTCAAGATTATTTCTTTCAAGTTTGAGCATCAAGAAGTCCCCAAAAATAGCATCACAAGACATATTTTTAGCTCCTAAAGACCATTGAAGATTGTTACAAGTTATAATCTAGAATATGAACATCACTTTCGATGATCCCAATAACTTTGAAGGGTGAAAATCTCTAAATGTCAACAAGTGACATTGACCTCAGCATGAGTGTCACCTCTCAAGCATTACCTCTACATCATCATCATCAAAGTTACTTATGGACCTCAATTTTGACTTTGTCAGACCTTGGATAATCCATTTGCATTATCCTAATCATAGAAAGCATCAATTTTTGGCATTTCAACAATTTTTCCTAAACCACAAGAGACATTTTCTTCTAAGGCTAAACAATTAACACTAACACCAATGCTAGTATCAGTATTGACACTAGCATTAGTGTCACCAACCTTGTTTCAATCTCAATACTTATCCCCCATGTAAAAATCAGCATTTTAACCTCATGGACTCTTTAGTGACCTATCAATATCATGCCTAAGATAGTAAATGGTGAACTCGGCGGGTTTGAAGAAAATTTGGTGGGTTAGGGCTAAGCTTAAGACTAAGTGTTACTAGGTGATGCTAGTGTCATTATCAACATCATCCTAGCAATGTTAACAACAGTCAAGATTATCAAGTTTGACATTTGACATTATCTCCTCAATGTTCCATAGGCATCATCACAACACAATTTGACATCAATTTGGGTACCAAGATTAATCTCTAGATCTTGATATGTCAACTTGGAGGATGTTAAAAATCCTAACTATGGAGGAGATGACACTAACACCAGCATTAGTGTTACTTGCCTTAGAAATCTACATCCGCATGAAAAAACATGAAAACTTTTCTGTGTGGCATGCTAACACTAATTGTAACATTAGTGTTTCTATCACCTACATGGATTAGTCTTTCCAAACTTTCAATTTTAAAAAACGAACTCTAGTCAATTGCACTTAACTTCAAGGTCAAATTTGAAAATCCTAGGCCTATATATATTGGATCAACATTTAAATTATAGGTTGATTTCTTAAGATTCATAGCACTATTTTAAATTTTGAGACATCAAGAGTATGAGCACCTATCTTTCTTAGCATGTGCTGCATGCTCCATGACTATCCTAGCTTCTCCTAGTAGTTCACAAACTTGGTCCAACTCCTAAGTCCTCGACAATTCACAAGGTGACACTAACGCCAGCAACAGTATTAGTTACAATATCACATAGATAGTCTTTGTGTCACTTGCAATAGAATTAGTTTTTTTCCCCAACTCCAGTGTCACATACTAGATAGTTCACCAAAATGGCCCTATTTTAACCTTGAATTGATTCAGGATGATATCTAAGGTTTTCTCCATCCATACTTACACCTACCAAAGATCAAATTTAATCATCAAAAGTTTTACTTTGCTCATAAACTAAGCCTCTATTGTTAGTTTTATCTTTCGTATGTTTTTCATATCCCCTTGTAGTTTTGGCCCTCAATAGAAGGCAAACTTCACATTTTATTAACAAAGCATATTAATTATTGAGAAGGAAATACCAAAACCATTTCCCCATATTGATCCTCTTGTTTATCATTTATGTTTTATTCTAAGTCATTTTAAGCATAGTTCTTATACTTAGTTTTTATTTGCACCAATTAGACATTATCAATTCTACACTTAGACTTATTATTTATCATCATCTTCCATATTGTTCTTAGTTTTTGGATGGTAGGCTAAGTCCATATTCGATTAGAAGTTCTTGCCCTTTCGTATCATAATTGTTAATTCATCAAGGGTTACATTGACCTGAAGGTTGTATAACCGTGAGTTAGATATGTAACATCTAATTCATGAAGATGTCCTAGCAATGTTATAGAAGAATAATTTTGTAGGAGCAACCTCCATATAACCAACATGATACATTAGTAGAATACAATAGTGTCTCAAGAGTAACATGAACTTGTATCCTTGTACATAAAAAACAATTAACTTACTAGTTAAGCTTATTCTTATTGATGAAAAATTTTTACCAAGTGTAACCCCAATCTATATTGAATGGTCTTATTAACAATGAGGTGTTATACTAGTGGTAAGACTCTTGATTTGAAAGCTCCATGTCATGGGTTCGATTCTAATAGGTAATGTTGAGTTATAATGTTCTAATTGGACTACATATCTTAGAGTGTACCTATATTACAATTATTTCAGGGTTCCAACAAACCCAACACCACCACTTCCCCCGCCACGCGATAAAATTGAACATGTGACTTGTATGATGCAACTTTTTTTTTATAGAAAACAAACATCCCAACACAAAGTTACTTAATTGCTACCACACCCAGATGTGGAGGTAAGAATTGAACCCACAACTTTCTCATCAAGTGGAACTTACATGATGTAGTTACAAGCTTTACCAAATATGTTACATCTAAAAATTAAAAATATTTATTAGTATTTAATAAAATAAAAGGACTAATTTACTAAGCATACATGGCCATTTACCAAGGAAATTTATATAAAATGGAAAGTTCACGTACATAACTTTAGAAACTTTTGATACAAACATCATGTCTTTATGCTTAGTAGAATTCTATCTCGAAACTGCTATGTGGAATATCAATATAAGATAGAACTAGATGGACCATGTAAGTCTCATGAATGGCAATGTAAAGGTTACAAAGGGGTACATTGTCTAGTAGTGGGGGATCATTTGTATGAAACAAAGAAGTTTGGTTCAACAATGTCACAATGATAAGCACCTTATGGTAGATAGTGTTGCAGCAAATACATGCATACATGAGATGCCAGTGCTTTTCACTATGCATCCCATGTTTACTATCTATTTTTGGTGAATTGACTTAATTCATTTTTAAAGAAATTTAAATTTTAAAAATAATTATTAGTTTGTATTCTATAACAAATTAAACATTATTCAATCTAGTCTCTATTTTAGTGCAATTTGGTTTAGTCATCTAGCCAATTTGGTTCTTGGTTTAAATATTTTGTACTACATAAATCTTAACATATATCATTAACTTAGTAATGAAAAAATCGTTGAAAATAAACTAGTATAATATCTAATGTAGTTTTAATGGTTAATTCAATTGAACAAAATTGTCTTGTTGTTAATCAATTTGATTTCATCAAATAGGGCATTAAATTAAGTATAAAATAAATTGTTTTTCAATCACTCAAAGGGCTAACCTGTTGAAAAATAGCAAATAGTAGCTGTGTTTCAAACCTCTAATCCAACGATCAAAGTACTTGTACTCCATTTTCCAACATTAAAATATCTTCAGCGTGACATCTAAACTCACCTCTCGACATTACTTCTCTAAGATTACCGTAAAGACGAGCAAGAAGTGGGGGAATAAAAGACAGTTTTGCATACGCAATCGCAAACTATCCACCAGCACAGCTTAATTTTGAGCAAAAGGTAGAAGGTAACCTGACATTCTTCAATTTTACCTTCCGTTGAGAATATATTTAAAACCATCAAATGGTCAACCAGGAATATTGTTCAACCACGAACCCAACTTGTTTTATATAGAATGCAAGAGTCTATTTCAGAGGTGTAACGGTTGGATTGTCGTACCTGAAACTGCATTTTGAGAGAAGCACAGATTTGTGTTTGGTTGGGTTACCTCTGGGTTGTTCAACTGCAAATGGTTTCCTGCCCTGTTATAAAGGCTGCTGGTTCCAGGCCATAAACATCAAACTCTGTAAAACAGAAAGCGGCTTCAGAAGATAATTGCCTTGCTTCAATCAATCAATCACTCAATGGCATCACAAGAAAGGGCAAAGAATGAGAGAATTGGGGCTCAGATTTGCTATGGCCCAGAAGAATGCAATGAGAAATCAGTGCTTCTGTTTGAGGAACTGGGTTTACCCAAGGGCATGCTTCCCCTTAAGGATCTTATTGAATCAGGGTATGTGAGAGAAACAGGGTATGTGTGGCTCAAGCAGAAAAACCCAGTGCAGCACTACAACAAGAAAATCAAAAGAAGTGTGGTCTATGGCACAGAGATCACTGCCTATGTTGAGAAGTACAAGATGAAGAAGATGACTGGTGTGGTGGCCAAAGAGTTCATGTTCTCTGTCCCCATCACAGAGATGAGCCTTGATCCTTCCACCAACAAAATCTACTTCAAAAGTGCCCTTGGCATTGGCAAGTCCTTCCCTGTTTCTTGGTTTGAGGAAGAAAGTGAGGATGATAATGATACTCCTCCTCAGCAGAGTGTTGTGACTTAGTCTTGTTAATCTGCTGCTTCTGGGTTCTGCCTTTTTGCAATAAATATGTCTTTATGGTTTTTACTGTTGGTGCTTTCTGATCCTTTTGTTTCAAAATGGTTCAGGAAATTAAATCAATACCGTATTATGACTAGCTCTCAATGGAATTATGCTTTAATCTTCCAGAGTATGCTTAGAGCTAATAAGGAGGTAGCAATATGACAGTGGTTTTATAGTTTTGTTTATCAATGCTCATATCCTGATGTAAAAGCAACTCTGCAAATTCTCTGAAGCTCAAGAGTCACCGGGAAACTCTTAATTAAATACATATGATATGTAATTCTAAGGGTTGTGGGTTTTCACGCACCCTCTAATCCAGGATAGATAGACATTGAGAATAGTTTTAACATTTCCCTTCCTAGGTCATGATGAAGTTATTCATCACCAATGAGCTTGGAAAAAGGAGGTTTGGTGTAGCTTAAGAAACGAAAAGATCAATTGTTTAAAAAGAAAAAAGAAAAAAAGAAAATATCGAGGATGTACTTGAATCAGCTGAATGGACAGTCTCCAATGACCGTCCGTATTTGTTAGCCGAGTTATTTAATTTCAGTGGAAGTAATTAAGAATTTCAGTTTCAGTATTTATTTTGTTTTTCTTTTTTAAGTTTTGGGGAGCTGAGTTTTACAAAAATGAAGTCTTTAAGCAAGGGAAGACGTAACAGTACTTAGTTGGAAATTTGAAACCGATTATTATCATTTCCACGTCGGCGAAAATTATTAGTACGTCAGAATCAGAAAACTGATAATGGAACCACTGAAATTTCTGCAAGCATAAAAACCGGATTCTGTAATCAGAAAACCCGGAGATTCTGGAGAACTTTATAAAATTTGAAACAGGCAATTTATGTTAGATGTCAATGTTAATTTACACCTCAATTAAGCAAAGTAATAAATTAACAGCAAGCAAGCAACAGAAGTAGAAATTCAATCATGAAATTAAAAGAAATGCACCAATAACAGAAGAATTATCCTGGAGAAAAGCATACGAAAACCTCAACAATGGCTCCAACTCCTAGCAAGCCTTAATTTAGACTAAGCATTACAAGAGAAGAGAACATATTCAATGACAAAAGGTCTTGAACAATGGAACACTTGCTCCTTCTCTTACTTGATCACTCAATGTAACTTGATCCCATGATACAAACATTGGTTTTCCCAAGCCTCAAACCAATCACTTATATAGTGATTTTACAAGTTAGGATAGTGGTTAACAAATAGAACAAGATAAAATATACAATTACATATGCGACAATAGTAAAAGATATCTACAACACCATCATTCATTTTTTGGCAAGTTTGACAGGTTACTATGATAAGTTTATGCTAGCTGCCACAATTGTTACATGGAATGGGCTATTTGCTTAAAATAAGTAACACAATGTCAAATGTTTGGGCTTTATCAAGAAAAATAAACTATCATGGTATTTATTTTGGCCAAGAAGCCAGACTACGCAGTAATGATAAATAATATTTCATCCATAATAGTACAGGGAGACCTTATTGGTAACATTAAATAATATTTCATCCATAACACTTCAAGAGGCCCTTATTTGTAACCCTAAATAATATTTCATTATTTTCTCCAAGTAATCTATGGCTTTTATATTTGTCTTCTTATTGCAATGCACAGTGAATATAATTCAAAAGGACACAAGAGTATGTATGGAAACAAAAATCGATGAAAATTCAAATATTTTGTGACACAAGATTAAGTACCAAACTTGGAATTAGTTAATTCAACGCACAAAGAATAAAATTCGAAAGGGCACAGAAAATATGTATGAAAACATCAATCCATAAAAGTTCAAAATATTTTATAGCCCAAGATTTAGTACCAAACTTGGAATTAGGTATCCTTCTCATCATGCAATCATAGCACTTTGACCAAAGTTGTTATAGAATACATAGAATTTAGTAAAATGACAAATTGGATAATTTTTAATACAATAGATAAACTAAACTCAAAATTCGTTTCTACAAGATTCTCTCAACCAAATTATTGGTATATATATTAAATATATAACTAAGCTAGTGATACTTTAGTTATCTATGGCAAAAGTTTGGGGTTTTTTGCTAATCTTCCATATAAAGAGATAATTAAAAAGATTTTAAGTAAAATGAGATTAATTTTGGAACTTTAATAATCAAATAATATTTAAAAAAATAATTATGTTAAGGTAGTAATATAATGTTATGCTTTAGAATAAAAATTATGATTAGTAACAAAATTAGCTTAGTTATATATTTATAATTCCACAAATTTGTATCTAACCTCATTGAATTAAAGCACAACATTGATAGTAAATGACTCATTAAGTATCATATCATCCATAAATTCCATATTGTTTCTTTACAATGCTTAAATATTAAACAATTTATTGTTTGTTGTTTAAATTTTTGTTGCTTTCTACAAATACTCCATGGGCTAGTATTTTCTATGCCATGTGATCCCTTAATGTAAATTATTAAGCTCAAAATGTAAATTTTCTTCTATAGTTTGGCTGAAAATATTTTCGAACAAACTACTACAAAATATTAAGTATGAATCTTGAATTGGATCTTCACTTTGCTATACATGAATTTCATTGTTTCATGAACCTTTGACAAAGAACTTTGATAAATTCACATAGGCTCTTCTTGTGAATTTTTTAATGTAATTTGGCTGAAAAGATTTCCACAAAGCTATAACAAAATATTAAATATCAATCATAAGTTGGATCTTGGCTTCACTTTCCCCACCAATGGTGTTAGCATTCACTTTGATGCTTTTTGTAGCAAAGATGGTGGTGTAAGCATTGTAACTATCATTGCTATAAGTTGTTCCTAAAGTGTTATTGATGGAATATTATTTAGTATTATTGATAGGCTTTTGTAAGTTTTTTTTTTTTTTTGAGTGTTATGGATGTAATATTATTTCATGTTATTGATAGGCTTTTCATGGAACATTATGGATGTAGTAGTTTTTAGGGTTCATGGAGTGTTGATGAAGCATCAAAGTGTTGCATCGATAAGACCCTGCTGATGTGGCCTCATCGACGAGCCCTCATCGACATAGCATTTGTGGCGTTTATGAGGCCCCATCAATGTAGCTCCACAATAAAGTTTATAAATATGATGCTCCGACCGTGTAAAAGGAGATCTTTTTCAATAGCTTAGCGAAGATCTTGCAATTTGTTCATTTGAGAGTAAGAATATTTTCTAAGTGCCCGTGATGAGCAACAAGGTACCCCTACATCCAACCATATGAATCACAAGTGTTCACACACGATCCGATCATATTTTGTGGACCTATAGTTCTCCAATGCACTAATTCTTTAGGAACTGAAATGGGAATTGACAATGTTTGTTGTCTTCTCAATTCTACTCGTGAAGTACAAGTATATGGTTAACTGTGACTGAGGTATATGATTTTTATCATTTTATATTTTGTAAGTTTAATCGCCTACAACAAGAATGAAAGGTAGAGTAATTTAAGATCTAATTCATCTACTACCTAGCTAGCCTAACACAAGTACCTGTTTCCACTTTCCAGACACATTGTGAACACATGTAGCGCTTCTAAGTTACCAAATGTTAAGTGTTTCTAGGTTACCAAGTGCTACACGTATGCTCAAAGTGGTTGTGCTTGTGTTCATTAACAACTGAAAATTAATTGCTTAATGAAAATGCATTAAAGTAAAGTGCTTGAATGATAAAAGCATTAAAGAAATATTAATCTATTCTCAGTGCTGCAATGATGATTAAAAGGGCTCATCTTTATTCCCATCCCATTGCTATGCTTAGTGATGGGACGCGATATCTCATGAGCCGTGATATCGCATACGCGATATCGCATCCTCCCTCGCAATATCACGTACGCAATATCGCAGTGCGCCGTCATATCTATAAATAAGAGGCAGCTCTCCCTTGTTTCCTCATCCTAGGCTAGACAGTAGGGAAACTCTAGCAAATTGATCAGTCCAGAGATAGAATATTTTCCATGTGCCCGCAGTAGGAGTCCTAAAGTGAACGGATCTTTATTCGAGCAAACATTGTACTTGAACACAAGTTTGTGTACGGCAATAAAGACGAGCTTCTTGGATAAACCTTGCAGTGTATGGAATAGGATTTTATTATTGTTATTTATTACTTGTTATTTCTTACCTGTTATTTACTGTTTTCCTTCTCAACCCTTCTCTCCTAGTTAAGTACCTCAGTACGGCCACTTCGAGCACGTGCGCTACGAGTGGTGATCCCAGCAACGATTAGCATTTGGTAGCCGCGGTTGCATCGGTTCAGGGTGTGTACGGCAAGTGGGAACGGATGCTGACGCTAGGTAATTTAGACTTAGTTCACTAGTTAGAGTTAGTAATTAGTTTCTCAACCCTTCACCTTGTTAGCATAGGAGACATAAAACATAAAAACCATAAAAATCATATACCTCGGACTTACTTAACCATACACCATGACAACTACAAGTAAGTCTAGGAAGACAACAAATGATTAACCCTAAGTGTTCCATGGGGCGTGTAGGCACTTAGTCTGCGGAGTTCAACTAGATCGCACGTGCTATGCTCGTATTCGTATGGTTAAGTGGAGGGGTATCTCGCCACTCATCATTGGCACCATTGCCGGGGACTAAGTGTTTGTGCGTTGAATAGAACATAGGATATCACTCACATCGTTGGGAGCCTAAACGAACCTTCGGGTTAATTAAAACAAAAAATTATATAACGGTAAAATTCACACATCGATAACAATGTCTTCTTCTCATAAGAGCAATTCACCACCTAGGGACAATACTAGAGACAGTCAGCAATTAAAAACACATAACCAAAATTTGCCAATTCCTAAAAAATACCGGATAGTCTATACTCATCCCAATGAGTACATTCCAGACTTTACCTTTATCCTCCATCAAGACGAACAGCTGCGATGGAGAGATTTGCATGGTAACATAGTGTTACCTCCAGATCGATCAGTCCCTAACATGCTTCTTCATGCTTTGGCACAGATTAGCATGACAGAATTATATGTTAAATACATTGCGGAAGACTTTTACATGAGGGATTACCATCCCACGGCTTTACAACATATGAGAGACCCAAGGCAGGAGAGCCAACATACCCTGTTGAAGGGCAAAGGTCCACACGTCCTTAGCGAAATATGAGATGATGAACCCATTATCACAAGTTCCCTAATGAATGATGTTCCCCCTCCTAATGATGGTGAGGAGGTTGGGTATCAGAACATACAATCAACTATACATAACATTGGTTCAGATCCCCGTGAACGCCAACTATTCACAGAGGAAACAACAACTCATAATAAGGACGGGCACTTAGATCTTCACCACGATCAGGGCCATAGCAGCCGAAGAGAAGGCAAGAAGCATCGCCATGGTGATGGTTCCCCTTCCTCTTCCCCTTCATCTCATCACACACCCTCTCCTTCCACATCTGGGCGCAGCCATCATGAACATAACGGTGAAGATAGAGGTAGGAAAAATGAGAGACCTCGACGAGAAAGTCGAGAGAGAGGACAAGGGCATGAATGAAGAGAAAGTAGGGAACAATGAAGACATCACAGGCATCATGAAAGAGATGATCATGACAAGCCCCTACTTGCAACCCGAAGTATGCTCAATATAACGGAGGCAGTAAGAGTTCCAACAAGGCATTTAAAAGATAGTCAGATCAAATGCTTAGACATGAATAACATCCCATGCTTTGAAGGGGGATACAACTCAGATTCGCAACATCATTTACAGGAATTCCATGATGCCTACGCCTTGCAAAACATAGAAAGGGAGTGGCAAAAACTTAATTTGTTTCCAAGGACATTCATTAAAGAAGCAGAGAGTTGGTACTGGTCCTTAGAACCAGAAACCATCAGGAGGTGGAGTACGATGTTAGAACTCTTCAATGATAAGTATCAAACGTACTCCAGAGTGTCTAATTTCAGTAAG